>JAZGLO010000865.1:177500-240000 GCA_036873155.1 Biomphalaria sudanica
ATCAATGAGTGGTACAAGTTTATCAATGAGTGGTACAAGTTTATCAATGAGTGGTACAAGTTTATCAATGAGTGGTACAAGTTTATCAATGAGTGGTACTTCATTGATTTTCTAAATATAGAAACATGGAGTAACACCTTGCAATATTGAGAGATGACAATGATTGTGCGCTGCTTCTCCTTATATAAACTTTGTTTTTTTAAAAGTATTTGTTTATGTTTTACTTGTATGACTAATGGCGTATGGTTTTCTTTCTATCTTGTATCTGAAGTAGGCCTAATTAAAATCGACTAGAATCCTAGATAGCATCAAAATCGACTTTAAAAAAAAGCTACATCTAACTCTCAGTTTGACACCTTTTAATGTAGTGATTTCTAAAATTGTCTTCATCGCTGTCCAATCTTCCTTTAATGAAATCATTTGAAAGCGTAATGAAAACACTTGAATGCTACCATTCAATAAAGTCTTATCTTAGTATTGTAAATATTTAACAAGTCACAACTAGTGGACAAGACACCAATATTGGAGTCTCTTGAATTAAGTTTTAAACAATTATCTTAATATCAATATGACCAACATAGATCTGACCAACATAGATCTGACCAACATAGATCTGACCAACATAGATCTGACCAACATAGATCTGACCAACATAGATCTGACCAACATAGATCTGACTATTCTAGGTTACATTGATTGTTTAAAGACATCTATATTAGATGCTTCACATTTGAGTTGTGTGTTTGTGGACATGCTGTTATTTCTCTAGTTGACTATGCGGGCCTATACTTAAGTGTATAGGCCGGAGCTATGTTTATTAAATCATATACTACACTATATATCGCTTGAGTATTTCAATATAAGTGTTCCGTAGAATGTTCAGACAGACTGTAGAAGGTTATGTACTTCCATAGAAACAACGAGGAATGGTTTCTGTAACCATTACCATGTATAATATATAATTTAAAAAAAAACAACAAATTATATAGTAACATTTATTGATCTTTAGTTATTTTAAAAACATTGACCTATTTACATCTTTGACAACGACAACAGTGTCATTCGTGATAAGGATGTTTTAGATTTATTCGTGGTCATTTTGTTCCTCATTAAATGCAAATGATTCGATACCGAGTTTTAGAATTCGAGTATTATAGTTCATTAGCTTCAGTACTTTATTTCTTGTTTCGAATATCTTCATTGTATTGTGAGTCCTGACTATTTCTTTCCTTGTTTGTTAGTTAGTAGGAAACATTGAAAGTAATAGAAGCTATATAGCTGCTTGTTGTTATCGACATTTTTACCACTTTGTTCATCTTGTAGAGAAACGAAACAACTATCTAAGTTTGATAGTTTTGACATATTAAAGGCCAACAAACCGAGATTATTTGTTATTGAAGGCTAGAACACTGACCTGCAACGTAACAACCTGTGGGCAGTTTAGACCTCTGACGTGGCAACTATTGATCTAACTGCCCACAGGTTGTGATGTTGCAGGTCAGTGTCCAGGTCTTGTATAACGATTGGTCTCGACCAAACTCATTCCGTATTTTCTAGATTTATGTTAAGACTTTGTTGAGTTATTTTTAAAGGAATTAAACAGCAAAATATTATCTTTTTAAATCTGCTCTCGTTTATGCCTATAGAGGTTTCATTTCACCCTAACAACCGCTAACAGTGACTGTACTTGAAATACCACTTCATTTAGTGTAGACACATTTCTATACCCAAGATGTTGGTCTACAGCTAGACAATGAGCACGGATCTAGTTCTCAGCTTGCTCTATCGGGCATGGCATCATGGGTAATATAGAAGTCGACTGCAACACTTCCTCCGTCTTCGCGTTCATGGGGTAGCCGCACGTGCCTTTTAATGAAGACAGGATGGATTGACCTTGTATGGGCTAAGGTCAGCTGACATCTATAGGGCCTAGGCTATGAGCAGTTCTGCGCATGTGGATAACGATAAGGTCGATGACAACCGCCATCATGGTCAAGAGGACCGACCTCGAGCTGACCCAAGCAAGGTCGGGGGTGAGGGCTGGGATTCACCCGCCTCCTATTCTTCTTCCTCGTGCGGGAGCTCAGGTCGTGCGGATGGGAGCAAAGCGAAAGAGAACGGCACAGTCGCACATGGATTTAATTCGTCACGTCGGATGGTGAGTACCAGTAAGTTTAGAATGTCTAGGTGTCTGTATAGGTGTCTGTATAGGTAGCTGTATAGGTGTTTGTATAGGTGTCTGTATTGATGTCTATTGTGTCTGTAGATGTGTCTGTATAGGTGTCTAATATTGGTGTCTATGGTGTCTGTAGAGGTTTCTGTAGAGGTGTCTGTAGAGGTGTCTGTATAGGTGTCTGTATTCGTGTATATATAGGTGTCTGTAAATGTGTCTATCGTGTCTGTATATGTGTCTGTATAAGTGTCTGTATTGGTGTTGTATATGTGTCTGTATAGGTGTCTGTATTGGTGTCTGTATAAGTGTTTGCATAGGTGTCTGTATAAGTGTTTGCATAGGTGTCTGTATAGGTGTCTCTATCGGTGTCTATTGAGTCAGTAGATGTGTCTGTATAGGTGTCTGTATTTGTGTCTGTATTTGGTGTTTATATAGGTGTCTGTAGAGGTGTCTATGGTGTCTTTATAGGTGTCTGTATAGGTGTTTGTATGGGTGTCTGTATAGGTGTCTGTATTGGTGTCTATTGTGTCTGTAGATGTGTCTGTATAGGTGTCTATATTGGTGTCTATGGTGTCTGTAGAGGTGTCTTTAGAGGTGTCTGTAGAGGTGTCATTAGAGGTGTCTGTATATCTGTTTGTATTGGTGTCTGTAGAGGTGTCTGTAGAGGTGTCTGTAGAGGTGTCTTTATATGTGTCTGTATATCTGTCTGTATTGGTGTCTTGTATGTGTTACATTGAACTTTAGGTAGTACGGATTTATTCTTGTGTGAGGAACACTAAGTTATGGGTGGCTGTGGCTGTGTATGTTTTTACTCGCGCTACGGGAAGACATGAAGGTCAAAGTATCCTTTTATTTTACTCTTCAATCACAAAATGTTTTTATGATTTTTTATCCGGAATTTTTATTGCGTTATCTTGTGCGCCATGTTCTGAGCTCCATTGTTCATTTAGATTATTTCAAGAGGTCTATTCAATCAACATGTAATAAAACAAGAAGGATGAAGACAAAGACTCAACACTTTCACGTTCGCAGTGGTTCATTTATTTGCCCCCCGCATACCCTATACCCGATCTGAAGTCCAACTCTAAAAAGTCTATAAAAGAAGAATGTTGTAAACTAAGTGGAAGACGTTGGATCACTCGTGCTCACACATTAAGCTAATTACTAATGTATATTGTACATGTCGAGAGAAGAACCTAGTTGTTGAGGATTTAAAAGAATCGCAGTTTGAAATCACATTGTGTAGGATGTATTGGTATCGCAGTTTGAAATCACATCGTGCAGGATGTATTGGTATCGCAGTTTGAAATCACATTGTGTAGGATGTATTGGTATCGCAGTTTGAAATCACATTGTGTAGGATGCATTGGTATCGCAGACTAAAATCACATCGTGTAGGATGTATTGGTATCACAGTTTGAAATCACATCGTGTAGGATGCATTGGTATCGCAGTTTGAAATCACATCGTGTAGGATGTATTGGTATCGCAGTTTGAAATCACACTGTGTAGGATGTATTGGTATCGCAGTTTGAAATCACATTGTGTAGGATGTATTGGTATCGCAGTTTGAAATCACATTGTGTAGGATGCATTGGTATCGCAGACTGAAATCACATCGTGTAGGATGTATTGGTATCGCAGTTTGAAATCACATCGTGTAGGATGCATTGGTATCGCAGTTTGAAATCACATCGTGTAGGATGTATTGGTATCGCATTTTGAAATCACATCGTATAGGATGTATTGGTATCGCAGTTTGAAATCACATCGTGTAGGATGCATTGGTATCGCAGTTTGAAATCACATCGTGTAGGATGTATTGGTATCGCAGTTTGAAATCACATCGTGCAGGATGTATTGGTATCGCAGTTTGAAATCACATTGTGTAGGATGCATTGGTATCGCAGACTGAAATCACATCGTGTAGGATGTATTGGTATCGCAGTTTGAAATCACATCGTGTAGGATGTATTGGTATCGCAGTTTAAAAACCACATCGTGTAGGATGTATTGGTATCGCAGTTTGAAATCACACTGTGTAGGATGTATTGGTATCGCAGTTTGAAATCACATTGTGTAGGATGTATTGGTATCGCAGTTTGAAATCACATTGTGTAGGATGCATTGGTATCGCAGACTGAAATCACATCGTGTAGGATGTATTGGTATCGCAGTTTGAAATCACATCGTGTAGGATGCATTGGTATCGCAGTTTGAAATCACATCGTGTAGGATGTATTGGTATCGCAGTTTGAAATCACATCGTATAGGATGTATTGGTATCGCAGTTTGAAATCACATCGTGTAGGATGCATTGGTATCGCAGTTTGAAATCACATTGTGTAGGATGCATTGGTATCGCAGACTGAAATCACATCGTGTAGGATGTATTGGTATCGCAGTTTGAAATCACATCGTGTAGGATGTATTGGTATCGCAGTTTAAAAACCACATCGTGTAGGATGTATTGGTATCGCAGTTTGAAATCACACTGTGTAGGATGTATTGGTATCGCAGTTTGAAATCACATTGTGTAGGATGTATTGGTATCGCAGTTTGAAATCACATTGTGTAGGATGCATTGGTATCGCAGACTGAAATCACATCGTGTAGGATGTATTGGTATCGCAGTTTGAAATCACATCGTGTAGGATGCATTGGTATCGCAGTTTGAAATCACATCGTGTAGGATGTATTGGTATCGCAGTTTGAAATCACATCGTATAGGATGTATTGGTATCGCAGTTTGAAATCACATCGTGTAGGATGCATTGGTATCGCAGTTTGAAATCACATCGTGTAGGATGTATTGGTATCGCAGTTTGAAATCACATTGTGTAGGATGTGTTGGTATCGCAGTTTGAATCACATCGTGTAGGATGTATTGGTATCGCAGTCTGAAATCACATCGTGTAGGATGTATTGGTATCGCAGTTTGAAATCACATCGTGTAGGATGTATTGGTATGTCTGTTATCGATATAAATATTTTCGTTTTACACTCGATCTAGTTCTGACTAATTGGAAAGTAAATGAAAATAAAGATGCACATTATAATGTTAAATATGTAGAAGAAAAAAAGAGATATATAACTCGTCTTTGGAAAATGGCCAATTTTCAAAAGTAAGCTCATTTGGGTTAACCCCCCTTTGAAAAAAAAAACAAAAAACTAGTACTTTGCGTGAAGTAGATTCCATCAGTCAATGTGTTAAGAATTTACTTGTTAATCTGTTCATGTGTTAAAAATTTTCTAGTAATTTCTGTGGCCAGCACACTGATCTTCTTTGGACAACTAACAACCTTTTTAAAAAAAACTTCGTGTAGCTTTAATCTTTATGACCTCACACAGTTTTTTTTAACTCAACAGTTTGCCCGAGAAACTAGAATGTAATCAATGAGTAATGTCCCTTGCAATAGAAAAATTTCATATCGTTTTTGAAAATATAATCACACGATTGTCTAGCAACAACAACAACAAAAAAGGAATTTATGAGTAATGTCCCCTTGTAAATAAAGCTTTCCCTTTTGACGGACTACTTAACCCTTAAAGTGCAGAGCTTTTTTTACAATGAGTATACAAAACTTGGATTTACAATGCTAGTGTTTAGAGGCTAAAGTACCGAACGCGTCTTAAGGGTTAAAGAAATAAAAGTTTGAGTAATGTCCCCTAACGAAACAAAATAAAGAAAACAAACAGTATTACATGAGTAATGCCCCCTTCCAAAGTAGAATGCTCTGACTAAAGTCTAGAAGGCTTAATAAATACAAAGCAATATCTTTAATGTTTAAACTAAACTCATGTTGACTATATTTTAAAATTTAAATAAAAAATTCGTTATAAGAGACAAGACGAAAGTGTTACTTGTTCAGTACTTCTATTTCAGACACTAGGGGTTCTCACATCTAGCTACAGATCATCTACTACATCTCTCCGCGACGTCTCCTCGTCAAAAGCATAAGTATTAAAGCAAAGTAAGAGGTTAAAAATAATTCTATGGATATCATGTGATAATGTTACATGATCAGAACAAACCCTACTGGTTGATGTTAAGAGGTAGGTGTTATAATAAATCAAAAACTGCGTCATGGTATCCCCATATTGATGAAACTATCAAAAAATCCAACAAAGCATTAGGATTTATTAAAAGAAATTTCTATAAATCAAATAAGAACATAAAGCTAAAATGTTATTTAACCTTGGTTAGGTCAATAATAGAATATGCATCCTCCGTTTTGGACCCCTCAACTCAAGAAAACATTAAGAAACTGGAACAAACACAAAATAGAGCAGTAAGATTCATAACAAATGAATATTCACATTTGACCAGAGTAACTGTGGCATTTTACGTCTCGAGAGACGATCTTTTCCCTTTGCAACTTCTTGTGTGACTAAAGAGGCCAATCCTTGATACACAGCTGCGATCGCAGGTTGGGCATATATAATCACCGTTGCATTTTCACCCTTCTTTCTGCTTCTGTTGTGTATGGCATCAGCAATCTTTGACCCTTCCTTTATGCTCTCTCTCCATGAGGATCTGTCCATTGCCACCTCTTCCCAGTTGCCAGTGCCGATTTTAAAGAGCTTCATGTCGCGTTTGCATACATCCGTATAACGTAAAAGTGGGCGACCAGCGGCTCTCCTGCCTTCTATTAGATCGCCATACAGGATGTCCTGTGGAAGTCGACCTTCTGGCATTCTACGAACGTGGCCAAGCCAGCCAAGGCATCTGCTGCTGATAACAGAGCGGATGTCCTGGCACTCTGCTATTTGTAGCACTTCCTCATTGGTTATCTTATCTTGCCACCTTATTTTAAAGATCCGCCTTAGGCATCGGAGGTGGAAAACATTTAGCTTTTTTTCCTGCCATGAGTAGGTTGACCATGTTTCACTTCCGTACAGCAAGGTGCTCAACACACAGGTCCGGTAGACTAGGGCTTTAGTACTGTTAGTCAGCAATATGTTGTCCCAGACTCTTTTCTGCAGCCGTGACATGGTGGCCATTGCCTTGGCTATCCTGTTGTTTATGTCTTTATCCAGTAGAGTGTTGTTGGATATGATGGAGCCAAGGTAACAAAAGTGATCAACAATTTCTAGTGGTTGGCCATTAATGCTTACTTGAGGTGCAGTGTTTGTGTTTTGGACAAGTATCTTAGTCTTGCTTTGACTGATGTTTAAGCCGAACTTCTGGCAAGCAGCAGATAATTTGTCAACCAGGCACTGTAGCTGAATATCAGAATCAGCCACAATAGCTGCATCATCAGCATACAGGAGTTCCCTGACGAGTAGCTTCCTAACCTTGGTTTTTGCCCGCTTGACACCACTGCAAACCTCAAAAGGTGCTGATTGGGCTCCATTGAATTCGACAGTGTATTTAGTTTCCTCGTGAAAACACTCAGTGAACTGCAGTAGTTTGGGAGGGCAACCTATTTTCCTAAGGAGTTTGAAAAGGCCACTTCTGCTGACCATGTCAAAAGCTTTAGTCAGATCAACAAAAACGATGTAAAGGGGTCTGTCTCTCTCTCTGAATTTCTCCTGCAGTAGTCGTAGAGAAGATATCATGTCTACAGTGGATCTACCACTCCTGAATCCACACTGAGACTCTGGGTAGACTCTAGAAGCTATCACTTGCAGCCTGGATAGTGCCACTCTAGCAAAGATCTTGCCCACTATACTGAGGAGAGAGATACCCCTGTAATTGTTGCAGTCACTCCGATCCCCTTTGTTCTTGTATATTGTGACTATAGTTGCGTCACGCATGTCCTGTGGGACATGACCTGTTTCCCAACAGCGGCAGAGGAGAATATAGAGTTCAGGGAGCAGGAGTGATTCGTTGACTTTCACTACTTCCACTGTTACCAGAGTAACACCATTAGTAAAATCACTAAATTTAGAAAGCCTTCAGGACAGAAGACTCAAAAGTAAAGTAGCAACTATACATAAAACGCTATACCATAATCTTCAAATACAAAAACAAAATTTAATAAAATACTCTAAAAGACACACAGATAAAAGCATATTCCTCGTCCCATATGCTAGGACAAATTTGTACAAATACTCCTTCTTCCCTAGTGCTATTAGACTTAGAGCATGGAATGGGTTGCCTGAGCTAGCCAGGAAAACCAGTGACTTGGCAGAATTTAAGTCATTGGTTAATATGCATGACTAAATGCATGACGCGTAGGACGTAATCATCTTCTTTTTTGAAGTAACGTCTGTATTATATAAGATAAGATAAGATAAGATAAGAGAGGAGTGAAAAAAACCTAGTTGGATCTAAGTCTCGACAGGCCCTTCCCTTAGATTTGTTGATAACTAAAGAGAAAGAAGTAACTTAACCAGACTCTGTCTCAACCTTCACCAGGAGAGATAATGAGCAAGAAGAAGAAATGAATGATACTTCTGTCTTGCTTATTTCTTGCTTGTCCTCGACCCAATGAAGCGCATAAGACAGAGAAAGAAAGTTGTCGTAATTATTTGAACAGTTGGGACAGCACATGTAGTCTAGTTTCAGGGGCCATCACTAGCAACGTTAGTCTAGTTTACTTCAGAGTCACATGCAGTCTAGTTTACTTAAGTGGCCATCTCTAAACATATGTAGTCTAGTTTACTTAAGTGGCCATCAGTAGTCACATGTAGTCTAGTTTACTTCAGAGTCACATGTAGTCTAGTTTACTTAAGTGACCATCACTAGTCACATGTAGTCTAGTTTACTTAAGTGGCCATCACTAGTCACATGTAGTCAAGTTTACCTAAGTGGTAATCACTAGTCACATGTAGTCTAGTTTACTTAAGTGGCCATCACTAGTCACATGTAGTCTAGTTTACTTAAGTGGCAATCACTAGTCACATGTAGTCTAGTTTACTTAAGTGGCCATCACTAGTCACATGTAGTCTAGTTTACTTAAGTGGCCATCACTAGTCACATGCAGTCTAGTTTACTTAAGTGGCCATCCCTAGTCACATGTAGTCTAGTTTACTTAAGTGGTGATCACTAGTCACATGTAGTCTAGTTTACTTAAGTGGCCATCACTAGTCACATGTAGTCTAGTTTACCTAAGTGGTGATCACTAGTCACATGTAGTCTAGTTTACTTAAGTGCCATCACTAGTCACATGTAGTCTAGTTTACCTAAGTGGTGATCACTAGTCACATGTAGTCTAGTTTACTTAAGTGGCCATCACTAGTCACATGTAGTCTAGTTTACTTCAGAGAACATCACGAGTCACATGTAGTCTAGTTTACTTAAGTGGCCATCAGTAGTCACATGTAGTCTAGTTTACTTCAGAGTCACATATAGTCTAGTTTACTTAAGTGACCATCACTAGTCATATGTAGTCTAGTTTACTTAAGTGACCATCACTAGTCACATGTAGTCTAGTTTACTTAAGTGGCCATCACTAGTCACATGTAGTCTAGTTTACTTAAGTGGCCATCACTAGTCACATGTAGTCTAGTTTACTTAAGTGGCCATCACTAGTCACATGTAGTCTAGTTTACTTAAGTGGCCATCCCTAGTCACATGTAGTCTAGTTTACCTAAGTGGTGATCACTAGTCACATGTAGTCTAGTTTACTTAAGTGGCCATCACTAGTCACATGTAGTCTAGTTTACTTAAGTGCCATCACTAGTCACATGTAGTCTAGTTTACCTAAGTGGTGATCACTAGTCACATGTAGTCTAGTTTACTTAAGTGGCCATCACTAGTCACATGTAGTCTAGTTTACTTCAGAGAACATCACGAGTCACATGTAGTCTAGTTTACTTCAGGGAACATTACGAGTCACATGTAGTCTAGTTTACTTCAGGGGCCATCACTAGTCACATGTAGTCTAGTTTACTTCATTATATTCTCCTCAAGCGTAAGTCTCGACGAATCGAAGTAATTACTCTTATCTTTTTGGGGCTGCTTCAAATCCTCCTTCCTATCTCTGTCCATTGCAGGAAGATTTTTTCAAGTTCCAAGTATTTTGTGATATGGCGTACCATTTTTTTTAACACAAGGATCAGGATGTCCTCTCGAGATTCAATCAACTTGACCATCAAGCCACGTACTTCAATACTTTCCGATATAAGATAACAGTCTGTGTGGGGGATGTCTAACAGCCATTCAAATGTAGTATTCGTGCTCCTGTTTATTATTGTTTGAGATTCACCGAACTCTAAAGCGTATGCGTAACGATAACAATGCGCAAAAAGCACGCAACTGAGGTCAGCTAACTCTTGACGTGCTTAGAGGCATGTGGACGAATTGAACCTAGACAAAATATTGACCTAGAGAAGCAATTTTTTAAAATCATTTTTTTAAACAGCCAAGGCATTCTTCTAAAGATGGGAGCCTTACACACATAAATATTCCATTAAATCTTTCAATCTTAAAAGCAATCTGACATATTTACACATTTTTTCTGCCATCCTACGATTTAAAGAGAGAGAGATAGAGAGAGAGAAGAAGAAGAAATGTGTCCAAACAAATAAATCAACACTAAAGGTCTCTTTAGTTACCCTAGCAACCTAATGTCTTGGTACTTGTCGGTACTTCTGAGATTTCAACGCTTAAGCAGTTCAAATCTCCTGCAGTCATTGGAAGGATTATAAAGACAATGTGGTCGAGTTAGAAAGTCAACAAGTCGCTGAAGACATCAAAAGGAACTTCCTTTGATGGCAAGTGAGAAACAGTTCTTCTCTAATCTCCAACACCTTTGAACTGAATGAAGCTTAGTTTCAATAGGAGTTACCTCTCTTTGCTTTCTTATAAAAAGAATGTCATCGATTTCGAAAAAAAGATAGATTTTCTAATTTTATATGAACCTGTAATGTCTGTCCACACAACAAAACAAAACTTATTTCTAAATTTTAATTCTTTAAAAAAAATCAAAAGGTTGGTTAAGAGGGAGCGGCACGACTTAAAACAATGGTCCAAGTATGAACCCAAATGTCAAGATAATCACACATTTCCTGTGGCATTTTTACCTTAAACTGCAAGTGATCTCGAATGTGTGTCGTCTGCTAAGTGTTTAAGATTGAGACTCTTTTATATCTTACAGTTATATTGGCTTGTGAAACAATTTAACAGATGTTTGTAAAGCTAAAGATGTTATGCAGAACATCCCTGACCTGATTCAAAACTTTACTTTTTTTTGTTAGAATGCTTCGTTTGGATGGCACACGTTGGTACGCCATCGGTGTTTCTTATGGCACAGAAACAAAATTTTGATTGGCCTTTAACCAGAAGTAAAAAAAAAAAATACCCTTGAGTTTATAGTGTGACTAGTTTGACTAGAGTGTTATAGAACTAGCACAACGACCAACTATTTCCTTGTATGAATGTATTGTGAGCTAAGTCAACTTGAGGACAAAGTGTAGCCACCAGGACTCTAAACTAGATGTTTGATGTACTACTTACAACAATAAATGGGCCGCAGCTTCAATTGTCTTTGCAACATTTTAAAAATAATTTTATTTAAAAGCAAAAGAAAAAAAAGAGCTATTTTTTAAGGTAGACTAATTTTGTACAAGATTGTCGATTCGATCTTGATTTATTTGTACAATATCCCAAAGGCCTCAGAATTTTGAGAAGGGCAAGGTCATCTCACGTCTCTAATTTCAGTTTCATGCTCCAGGCCCTATCAGCTGTTAAACCAATTATACATGTAAGATTTGAGAGATTCATCCCCAATGAAAACATGCGCCTTTATATTTAGAACATCAGCTGGGATAGTTTAAAGAATCAAGAGAGAGAGAGAGGGGGGGAGGGAGAAAGAGAGGGAGAGAGAGAGAGAGGGAATATCAAAGAGTAACATATGAGGATCTTGAAATAACAAGATTTTTTTTTCAAAATCTCCCAACGAAATCGAGTCTCTGCCCGAGGCGAAGTCATGAGATGACACATTTTCAGACAGTTGAGACATCTGAATCTTGTTTAGGGTCACTTCACACATCTGCAGACATGTGTCTCTTTAGAGTCACTTTCAACATCTGCTGCAAGGTGTCTCTTTAGAGCCCCGTCGACTCATCTTCAGCAGACAGGTGCTTCACAAATCTGCAGACATATGTCTCTTTAGGCTAACTTCACACATCTGAAGACATCTGTCTCAATAGGGTAACTTCACACATCTGCAGACAGGTGTCTCCTTAGAGCCCCTTCAATACATCTACAACAAGTATCTCTTTAGGGTAACTTCACACATCTGCAGACAGGTGTCTCTTTAGGGGCACTTCACAAAAGTAAATAATTGTTTGTATCTTACCGTAGTAAACATTTTGAAGTTGGAAAACTAATTTAAACTGAGTTTCAATCTTTAGATTTGGTGGTCGATTGTTTTTGTTTTTCTTTCCTATCAAGTTAGACAGTAGCGACACAATGGACGGAATTGTCCTGTAGTTCAATACTCAGCGGCCAATCTGAATATCGCGGAAGCTAAACAGTCGGGCATAATGTACGGGGTGGTCCTGTAGTTCAATACTCAGCGGCCAATCTGAATATCGCGGAAGCTAAACAGTCGGGCATAATGTACGGGGTGGTCCTGTAGTTCAATACTCAGCGGCCAATCTGAATATTGCGGAAGCTAAACAGTCGGGCATAATGTACGGGGTGGTCCTGTAGTTCAATACTCAGCGGCCAATCTGAATATCGCGGAAGCTAAACAGTCGGGCATAATGTACGGGGTGGTCCTGTAGTTCAATACTCAGCGGCCAATCTGAATATCGCGGAAGCTAAACAGTCGGGCATAATGTACGGGGTGGTCCTGTAGTTCAATACTCAGCGGCCAATCTGAATATCGCGGAAGCTAAACAGTCGGGCATAATGTACGGGGTGGTCCTGTAGTTCAATACTCAGCGGCCAATCTGAATATCGCGGAAGCTAAACAGTCGGGCATAATGTACGGGGTGGTCCTGTAGTTCAATACTCAGCGGCCAATCTGAATATCGCGGAAGCTAAACAGTCGGGCATAATGTACGGGGTGGTCCTGTAGTTCAATACTCAGCGGCCAATCTGAATATCGCGGAAGCTAAACAGTCGGGCATAATGTACGGGGTGGTCCTGTAGTTCAATACTCAGCGGCCAATCTGAATATCGCGGAAGCTAAACAGTCGGGCATAATGTACGGGGTGGTCCTGTAGTTCAATACTCAGCGGCCAATCTGAATATCGCGGAAGCTAAACAGTCGGGCATAATGTACGGGGTGGTCCTGTAGTTCAATACTCAGCGGCCAATCTGAATATCGCGGAAGCTAAACAGTCGGGCATAATGTACGGGGTGGTCCTGTAGTTCAATACTCAGCGGCCAATCTGAATATCGCGGAAGCTAAACAGTCGGGCATAATGTACGGGGTGGTCCTGTAGTTCAATACTCAGCGGCCAATCTGAATATCGCGGAAGCTAAACAGTCGGGCATAATGTACGGGGTGGTCCTGTAGTTCAATACTCAGCGGCCAATCTGAATATCGCGGAAGCTAAACAGTCGGGCATAATGTACGGGGTGGTCCTGTAGTTCAATACTCAGCGGCCAATCTGAATATCGCGGAAGCTAAACAGTCGGGCATAATGTACGGGGTGGTCCTGTAGTTCAATACTCAGCGGCCAATCTGAATATCGCGGAAGCTAAACAGTCGGGCATAATGTACGGGGTGGTCCTGTAGTTCAATACTCAGCGGCCAATCTGAATATCGCGGAAGCTAAACAGTCGGGCATAATGTACGGGGTGGTCCTGTAGTTCAATACTCAGCGGCCAATCTGAATATCGCGGAAGCTAAACAGTCGGGCATAATGTACGGGGTGGTCCTGTAGTTCAATACTCAGCGGCCAATCTGAATATCGCGGAAGCTAAACAGTCGGGCATAATGTACGGGGTGGTCCTGTAGTTCAATACTCAGCGGCCAATCTGAATATCGCGGAAGCTAAACAGTCGGGCATAATGTACGGGGTGGTCCTGTAGTTCAATACTCAGCGGCCAATCTGAATATCGCGGAAGCTAAACAGTCGGGCATAATGTACGGGGTGGTCCTGTAGTTCAATACTCAGCGGCCAATCTGAATATCGCGGAAGCTAAACAGTCGGGCATAATGTACGGGGTGGTCCTGTAGTTCAATACTCAGCGGCCAATCTGAATATCGCGGAAGCTAAACAGTCGGGCATAATGTACGGGGTGGTCCTGTAGTTCAATACTCAGCGGCCAATCTGAATATCGCGGAAGCTAAACAGTCGGGCATAATGTACGGGGTGGTCCTGTAGTTCAATACTCAGCGGCCAATCTGAATATCGCGGAAGCTAAACAGTCGGGCATAATGTACGGGGTGGTCCTGTAGTTCAATACTCAGCGGCCAATCTGAATATCGCGGAAGCTAAACAGTCGGGCATAATGTACGGGGTGGTCCTGTAGTTCAATACTCAGCGGCCAATCTGAATATCGCGGAAGCTAAACAGTCGGGCATAATGTACGGGGTGGTCCTGTAGTTCAATACTCAGCGGCCAATCTGAATATCGCGGAAGCTAAACAGTCGGGCATAATGTACGGGGTGGTCCTGTAGTTCAATACTCAGCGGCCAATCTGAATATCGCGGAAGCTAAACAGTCGGGCATAATGTACGGGGTGGTCCTGTAGTTCAATACTCAGCGGCCAATCTGAATATCGCGGAAGCTAAACAGTCGGGCATAATGTACGGGGTGGTCCTGTAGTTTAGCACTCGGCTGATAATCTGAATATCGCGGAAGCTAAACAGTCGGGCATAATGTACGGGGTGGTCCTGTAGTTTAACACTCGGCTGACAATCTGAATATCGCGTCATAAAGGCAACGTTAACACATCTCTAAATAGCCGCGTAGACACAAAAATTGAGTTGATTGGTCGTTGATATGTCTACATAGCACCCTCGTTAACTTTCGTCCAAGGAAGAGGCGATCTGAATACCATCCGCGTGAGTACAAGTTACCCACTGGAGTGGCCCGCGTGAGTACAAGTTACCAACTGGAGTGGCCCGCGTGAGTACAAGTTACCCACTGGAGTGGCCCGCGTGAGTACAAGTTACCCACTGGAGTTGCCCGCGCGAGTACAAGTTACCCACTGGAGTGGCCCACTTATTAAAACCTCTTTCGTTCTCTCTCTCTCTCTTTTTTAAAAGCCATACAAAGGGCAAGGTTACCTAGAAGATGGGAGGTAAAATACGCATGAAATATTTTAGGTTGGCTTCAATGAATTGCTAGGCCACCAGATAGAACGCGAGAACCAAACATAAATTCGACTGTCACTAAAACAATGATTGTAAATCACAAAACGGAACCTTTTTTTGTTTGTTTGGACTTTTTGGAGAGTGCTTCGCGATAACAGTTTGTATGAGACAATCGAATCACACTTGCAGCAGCCAATAAAACACATTCTGACAATTGTCGGTAATGGATAGGATCGATGGCAGATTATGGAACAAGGAGAGAGATCATAAGACATGAAAAAGAAGCTGGGACCAGGTCATACTAAACAAAAGGGTAAAAAAAGAAGTCTCAATGTGGTCCCCAATTGAAACTATCCATTTGTCTATCTCCACAAATAATGGGAAGCTGTCAAAGTCCAGTAGATCAATATGGCACAGAAATAAGCCTATTGAGGATGACGTATAACAGAGAGGTTGTATTTGCGGTGAACGAGAAGTGGTAGTACTAGGAGGGGCAAGAAGTGCGGACCGCATCAAGGGTGACTCGGGTGACACCAAAGTGGTTTTGCAAAAACAAAAACTTATAGAAAAATTGACGATAGCTAGATAATGATTGCTTACAAGACACAAACTTTTTTTTCGGTTCCCCGACTAAATGGCGCAAACAAAATATGTTTCTGTATTTTGCAAGAAATACTTTATATATCGTTAAATATAAATATAGCCAATATTTTAAATTTTTATGTTATCATTATTTTTCAGTCATTTTTACAGGAAATAGTTTAGATATCTTAAAATATGATTATGCAAACATCATAATAAGCTTAAATGAATAATTTCCCTGCAAATCTTGTTTCATAACCTACGTTTGAGAAGCACTGATCTTGTTTCATAACCTACGTTTGAGAAGCACTGGATCTTGTTTCATAACCTACGTTTGAGAAGCACTGGATCTTGTTTCATAACCTACGTTTGAGAAGCACTGATCTTGTTTCATAACCTACGTTTGAGAAGCACTGATCTTGTTTCATAACCTACGTTTGAGAAGCACTGGATCTTGTTTCATAACCTACGATTGAGAAGCACTGATCTTGTTTCATAACCTACGTTTGAGAAGCACTGATCTTGTTTCATAACCTACGTTTGAGAAGCACTGATCTTGTTTCATAACCTACGTTTGAGAAGCACTGATCTTGTTTCATAACCTACGTTTGAGAAGCACTGATCTTGTTTCATAACCTACGTTTGAGAAGCACTGATCTTGTTTCATAACCTACGTTTGAGAAGCACTGGATCTTGTTTCATAACCTACGTTTGAGAAGCACTGATCTTGTTTCATAACCTACGTTTGAGAAGCACTTATCTTGTTTCATAACCTACGTTTGCGAAGCACTGGTTCTTGTTTCATAACCTACGTTTGAGAAGCACTGATCTTGTTTCATAACCTACGTTTGAGAAGCACTGGATCTTGTTTCATAACCTACGTTTGAGAAGCACTGATCTTGTTTCATAACCTACAGAGATGAAGAGAGGGAGGGGAGGGCTCATTCTTTGAGAGAGATATCACGTGACCTAGATGTCTTTCCTTTTTAAAATTGTCGGTTACAATACTCAAGTTACATAATACAGAAACTGACTAGGCCTATAAATAATAACCAATAATATGACCAGTTATTTACAGAAATATGCCGATATTATCAAGCAGTATATTTCAAAGGTTCTAATCGCCTGTTGCAGACTTGTCTCATCGTTTGAAAGTTTCTCAAAGGACAATGTAAATTATAACGAATCTTGAACCTGGCAGAGCATCAGAATGAATATTTGCTCATGACTATTAATCATGATGATAGTGATAATAATAAAACTATAAAAATACCATGTTGATTATAATGGGCTTTTTTCCCTGTGTTCACTTGTTGAAGTTTAGAGAGATATTCTCAACATGATGAAACTAAATGTCCAAAGAAAGAAAGTAGTGGGTGGTCGTAACAGACTTTCAATAAAGCTGATAAAACATATCAAGGTCTCTACTAAAAACATTTTTTGTTGTTGCTCAGAACACACGACAGAACGATAATTTCGATAATTCTATAAGACTTTTGGGGTCGCAGGGCATAAAAAGTTGATTAGCTTTATTTCATTTCTTTGGATTTACATATGATATTGATTTATATTGTGTCTTTACACTTGAAGTACTATAACTATTTTTTTTATTTCAAGTTTGTGGTATTAAGATTTCCATTTTCAAAGTAAATATAGACAATCTCTATATTCGACCATGGATTTGAACAGGACAGCATCGCTAGGCAAAGTCTACAACTCTACTAGGATATTTATCACTCAAAACCAGCGACGGAATTCTATCTCAACATTCTAGACATTGTCTTGAACTAAGTGGTTTAGCCACAACTATTTGGAAACTTCATTTTCGTCTTATCTATAAGTCGTTCCTGGGGATCGGGGGGGGGGGGAGGTGAATACAACTCCAGGGGTTGACAATGAAGATTCTAAGCTCGAACTTATATAAAGAAGCATAACCCTTATAGAACTTTAACCGCAACGTTAATGGACTGCCACAATAGAGAGAGATACACATAGAGAAGAGAGAGAGAGTATGGAGTCTCAACACAATGGAACTAAGGTATGCAGTTGACATTTTTGTTATTGAAGAAAAATCTGGGTAAAAATTGCTACATTTATTTGGTTGTTTACGGATTCTTACAATAAAGACAACGAAATGCTTAGAAGAAATTAGATTCGCTATTTGTGTTTTCTATATGGTCGTGAATGCTATCAGAGTCAGTGCAAAATGTTATCACTCAGTGGAAACCTGTCATTTCCGACTACAACAATCTTTTTATCAGTTTTTAAGTGGGTGGCAAACACATACACACACGTGTATAAACATACACACACTTACATGCAAATGTAGATACATGTAGGCCTACACATACAAACACTCACGCTACTGAGTAAGAAACATGGAGAGATTACTAATCAAATTCTTTGCTGACAAACTGAAAGCCGGTAAGGAGTGACAAACGTTATTGGAGATAGCAGAAAAGTTTACTACATACAACTCTAAATTGGTTTGTTTAGCTGCAACTATTTAGAAATCCGACTCATCTTTCAATTTTAAGAGACAAGTAGATCTGTTGTCCAAAAGTAACAATTAAATTGTGTTGCTGGTACACTAACCATGCACCCCCTCCCCCCAACATATATATATGGTGTGCTCAACTGAGCATCTGTGCAACCCAACCTAAAACTAACATTTCTATTGACATTTCTTCTAGCTTTCATATACATCGTTTAGATGCATGGGGGGGGGGGTCTTTAGTTACCACACAGTCTCTGGCAAGGCCCACTGTATCTGTTAACAGTCTGTTAGGGCACTTCAAGCAAAGTTCCGGGTTGATACGGCCTACTAGCCATACCAGATCGTTCTTCTGGAGCCCCTGATACATTGGCTAGTTTGTAAAATCTCGTTTTCGTCAATTCGCTGTTGCTAATTATCTTCCTGCGGGCCAGGGCTTGTGCAACCATTCTTCGTCGGAGATTGGCGACGTACTCAATTGCAGTGTATCCCTCAGTCTACTCATAGGTGGCTGATTAGTGCACTGGCTGACGTAGCAGTCCTCTGTTCGTTAATCAGGGCATAGCGCACCATGCAAGCGGTCACTGTTCTCTGTAGGACTCACTGATTGATGTTTAGGGCTATTTTCAGACAAAAAGCATCCACTGGAAAATTGCAACAACTAGAAAATTGCAGCCCCCATTTATCTAAATTATATGAGTCATTTTTTCCTTTGATTCTGTTAGACCTGCAGTTCAATAATTGTCCCAACTGAGTGGGTAGAATAAGAAAAGGGAAGAGGTTTAAGTCTGTCTACTTTTCAAGCACAGACATTGAAGACAGCATTCTACTTACTAAAAAGGGGGGGGGGGGGCTAACATTCCGAATCTTTCAGGTCTCTCTTTTTTTTGTTGAGTGCACCATTTGTTTTAATTAAATAACGTGTGAACCTAAATGACGCCCTACACCTCACCCATCCCCCCCCCCAAATAATCAAGTATCCACACATCAGGGACACCCCTATGACAGTTTGATTGCTTCACGTATTTATTGAGGGGCCGCGTCTTGGTGGTCGTCCTCAAGTCGTGTGAAACTTTTTTTTTTTTTGTTTGGCTTGCGGGGATCTTGTCACTGGGATCGAAACTGTGTGTGTGTGTGTGTGGTACGGGGAGGGGATCGCTATGGAGGAGTGCTATGTTTTGATTTAATTACAATGTTAATGTAGGGAGGCACGTCTAAACCTGTAGCTATTGGATGACTTGCGCTACAAACATATATATGAAGTATGCCAAGGTGTATATGAATAGGTCGAACCAATAGTCCAGACATTACTCAGAATAAACGGTTAACAAACACAATGGATTATTGTAGTGGTATTGTGAACTTGACCTTGCCGTAAAACTTTGTGCATTGGGGAAAATTCTTTGAAATCCTAGAACCAGGGCCGGTCATTGGGGAAAATTCTTTGAAATCCTAGAACCAGGGCCGGTCTTAGGCCACTGCAACCTATGCGGGCGCAATGGGCCCCTCGCGAAATCTAGGTGTAAATCATTGAATTAAACCATTGTAACTTATTATTAAAGGGTTCTTAGAATTCTCCTGAAATTGCAATATATACGAATAAGTCATGAAAATCTTCTGAAACTATTAAAATCTTCTGAAAAACTCATGCAAATTTCCTTAAAAACAGACACAAATATCATTACGGGGTGTCATTCAATATGGAAAACGCCAATCCTATTCGCGATTTAAAAAAAAAACGACATTGTCAGCTTTCATTTAATAAAAATGTAATAAGGCGAATTTTAACCAAAACAAGAAGTTCAAATACTTAATTGACTTTAATAGTCACTGGCCTACAAATATTGATCAAAATTTATCTCGACCTCTTAAAAAAAACAAAAGCAATATTTTGCTAGTCGATAGTAAATCTAAAAAGCAGATCTAAATGTTTATCGCCTTTTTGTGGGAAAACTACTATCTACTGTATATGGCTCGTAAAGTTAATTTGACAGTGATTTAGTACTTAGTAAAGTATGAATAAAATGCAAAGACAAATTTATTTTCTAATGCAAAATCTTAATTTTTACTTATTATCCTTATCCCTACCAAGAATGGGCCCCGCGCAATCCGTTTCGCATACGTCCCGCGATCTATAGGACCGGCCCTACCTAGAACTTTAAAAAAGCGGTATCCGAAATAAAAAGGGCCGCTATTACTGTCTTATGCCAAGTGACTGTAGTGTTAAGCGTAGTGCTTCATACTTTCCCTACAGATCTAGTGACAAAATTTGCTGTAGATCTTTAGGACACTCATACACGATATATGCCACTTTTTCCTTAGATACGCTGCAGCGGCGAAAACGGAACAGGTAAAACACTCAAGGGACAGTGTCCTACGCTCAAGGGACAGTGTCCTACGCTCAAGGGACAGTGTCCTACGCTCAAGGGACAGTGTCCTGTACTGCGCTGTTATCGATTACTCCGGGCATGTTTTTCCTTTAGCATGGTTCGTCTCGATTTGAGCGGAGGCGCATATGCTGCCAGACACAATGGCCTTTGAAGAATTTTCACAGGATTTCAACCATGTACCGAATCTTCTATTCTATTCTATAATTTGACCTGTCTTACCTTTCATACATCGGACCCACATGTTTTTTTTGTTGTATAGCTATAGATGCATCAATTCAATGCTAAGAGACATAAAATAGCGTAGAGCGGGGAACACATAGAATGATACACTTGAACTACGTAAACGTAATGTATTGGCACCTCTATCACTCTGCTGGGGACATGTCAGTGCTTAGGTACTTGAGTGTCACTACATATCCAACTAAGATAGTGACCAACAGATCTAAATCCAGATAAAGAAAGGCCCACATACCTCTCCCCCTGCCCCAATTTCTACACGGTTTGTTATCAGACTTGTATACTATCAGTCAATTTGTCAACTTGTATACTTATGGCTGTTTGAATTATACATGACTGTTGATTATATATATACTTTCCATGCATGTTAAGACTCGGAAGGTCGCAGGACATCGACTTTTTGTCAAAGTTTGCATCTTGAACTGGTTGGTAAGGGTTCATTTCTGATACAAGCTCTTAGTCTTTTGTCCTCGGTAATTGCTGACAATCTCATCTTGATTTCAATCTTCATGAACTTACTCAATCAGCGCTCTTGATAGTCTAGAAAGTGAAAGTAATCAATGGAACTTACTGGTACTGAAAGAATAAAGACATTCACAAAGCAGTCAGGCACTACACTTCACTTCTTATACGACGGATCTTGAGATCTTGGCGGGTATCTTAAGGATTTTAATTTACCTGACATAAGTTGTAACTGTTGTACATGGCATTTGTTGTACCTGTCATTTGTTTTACCTGACATTTGTTGTACATGGCATTTGTTGTACCTGACATTTGTTGTACCTGAAATTTGTTTTACCTGACATGTGTTGTACATGGCATTTGTTGTAACTGACATTTGTTGTCTATTTGTTGCACATGACATTTATGGGTCACACATTTGTTGCATTTGACATTTATTGTGTCTGATATTTGATGCACATGACATTTATTGTACCTAACATTTAGTATGTCTGATATTTGTTGCACGTCATCTATTTTACCTGACATTTGTTGCACATGACATTTATTGTACCTGACATTTATTGTGCCTGACAGTTATGGTACCCGATATTTTTTTGTAAACGGCAATTATTTTACCTTACATTTGTTGCACCTGACACTTCTTGTACCAGACATTTGTTATGTCGACATTTATTGTACATGACATTTGTTATTTTTCGTACATGACATTTGTTGCGCCAGACATTTCTTGCACATTACAATTGCCTGCCTGGCATTTGTTTTCACAAAATATTGGCTATACAGTATACATGACATGTGCTGTGTCTCACATTTGCTGAACTTGACATGTGTACTGACATTTGTTGCACATGACGTTTGTTGCACATGACATTTGTTGCACATGACATTTGTTGAGGAAGTAAGGAAAGCTGGTTAAAGTTGGGCCCCACCAAGCTTATATGGGCCCCACCAAGCTTATATGGGCCCCACCAAGCTTATATGGGCCCCACCAAGCTTATATGTCTCTCCCCTCGTATATACCAACATTGTTGTCCGTCTGTAGCACAAAGTGTTTTGTTGTTCGGACACAGGGCACACACATACACACAAAGTGTTTTGTTGTTCGGACACAGGGCACACACATACACACAAAGTGTTTTGTTGTTCGGACACAGGGCACACACATACACACAAAGAGAGGGAAGTAAAGGGATACAACTTACTATTTAGTGATGTTCCTCTATAACATATTATGTTGGCGATGCTACATCACTGTCTTAAATATAATATAAGAATTGGAATGAGGCTGAGTGGTTAAATCGATTGGCTTCTGGATTGAGTGGCTTAAGTTTGAATCCCGAAGCAGACAAGGAATTTTTCACTCGAGATTTGATTCGAGTTGAGCAGTGTCTGCTGTGCTTCTTAAGACATTACGTTAAAAACTCACACTATAACTCATTCTTCCATTTGGAAGGGACGAAACAAATTTAAATTTAATTTTTTAATACTTACTTTGTGCCTAAACAACTCAGCATCTTTCACGATTGAAACTGCTGCATTTAATTTTCATCAAAACAATGTTGTATTTGTAGCCTCGTTCCAGTACGTTTTTATAAAGCCAACATATAAATGTTTCATCGCAAAAATAACATTCTTCTTCTTATATTCTTTATTATCTTACTTTAAAATTGTTTCAACTTATGTTTACTGTTGATAAACATATTGAATGGACTAGACTACCTTTACTTTTCAAACAGGATAAATGCTTGGTTTTTAAGATAGCATTATCTTAAGACCAGATTTTAATATTTAAACAAACTAGAAAAACTCGGGTCGACATTCCTTTCAAGTTCAACAGAAAAATAGAACAAAAAAAGTTCAGTTCATATAAAAACTGAATTTAAAAAGATATACGAAACAAACATGTTCCGGAAGCATGCCAAGAATGCCGGTATCGACATTCCAAAGCCCAAAAGAAAAGAATCTAATTGAAGACCTAACATACTTGACCCAGCGAGACTTGTGACACCCCGACCTGAGATCCTCCACAACTACAGATATGTCAAAAGACTGCTATACGGTGGGGGGTCACTATCTATATATAGGCCTATGTTGGGTATGTAGATCTCATCTTATGAATCTTTTTTAGTTTTAGTTTACGGAGGCACAATTTTTCGAATTTTTGTTTAAATGTGGATGAAACAGGAGAAAATAAACACACACTCCCACACACTGTTCCACACTCTCTCATATGCTGTTCCAAACATTTCACATACTCTCCCGCACACTCTTCCACACAAAAAAGTGTCACGATTGGATAAAGTAAGCAGACAGCTGCAGAGTGAATACATAAACAATGTAATATCTAAAGATAACACAAAAACCTATGGTCATACTTTAAGTCTAAGAAAATGAAAACAACAGGCATAGCGCCATTAAAAGATGAACATAACATAATACATATTGATAATGAAACTAAAGCAAACATCCTAAACAAATACTTTGCATCAGCATTCTCAGCCCCAGGAGAAAAAGACATATAACTGAATTTGAACCAAGTAGACAACATGGAAGATATAGTAGTACAAGAAAATGGAATTCAAAAACTATTAGCCAACACCAAACCAAATAAAGCGTCTGGACCTGATGGTATTCTAGCAAGATTACTCAAAGAACTAAGCAATGAGCTAGCCTCAGTATTCAAAATACTCTTTCAGGCTTCTCTTAACCAGGGCAGAGTACCAAAGGACTGGTAAGAAGCTAATGTCAGCCCCCTATTTAAAAAAGGAGAAAAATCTGACCCAGGAAACTACAGACCAGTATCACTTACCAGCATCACATGTAAAATCCTAGAACACCTTATATGTAGCAACATCATAAACCACTTAGACAAACATAATGTCCTCACACCATACCAACATGGCTTTAGGAAATATAGATCATGTGAAACACAACTAATAGGACTAATTGATGATTTTTCTAAAGGTTTAGATAATAGTGAACAAATAGATGCTATCTTACTAGATTTTTATAAGGCTTTTAACAAAGTTCACCACCATAGTTTGCTTGGAAAATTAAAATATTTTGGCATTAATGGTCCACTGCATCAGTGGATTAAAGATTTTCTGATAGGGAGAGAACAAACTGTAATAATAAATGGCTCTAAATCAACACCGATAACAGTAAACTCAGGTGTACCTCAAGTAACAGTCTTGGGTCCACTACTATTTTTAATTTACATAAATGATTTACCAAATTGCATTACTTCAGGAACAAAAGTCAGATTATATGCAGACGATTGCATAATATATAGAACAATAAAAACAACACAAGACACAGATATTTTACAAAGAGAATTAGATGAAGTACAGAAATGGGAATCAAATTGGAGCATGTCTTTCTACCCAGAAAAATGTCAGTTGTTAAGAGTAACAAAAAAACTAAAACAAATTAATTCCACTTATCTTATTCATGGCAAACCAGTAACACAGACTAAAAACGCAAAATATCTAGGTGCTATAATAAATGAAAAACTGTCATGGAATCCACATATTGATGAAACTATAAAAAAAAATCAAACAAAGCATTAGGATTTATTAAAAGAAATTTCTATAAATCAAATAAGAACATAAAACTAAAATGTTATTTAACCTTGGTTAGGCCAATAATAGAATATGCATCCTCCGTTTGGGACCCCTCAACTCAAGAAAACATTAAGAAACTGGAACAGACACAAAATAGAGCAGTGAGATTCATAACAAATGAATATTCACATTTGACTAGAGTAACACCTATAGTAAAATCACTAAATTTAGAAAGCCTTCAGGACAGAAGACTCAAAAGTAAAGTAGCAATTATGCATAAAACACTGAACCATAATCTTCAAATACAAAAACAAAATTTAATAAAATACTCTGAAAGACACAAAGATAAAGGCACATTCCTCGTCCCATATGCTAGGACAAATTTGTACTAATACTCCTTCTTCCCTAGTGCTATTAGAGCATGAAATGGGTTGCCTGAGCTAGCCAGGAAAACCAGTGACTTGGCAGAATTTAATTCATTGGTTAATATGCATGACTAAATGCATTACGCTTAGGACGTAATCATCTTCTTTTTTGAAGTAACGTCTGTATTATATAAGATAAGATAAGACCTCCACCGTTTTGATTGGTATAAATATGCTACGCCATACCTATTTCTTAATTATCTTGAAGTGTGTGTGTGGGCGAGCTTAGAGAAGGTGGGGAACGTCTGGTATATTGTCACCTATTATCTGGTCAGGTGTCTCTTGTCCAAGTGGTGCCAGTGCTTTATGCATATGTCGAGGAATACAAAGTCCAAGTTTATAACTGATCATTAACAATCTTTTGCACACATTTCACAGTTGTTGACATACCGATATAAAGCAATTTGTTTTGTTTTTTTACAATCAGAACTTCATGGAATCTGACACCAGCCATGAACCTGCATGTACAGCTGATCTAAAAATTGGTCTAAATGTCTAACACTTGATGTATATAGAAATGTCTAACACTTGATGTATATAGAAATGTCTAACACTTGATGTATATAGAAATGTCTAACACTTGATGTATATTGGCTTATTGGCCGCACGGGGAAACCTCAATTCTGACCGTTTATCATTTTTCAAGTAAAATTTTTTTAAATTTAAATTTGGCTAGAGATTTAGAAATAGGTCTAGGTCCAACATCGGTTTTGAAAGAACTATCGCGTTCTTGAAAGAACTATCGCTTTCGGGAATTTCCGAATGTAAGGCTTTATTGATTCAAGAGTTTACTTTAATAAATTAACAATCAGGAAAATTTTGCGCATCGTCTTCTAAGTCTAGATTATAGACTTATATATATTATATGTACACTGGACATGGAGATCTTTTAAAACTACAAAAATGTGAAAAAAATGTGTAAAGGCGTTGTTTGGTAAAGTAGTTATAAGAAGTAAAGATTTTTTCAACCCTAACCTATGTAACATATAATTTAATTTTTTGCTCTAGATCTAGTAATTGAACATCAAAAATAAGAGTATTCTCGTCTCATAATTATTATTTTGCTATTTTTAGATACATAATCTAGAAAGATCTAGGTAATCAATCTATTTCAATGTACATAAGATGATTCAAATCAACATGAATTATTTCGATCTACGATTTTTGAAACATTATCTCAATGGAAACTATCAGGAAATGGCTTTGTTTCATATATTTGCGTGAATATATATATACCTCTGTGATTAATAGCCCATTCTAAAGAAAATCCGAGAATGTTTTAATTTGAAAAAAAATGGATTTAAGCCTATTAGCTATTCTGATTTGATAGCTTTATTCACACTATTTTTACATTGACACATTCGCTTTACTTATTACATTATTATTTCGTTTAATTGTGACTATATCGACAGTAATGCGCAAATAAAGACCCGCGGGTCGCGGGTAACATATTTCTAGTATATATATATAGGTCTGTGAACCGATCAATCGCGGATAAGAATTTTTTCCTATTTCCAGACTAGATATCATATATATAAGTCTATGGTCTAGATCTAAAAGCTTATCATTGGAATATTAAAAAGTGTACTAGATGTATACTAGATCTAGTAATTGAACGAAAATAAGAGCACTCTCGTCTCATAATTACTGTTTTGCAATTTTTCGATACATAGAAACATCTAGTTCATCAATGTATTTAAATGTACATATGTTGATTTAAATTAACAGACGTGAAATTTCGATCTAGGATTTTCGAAACATTATCTCAATGGAAACTAACAGGAATTGGCTTTATTTTATAAATTTGTGTGAATTTAAATATTCTATTTAAAATCCGCAAAATGGTATTGTACTATTTATAAACTTTGAAAACTAAAGATCATTACTTTTTTAAGACAGAAAAGATTGATTTTCCTAGATTCGGTGCGGCTTCCCTTACAGCTTGAAAAAGAGTTACGTACAAAACAATTTATATAGGTCTGTGATCTGATACTTACCGGATAAGAATTTGTTTCCGTTTTCCAGTCTACATTAAATTATATGTAACATACATTAGGGTATTAAAAGAACCTTTACTTCATAGAACTACTTAACAAAACAACGCTTTGTTTCAGCTTTTTTGAAGTTTTTCACGACTGTTTTGTGTAGTATTAGAGATTTCCATGTCCAGTCTAGGTATTATATATGTCTGTGAGCTATAGTCTAAATTCGCTTAACCAGGAGAATTGTCCATTGTTGTTGTTTTTTTAACCCAACATGCATTTATTTTAAAGAGAAAAACAATTACTCTATAAGTTTCTTAACTCTTTCTCTCCTAACTGACGATATCAGCGTTGATTCCACCAGAATGTTGTGAAAATTACGGAGAGAAAGATTTAAAGGAGGTATTGTCTTTATTGAAAAAAAAGTATTTTAAATGTTGTTCTTGTTTAATTATAAAATGCCGTTTAAATTTTTTTCTTCATTAAAATCGAATTTGGCATTCCTTTTACGAATCATACAATTTTATGGGGAAAAAACTTTAGGTTTCTTAAAAAAGGTTTCACATTAGATTCGCAATTTTACTTATGTAATGATTATAATTATACTTATTATAATTTTAAAGTATTGTAGCTTGTTTAGTATTTCAATTTTGATGATGAGTTCTTAAACATAAAATAGAAAGCATTTTGACAGTTGTCATTCACAAGCAACTCATTTCGAGGGCGACCTGGTCTGGAAAGTGGGAAAGTTACGCTCAGGGAGTAGATCTATAGCATATTAGTTGAGCGTTTGGAAACGTCCGGAATAGCATATCCTGTGCTTCACAACTAAGGGGATTGAGTTTAAAACTCACTGGAGACTTTTGAATGGTATTCCTTCAGTTCTGGTTCCTACTTAACATTTGGTAAAGGGGGAAACAAAACAGCAGCAGATCTTATGCTGATCCTTCCACATGACACCCCTCGTTAACCAGTGACCTCAAAAATAAACAAAAACCGCAACTACGTCACGAAAACAATATTATCAGACATCCTTCGCACGTGCCTGAACACTTCAAGAAACAATAACTCTTTGGGAAATGAGTTTCAGAAGTTGTCTCGCCTGCGTTTTAAAAAGTGCATACCTTCAAGTTTACGCAAAAAAAAGAGGCACAATATGCTGAAGGAAGATAAGAGAGAGTAGATCCTTTCATCTGCTGATGTAGCTCCTTTGTCATGTCACTCATTTCCTTTGCCTCAACAACATCGGGTGTTTTCAAACACCATTTACATAGTTGACTAGAGTGTGTGTGTGTGTTGTTCGTTTGTTGTAGAAGAGTTTACCAATGTGAGGGATCACTGTACAGATAAAATCAGTATTTACTTATGTGCTCCTTTCTGTTCCGTTATGTTCCCTCTTGTTCCCTAATGTTTCCGACAAGCTACCTGTACCTGTGAGTCTGTGACGTCAAAATTTCAAACCGCTTTCAATCTATCTATCTATCTATCTATCTATCTATCTATCTATCTATCTATCTATCTATCTATCTATCTATCTATCTATCTATCTATCTATTTATCTATCTATCTATCTATCTATCTATCTATCTATCTATCTTTCTATCTATCTATCTATCTACAGCTCAAACAGAATGTCCCTCACTTGACTGCAAATACTTTGTAAATGGACTTTAAATATTGTGTTGGTGATAATCTCCCTGAAAGTGGGGCTCTTATTAATATGGTGGTTAACTTAGTCCTGAAATTCTGTTTCCTGGTCACGGGATTTGTGTGTGTTTCTGGACCTTTGGAGTGGGGGTTAACGCCTAACGACCTTCTAACGACCTTCTTGCTTGTTTGTTACGACATTGAAAGACTGTGTTTTAACTGCAAGACACTCTGTGTCTTTCCTAGCGATCTTTACGGTTACCGAAAGCGAGTGTCTACAGCTCTTAAAATCTGTATCCATGGACCTAAAAATCAGTGCCCGCGATCAGGGATTTGCGGAACTGAATGTCAGCGGCCCTGAAAGTGTGTGCCAGAGGCCTTGAAAGTATGTGTCAGAGGCCCTGAAAGCTTATATCAGCGGTCCTGAAAGTGTGTGAGTGTTAGCGGCCCTTAAAGTGTGTGTGTGTCAGCGGCCCTAAAATGTGTGTTTCAGCGGCCCAGAAAGTTGATGTCCACGTTCCTGACTTTGTGTCGATGGTCATGGAAATGTTCATTAAAGGTACTTAAAAACTGCGTCAACTGCCCTGAAACATTGCGTCCCTGGCCCTGGTGTAATGAACATGTTTTCACACGTTGTGTTAGTAACATTGGTTTTTAGTGACGGCTACAAACTGACACTTGAACCACTTGGGGAATTCCTGTCTGTCCAGCTACCCCCGCACCCCCCCCCCATTTTAACACTGACGTGGTTGAGAAATGTGAAATCTCATTTAAAAAAGGGTTCTCAAACCTATTGCAAGTTTCTGCACTTCTGCACCCTATGTGCAAAGGAAAAAAAAATATATATCCACAACCCCACCCCCACCAAAACAAAAAAAAATCCTGGCTATAGCGCAGTGATGCCCAAAATACGACCCGCGGGCCACATCCGGCCCGCGACGTGGTTTTGTCCGGCCCACCGAAACGTCGGTACAAAGTGTATACCCCCCCCCACCCCCTCTTTATTATATTTGGAAAATGTATCTTTACCTACGTTAGGGCCATGACTTTTTTCTTTTTGATTGTTACCCTGACATTTGCAATTTGTAGGTTTATGAAATGTGAGAGCCGAAGAAACTAAAAGTGGTCTCCGAATTTAGAATCTACCAGCAAAAGTGAACGGATCTTTACTTTTTTTTTGTGGAACATGATAATAAACAAACCTATTTGTTTGCAAAGTGTGTCTGTTTTAAAGCACAACAACATATACACGGATTATAAACATTCTTAGTTTGAGCCGCGAATTTAAAATTATTAAACTACTTCTGTAGGATCGATGGGAATATTTACCAACAAAAGACAAGAAAATGAGTTGTTGGTAAAGCTATATGTACAATGTTGCTCACATTTTAAGTAGAGAAATGAAGCCTGTTTCCGACGCGTAAAGAAAAAAGATCTACTGTTCCTATCCCATGAATGAATCAAGTCCTAGATCCCCAAGTTTCTAATAAACAGGTCAATTTCATTTTTGTTTTCTACATTTGTGGTCATGTGGCCCGCGACACGAGTGTCGGAAATTAAAATGGCCCGCAGGTCGAATTTGGTTGGGCATCACTGCTATATCGCATGCTATCAAGTACTGCTCCTAGCAGGTCTACAGTGTAACAATATTTGTGTTTGGACAGTTTTAAACGTTTCCATTGCTTGTTTTTCAAGTCCTACAATTAGCTCACGCTTTCTATATATAGCCCAAACAAGAAGAAACGTTAAGCAATACATTTTTAAAAAGGACAGTACTTCCATAAATAAACTTAAAATACAATATAAACATAAAATTAATTTCAAAATAAAACTTTGGTGATTTTGATTCCTCCTGCTTCTTAAAGAACGATTCTACCAATGGGCCAGCGGGAACAGTAGGCCATAAGAAAGCCATTATTTATTGGTACCTTCATTACACATGTCTGATTTAGAACTCTATAAGATATACATCAACAGTTAAATGTATAGGAAAATCATTTGAGCCATTTTTTAGAACAGCGTTCCAGGTTAGGTCTACACATGAAAATTTAAAATCAAAGAGTTCTTGTTCTGTTTTAAGGAAACAAATGTCTGAAAATATTGCAAGACAAATTGAACGAGTGATTCATGCTTCGCTCTATTACAAAATCGACTTAAAAAAGGTTGGGGGGGGGGTAAATATTTGTTAACATTTGAAACTGTTTGCTGAACACATCACCATTCTGTCATGGTCTTGTTATGCGTCTCAAGCGAAATCCTCGGTGATGTCATAGTTCAGCGTTGAGACAGGAAGTGGATGAGATCGACTCACAGACATGATGACTTACTGTACAACTTATGACTTCTCTGCTGACTAAATATTTGTCCAACAGACTCATTGCTAGATGGTTCTGTATTGTAAAAAGGGGCTTGTAAGGGCGGAGTGTTGGGTGGGAGGAGTCCTTTGGTCCAGATTTGGTTTGTTTATTACTTTTAGGATGACAGGAATAGTTGATCTGCTAATTGGTTCAGCCATGACCCGCTAATTAGTTCGCGATGATCTGTTAATTAGTTCAGCCGTGATCTGCTAATTAGTTCAGCCGTGATCTGCTAATTAGTTCAGCCTTGATCTGCTAATTAGTTCAGCCTTGATCCGCTAATTAGTTCAGCCATGATCTGCTAATTAGTTCAGCTATGATCTGCTAATTAGTTCAGCCATGATCTGCTAATTAGCTCAGCCATGATCTGCTAATTAGTTCAGCCATGATCTGCTAATTAGTTCAGCGATGATCTGCTAATTAGTTCAGCGATGATCTGCTTAGTCAAAATAACGTAAACTAAAACTCTACGGCCATATCACAAGGTCCTCTGGGCTCGCTAAAACCTTTTTATCAATGAACAGTACCAGGAAAAAGAAGAAGAAGCAGACAGAGAAATTGATGAGAAGACAACCTAAAAGAATGAAAAGGTCTGTCGTTGAAAGAAATTCTATCAAAGTCAAAAACCATGGCTAACAGATCTTGTGTGGTGCCCCAACGGGGATAGGTGGAGATGAAGGATATGTTTGCTTGTTTACAATCTGAATCAAATTCTAGCTAAGTAACATCAATCTATCAGTCTATCTTTCTTTGTATCAATTCATCTGAATCTGAATCAAATTCTAGCTAAGTAACATCAATCTATCAGTCTATCTTTCTTTGTATCAATTCATCTGAATCTGAATCGAATTCTAGCTAAGTAACATCAATCTATCAGTCTATCTTTCTTTGTATCAATCCATTTATATGACTATTTGTGTCTGCCTTCCTATCCGTATAGATCTTGCTGTCTCGAGACACAATGAATACGCCGAGTTGAATGAGGGCCTACTGGTGAGGACTTCTTCTTGATTCTGGGCAGAATCTGCTGGGAATGAAGCTGCAAACTTTGTCCCAGTTCGTGCATTCTTGTTTATATAATCACTCGCCGGATATTACCCGCGGCCTGCGGGCCTTAGTTTGTGTAGTACTAATCTAGCGGATTGGATTTAGATCTATGTCAAACTTGGCTAATGTTCCTTTCAAGTTTTTTTCTTTCACTACGAAAATAAAAGTAGACTGCGTAAATGGGTGTACCTGTTACACAGATACATTCATATTAAATATACAAATAATATGGATAAATTTAGCTATTACAACAGGTTTACCCGATTTGTTTAAAGTTTCGTACTTTGAAATAGAGACACTATTAGGTACCTTTTGTCTGATTTTAGGGCCCTGCGGTTGTGGTAGGGACATTAAACATACACTACGGTCTCCATTATGATCTAAGGAAAATTTATGAAAAGTTTTATCAAGATTGGTCAAACGGTTCTGATTTTTATTCGGGACACATAAACATACATTAAGCCTACATTACTTTCTGCTTTATATTATAGATAAATGAATATTACAACCGGCTTGTGATGAGGTCTAAGCTGCCCACAGGTTGCGAGGTCCTAGCTCAATATTGAGGCTTTAAATAACGATTGGTCTCGGTCAGAGAAAGGTATTTCCGCATAACGCCATAATCTCCAAGCTGGTTTTTGTCTTATAATGTCTATTCTTAAAACAATATTCTATAAATCGCAGAGATGCACGCACGCATACACACGGGCTTCATGTCTTATCTACGTGTCCAAAGTATTACACTTGGACCACCAATGCACAATCTAGTTCTATCGGAATAAGCAATTTCTCGGAACTAACTGCCCTCGCATATTTTTCTTTGACCTCTTAACTATATCTGTCATTTCCCTATGGGGAGGGGCGGTGTTTATAAACCAGTGTGGTCTCTAGCACCTGTTTGATGTATATATCCGAATCCACGCACATGTGATAAGTGTCGGAGATTTATGGATCCCATTTCTTTTACACCAGGTGGTTCCCAAAAAAGTTTATCACTTTTTCCCCTTTTAATAACGGCTATAAATAAGTTACCTCTTTAGCGAAACTGGAAGCATGCTGGACAGATGTATTTGTATATACTAGACTAGAAGTACAAGCCTCTAAACATATTCCTTTTCAAACATAATATTTTCATATAATAGAGAAAGCAAAACGAATTGAAATTTTCGATAAGGATTCCACCATGTTGACAAAAGGAGTGCAACCATCCACCTAACAACGCATGGATCAATGGATCAAATCAGTTAACTTCTAGAATTAAATGCAACTGAATGTGACATTTATCAGATTTGGTACCCTTGCCCAGATTTAGCTCACCCTGTGACCAACATAAAAGTAAAACTAAATATTTTGGACAACATATTCAACATGTCCATTTTTAGCCAGGGCATTTATTTAGTAGACCAGCACTCTACTGACAACTCCGGCACCCCCCTTTTTTTGTCTTTCTTGTTGTTGTTATAGCTTCTAGCGTGACCAAGTTCTTAATCACAGTCTCTTGACAATAAACCTTGAGGAAAAATCTGAAGTGAAGCCCTTAGATAGATTTAGTCTACCAAATGTGGGCATCTCCTGCAGCTGAGCTAATGCCAGATATAATGCCAGTAGATTCAAAAGACGAATGAGAAGCATTTAACCAACAGTAAAGGAATGCGCTCTGGATCGCAGTCATCTGGACGCAAACATTGTCTCCTAAGAAAGAATACAACGTTTAGAGATGTTCTAACCAATGATCAATCCTGCAGTTCTTCGTTACATCTCTTTCATGTTGTTATTTTTTTAATTGCTAGTTTTGGCTCAAACTTTTTTCATGAATGGAAGCTGGAAGTTGGGAGACACATTCTAAAAACTCAATAATGTATATAAATTCTAAAGTTGCGCGATAATAAAGTGGATGTCGATCCCCTTCTTGGCCATTTTTGGTTGGTTTCAATCCCAACGTTGATGTTTAGTTTACCAGATGAATTGAACATAAAGTAGGCATGGAGTCTAAACAAAAGTACAAAAAACTTGTCTCAGTGACACACGATCCCTCAAAATTAAAGATTAATACGTCTTAGCCCAAACGTCCAGGGGATGAAAGCCAACTGATTCGTGCTCAGGACCATCGCGACGTCGGCTCGAAACGCATACCATTCATGTAAAGACTCTATTTCTGAATATTTTGTTGTTGTCAGTATATCCGTCTATTTCTGTCGCAATAGCCTCCCTTTCGAACATGATTGAAGTTAATTAGCAGGGTGGTTAGTGTGCCTGTGCTTGTGTATAGACATTCGCTATAAATGTGTATAAAAATCCTTGGCAATCGTAATTAGCCTTGTGACCTCCTGCTGTATGTACACGTTTAAATCGCCGTCACAACAATACTACCGCTCTAACTGGATCATAACACCTTCGTTCTTGGATCACAAGAGAGACGTGTCACGCGTGTACCCTACAGCGGGCCTGTGTGTTTCCTGAAGTCTCCCAGTCCTTCCCCTTCTCTTTATCCCCCCCTCTTGACTCCCTGTGAAGTCTTCTCGTAGGCCCCCCTCCCACGCCCCCAACTCTTCTCCATCCTTTTCCTTACTCTTTTTCTTTCCCGCGCCCCCCCCTCTCCCTTGCATAAAACACTTATTTCTGCTGGCTGCTTTACCTGAGGGGAAAAAAGGTCTAAAAGGGAGGTTATCAGACACTTTCACGCCCTACCCCTCAACCACTCTACGCTTTCCCTTACTCTCCGCCCAGCACCAGCGCCCAACGTCTCCCCTCGCCTCCCGTAGCGTAGTTCACATTCCAAGAGCTCTCCCTGTGACGGTTTCAAGACCAAGGCAAATAGTTGTCCCAATCAGGGGCTCTCAAACACTCGAGTCAACAAGGGGTCAATTACTTCAGCCTTTTAGTCCTTCTTGTAGTCACGTTGTTGGAGGCACGTCGGGGTAATATGAATTATTCTTTGTTTTGGTAATATCACCACACGCATCTTCTCAATTCCGTCTGTTTAAATTCTGATATTGGTACGGAGAATATTGGTGGCATAGCTACAAATAGGTCTTTTTTTGTGTGGTTTATCCGGTCTGCATAATACTTAATACATTAAAATATATTAATTCTGTCTGGTGCACTGATCTGTACTGCAAATGCAAATTTGAGGCTCCTTCGCTTGATCCATACACATTTTCCTTCTCTTTCTGTTACAGTATTCTATTGCTTTAAAATGTCTTTTAAAGGTGCCGCAAAATTGAAATAAAGAGCTAGTTACTCTGATTAACTTCATTTTGAAAATATTCATTTAGTATGATCAACTTAATTTTGAAAAATATCCCTTATACTGTTTAAATATGCTAATTTAAAATAAGAGAGATTCGCACTACAGAGAGCTACTCATGCTGTGTTTGTCACGTGATGTTAGCGTCATGGTCTCAAGAGAAGTGTAAACAAGAAGTTTACTTACACATTGGTTTCGAGATTACTTCCGCCTTCAAATAGAAGATGGGAGAATTAAAGGGAGTAAATTAGAAATACAACATTTTTATTTCCGAGATGTTTGAATTTGTAAACCTATAAATGGGGAAACAAAATTATACCGGGGACCATCAGTCAGTAAGGTTAAGCTTCATGTTAAGTAATTTTGTGAATCTATTATTGAAAGTAGATACCCTATATTTTAATAGTTTGTGTTTTATCTTTTCGTGATTTCCAATTGCAGAATTATTGTGTTTTGGTTCGTTAAAAACGTGAGCAGCTCTGTAGCTTGTTCTTAACGTGAAAACGTTTAAAATTTTTAAAAAATGTAAAAGGAATCTGTGATTTATTTTTCTCCTAAACAAATATCTCCGATCTACATTAAGCAATGGTTCATTAGAACTAATGAAAATGCCAAGACTAACCATCCAATTCCATTGTAAATTTCAGTATACTACGAGTTTACTGTATTGAACCCGAAACTCCCTACGCTTGGTTCCAGTAAATCCGTTTAATGTTATCGATATTAACCCTCAAAATTCTGAGCTATTTTACAATGAGTGCATACAAATTGGAATTACAATTCTGATGTTTAGAGGCTAAACTACCACACGCGTTTTAAGGGTTAAAACATAATTCGCCAATAAATGACTCTATGAGTGCTGTCTGAAGACTGACATTAAGAGCCATATTTGTAACGGGAGAACACCAAAAGTACAGTGTACTATTTAATGACAAGATTTAAGAACAGGTTCCCTTGCTCCTGCCACCGTCTACACTCACTCCTTATCACACCCCCGCCGCCTCTCTCTCTCTCTCTGTCTCTTCTCTCTCTTTCTCTTCTCTCTCTCTCTCTCTCTCTCTCTCTCTCACTTATTTAGGCCTCAATGGCTCGAAGAATGTCGCGGCTCAACATTATAAAAGGTAGGTCGGGAAAAGTTATCGGACACTTAAAAGAAAACAGACTTTGTTTTGGCTTCCCCTTTCTCCTTCTGACAAGCAGCCACTGATTTCAGTACTTCACAAAACGCAGTGGGATTTTCAAACACACGAGGCACTCAATGGCAAATGCTAGCGTAAAATTGTAGTGTTTTTTTGTTCCATTCGAGAAGCGATATAATTCTAGTTGTCTTCCCCTGTTACAAATTGCAAGCATTTATGGTAAGATAAAAAATTACTTTTTTTTTTAATTTATTTTTTCTTCAATTCGCTTTTAGTAAACACCAAAGTGTAGAATTGGTCTGCGTACTTCTTTTTAAAAACATAAGTTTACTATATTAGTAGACATAACTGCTACCCCTCATGATTTCGGAACTATTCGCTTTAGAGATAGCACAAATTTCCTTGTGTTCTGTACTCCTTGGTGCTTTGAGATTGGAGCATTGTTGCTACTATTCTTACATGTTGGACGTGTCTGGATTGCTTCCCGTTGGATTACAACTTTGAGCTGCACACACTGTAGGGATGTGCAGCAGAAAACTAACACTGCCTGCTCGAAGCATTGACCTGCGATGCCGTACGGATATAGTGCGAAGTACCAGAAAGTGCTAGTAGTGGTGAGTACTTCTCATGCTAGTCAGTGTTAGTGCCAGTATCATTGTCCTATGTAAAAGGGTAAAAAAAAAGTGTGGGAGGTTTGGTAATTGACAGGAGCCATCTGGTTGAGAATGGATGTGGTTAACATGGCATTGGTGGTTTGCTCTCTTAATTCCTAAAATAATACATCTAAATATATGTTAAGAAAATTATAGTTTCATGATAGGTCTATAGACACATGCATAGAAGACGGTGAGCAAAATGTTCCTGAACGTCTATCTATTTATTGAACTCTTTAATGAATACACTCGGAAATACCCGCTGATGTAGGCATGTTCAAAATATAGATTGTCCAGACCTCCAATTCATATTTAATCATTAGATTAAAAAAAAACAACTTATAAAGGTCAATCCAGAACTTCATTTTATGGTTAATAAGGTAGTAATTTTTTCCCAAGATATACATAAACGGACAAATTTTTAGGAAAATCGTTAGAGCCATTTTTAAGATCTGTGTACGCACCTAGTTTTTTGGATAGATTAAGAATTAGCAAGCTGAAAACATGAGTTGTAAAAAAAAACAAAAAAAAAAACACAGCTTCTTATGTGTATCAAAAGATAATAACACATTGTGTGGACAAAATGTACTCCTTATCTCCCTCGTGTATGTAACGTATGGAGTGAACCAGTCCAAGGGGGGGGGTGGCTCTGTCCTACCCTTACTACTTATTCAAATCTGAAGTGTTTTTTTTTTTATTCTTCCCCCTTCACGAAGCGTACAGCCGCCCTGGGTGCCCTGTGGTATAACATGTTGATTGATTGTAGCATTGGAAGTAGATGCGACGAGAAGCTGATCAAAACGTCGCGTGCAACTTTTGCTTAACACAAACAAGCCCACAGACATTTTTTTTAAACCCCGTAAACTGTCCTGTCACACAGGAAATAGGCCACCATTGAACCGGAGGGAGGGGCGCACTAATGAAAATACTTACTCCATACTCCGTAAATAGAAAGAAACAAGACAGACTTTACAAATAATCTTTAAGAAATGCTTCATATTAAGTGAAATTGTATCAATAGGTTTGGACCATTCATGAAATGAAATAGACCTTGATCAGTGCCATTAGAAATATTTTTACCAATTGTTTTTCTTTAGCGCAATCTTAGGCTTTTAGTTTTCTCAATGCGCCATGAAGTTATCACTTGTCTGGACCAGTTGAAAAGAAGGGGGTATCTGTGGGAATATTACAATGATCGCTTTTTAAAATGCATTTTAAATAAGTTGTACGTCTCGAATTCAACTCAAGGAATTGAATTCAAAGCCTCCTCAAGGAGACTAATTCTACTTATACCTTTACATCTGTCAAGTACAATTTCCTTCCCTTATTGAATACCAAAAAAAAAGTTAATTACCATTATTTAATTAACTAATTGGTAGCTTTTTTGTTTATTGATTCTTGTTTTGTTTTGTGTGGAAGAAATAACGTATACACACTTTTGACAGACCTTCTCTGAGCCTCTTGCCGTAGCTGGCCCAAATCGAACTAAATGTCTACAATACTGTACACAGAAGCTACATATTTTATGACAGCCCATTTCACTTGAACAAGCAACATACCACTTTTAACTATAACTGAACTTGTTACTGATGTAGACTGTATTCTAGTGTACGTAGTCTGAAGTTACCTGTTCAGGTCCTAGTGTACAATTTGTGCTACTTCGAGCATCAAAGAATGTCATGTTATGTCAAATATGATGTCCTTACCGTTCTGTCATACTGTTCTCTCTTTCTCTCTTTCTTTCTCACTCTCTCTCTCTCTCTCTCTCTCTTGCCCTCTCTCAGTACACATACTAATATAAAGAAGATTATGTCGCAGAATGTGTCTCAATTATTTGTTGTCGCTTTTTATTTCTTTCATTTCTTCTTCATCTCTTCGACTTACTTCATCTTTATCCTCGTTCTCCTCTTTCTCCTCTTTCTCCTCTTTCTCTCTTTCCCCTCTTTCTCTCTTTCTCCTCTTTCTCTCTTTCCCCTATTTCTCTCTTTCTCCTCTTTCTCTCTTTCCCCTCTTTTTCTCTTTCCTTTCTCTATTTCTCCTCTTTCTCTTTTTCCCCTCTTTCTCTCTTTCTCCTCTTTCTCCCATTTCTCTCTTTCCCTCTTTCTCTCTTTATCCTCTTTCTCCTCTTTCTCTATCTATTTCTCCTCTTTCTCTCTTTCTCTTCTTTCTCTATTTCTCCTCTTTCTCTCTTTCTCCTCTTTCTCTTTTTCTCCTCTTTCTCTCTTTCTCCTCTTTCTCCTCTTTCTCTCTTTCCCCTCTTTCTCTCTTTCTCCTCTTTCTCTCTTTCCCTCTTTCCTTTCTCTATTTCTCCTCTTTCTCTTTTTCCCCTCTCTCTCTTTTTCTCTTTCTCCTCTTTCTCCCATTTCTCTCTTTCTCTCTTTATCCTCTTTCTCCTCTTTCTCTATCTATTTCTCCTCTTTCTCTCTTTCTCTTCTTTCTCTATTTCTCCTCTTTCTCTCTTTCTCTTCTTTCTCTATTTCTCCTCTTTCTCTCTTTCTCTCTTTCTCCTCTTTCTCTCTTTCTCCTCTTTCTCCCATTTCTCTCTTTCCCTCTTTCTCTCTTTATCCTCTTTCTCCTCTTTCTCTATCTATTTCTCCTCTTTCTCTCTTTCTCTTCTTTCTCTATTTCTCCTCTTTCTCTCTTTCTCCTCTTTCTCCTCTTTCTCTCTTTCTCCCTTTCCTCTCTTTCCTCTCTTTCTCCTCTTTCTCTCTTTCTCCTCTTTCTCTCTTTCTCCTCTTTCTCCTCTTTCTCTCTTTCCCCTCTTTCTCTCTTTCTCCTCTTTCTCTCTTTCTCCTCTTTCTCTCTTTCTCCTCTTTCTCCTCTTTCTCTCTTTCCCCTCTTTCTCTCTTTCTTCTCTTTCTCTCTTTCCCCTCTTTCTCTCTTTCCCCTCTTTCTCTCTTTCCTTTCTCTATTTCTCCTCTTTTTTTCCCCCTCTTTCTCTCTTTCTCTCTTTCTCCCATTTCTCTCTTTCCCTCTTTCTCTCTTTATCCTCTTTCTCCTCTTTCTCTATCTATTTCTCCTCTTTCTCTCTTTCTCTTCTTTCTCTATTTCTCCTCTTTCTCTCTTTCTCCTCTTTCTCTATCTATTTCTCCTCTTTCTCTCTTTCTCCTCTTTATCTTTTTCTCCTCTTTCTCCTCTTTCTCTCTTTCCCTCTTTCTCCTCTTTCTCTCTTTCCCCTCTTTCTCTCTTTCCTTTCTCTATTTCTCCTCTTTCTCTTTTCCCCCTCTTTCTCTCTTTCTCTCTTTCTCCTCTTTCTCCCATTTCTCTCTTTCCCTCTTTCTCTCTTTATCCTCTTTATCCTCTTTCTCTATCTATTTCTCCTCTTTCTCTCTTTCTCTTCTTTCTCTATTTCTCCTCTTTCTCTCTTTCCCCTCTTTCTCCTCTTTCTCTCTTTTCCTCTTTCTCTCTTTCCCCTCTTTCTCTCTTTCCCCTCTTTCTCCTCTTTCTCTCTTTCTCCTCTTTCTCTCTTTTCCCTCTTTCTCCTCTTTTCCTCTTCCTCTCACACACATGCTCACATACTTGATATTCTTTTTTTTTAATCCAGAGACATCTTCTATCTCTTGTCTTTCCTTTTCTGTTTCAAATTATTCTCCCTCGCTCTCTTTCTCTCTCTTTCTCTCTCGCTCTTTCCTTCGCTCTCTCTCTTTCTCTCTCTCGCTCTCTCTATCTCGCTCTCTCTCTCTCATGCGCTCTCTCTCTCTTTTTCGATCTCTCTCTCTCTTTCTCGATCTCTCTCAGAAGTTAGCCTCACTCTTTCTGTTCGCTCTGGGTGTGTGTCTGTCTGTGTGTCAGAAATTCCTTCACAGTTATCACTAATTGATCTTTGTCACTAAAAGTGATCACGTGACGAGTTTACGAAACAAACAACTAGAAAATGTTGCTTTAAGTTAGGCAACACTCATTTCAAATACTCACTTATACCTCTATGCATAAAACTAATTTCAACTAAATCTACACTTTTCATAATAATAATGTAATAAAAATAATTTTATTTATAGAGCGCTGTTAACAAACAAAATGTAGGCTCAAGGCGCTGTGATAACATTACAAACATAAACATGAGAACTAAAATGACAAACTAATTTAAGAAAGTTTTGAACAGATAGGTCTTAATGTTTTTCTTAAATGTAGTGTAGCTTGTTGTTTGTCTCAGATCAATGGGGAGTGAGCTCCAAACCTTTGGTCAGTGCACTTAAAAAAATGCAAACCGTAACTTTTGGTTTGACTTATGAAACGTTTATTGGACTTATGAAAGGGAATTAGGGCCCCATGCCTGTACAGTAAAAACCCGTTTAATCCGGTGCTTAAAACGTGACCCTAGTAGAACAATTAGTATTTCTCTCTTCTGCTTTGATAACAGTGTGCTCATTTTGGAGATCCTTCCGACAGATTGAACCACACTCTCCTCTAGCCTGTTGGTTATATAAACTATCCACCCACCTGAAGTTAAAAAAAGACTTTTAGGTCGACCTGATCGTAATTTCAAATCTGGTTTTGCAGGAAACCACTGCCATTTTTTTTCTATTTCATTATATAAAAATTACATGTACATGAAATGAGTTTGTATACGAGAACTATTTCCTGTGACTTTACATTCGTTGGTAATTACTATCATGGGTATAGTACACGCTCAAGAAACTTATAAATTGCATGTAAAAAAAAAAATAAAAATAAATAAATAAATTTAAAAGCTTATATTAAGCGTAGTTATATCAATTAGTTTGGATCAATCATGAAATTAAATTTGTAATAGATCTAGACTAACAAAACTAAATCTGTGGGATCAGAAGTTATTTTTTCCAATTGTTTTTATTTAGCTGGGAAAGGGAGAGAGGGAAAGATGGAGAGGTATCTGTGTGAATGTTACCGTGATCGCTTTTTAAATGCATTTTATAAATTTTAAAAATATTAAAACATTTGTACGACTTCAATTCGAACTCAAGTGCTCAAGCCTACTCGAGCCAATACACTAACCACTGTGCCAGCGATGTGCTTATCGAGATAGAAACTTGTATAGTTATCTATTGTTCATTTCCAACTTTGAAGTCACGACTTAATTCTCTACACAAAGTATATCAGTATACTTATACTACCACAGATGTCAGGGACAATTTCTTTCCAATGTTCAAGATTCCACACAAAATAACTAATTACCAATAGTTAATTAATAAATTGCTTAATTTTTGTTTTATTGATTCTTGTGTTGTCAGATTTAACAAATATTGTTCAAAATTTCAACTTGATTCGACACAGAGTTTACGGGTAGTAACGCGTACAAAGTTTTACCAGACAGACAGAGTGAATTGATATAAGCTTTGTAAAAAGTTAAAAAAAGGATTCTTAAGATTTCATACACTGAGACAAGCATTTTGGCCTATCTGAAGTACGGAATTTTTTGTTATTTCGTTGTCAGCATTAGGGATGGCGAGTGGGGGGGCAACCAGGTAGAGCACGGGGGCAGTACGCGGGAAAAGAATCTTTTGACACTGTCAGCCCATCGTACAAATATTCGTAGCCCTAATATGACTCTCGCGCGCACTGCTAAAGCCGCCTCTGCAGTGATCATTCACTATGGCGCACTTGACATTGTTTAGATTGTGTCTATTTCAATAGCGTTTCTAACTTCCCTCCCTTTTTTGTTTGTTTGTTTGTATGCTGCATTACATCGTCGCCACATTTCTTCATATTGTTTCCTCTTTTATCTCTCGCAACGAATTTTATTGCATTACTAAATAAAACGGAATCTTAAAATCGAAGAGTAAACAAAGAGCAGATTACTGTGATTTACTTAAAAGTGTAACTACCAGAACTAACTTGTCAGCGTACTACTTCCTACTCCTGCTCATTGACACTAGTCAAACTAGCAAAGGTCATCGCGTCTCCCAGGTATCCCAGTCAGCTCTCCAACTGACCAGCCTTGGGTCAAGACGACACACGGAGGATGATCTCACAAGACGACATTGGTGAACTGTTTTACAACTCGTAATGAGTCATACTGGAAAGAGAGAGTACTTCATGACTAATCCCTCTACACCTTCCACGCACTACATCGCATTCATATTACCACCGTTTCTGTGATTGGCTGGAAAACTGAAAGTGAGGATTTTTTTATTTAACTTTTGCTCATCGGTAATTCCCTGTATCTCCAGCACTCTTTGATGAATGCGAATTCTTGACACCCAACTAGCAACGGTGTTGACGGGTTAAACAGTTATAAGTCTATCTATCTATCTATCTATCTATCTATCTATCTATCTATCTATCTATCTATCTATCTATCTATCTATCTATCTATCTATCTATCTGTCTGTCTGTCTGTCTATCTATCTATCTATCTATCTATCTATCTATCTATCTATCTATCTATCTATCTGTCTATCTGTCTGTCTGTCTGTCTGTCCGTCCGTCCGTCTGTATAATTTCAAATCAATAAATCCCTCTTGTTGTCTATCAATATTACAATGTCTTTATTTTAAATATTTAAAAACTATTTTTAAAAAATCAAAACAGCATGGAATTTTATGATATGTTATGTAATCCCTAAGTTACATAATATAATGTCTTTTTTACATAGACAGTAATCCCTGTATTCTACGCAATCCCCTATATTTTCTCTAATCCCTATATTCTCTTCAATATCATATTTTCTTTGTAATTGTTGTAAAATGTGTATTCCATGCCATTCCTTGTATTCGATGTAGCCTCTGTATTGTTTGTAATCCCCTATATTCTATGTAATCCCCTGTTTACTGAATTATCTCTGTATTCGTGGCAATCCCCTGTATTTCAGTGCATTCTCTGTAAGCCTTCAGGCTACAGACGCTCTCAGCAAGTGAAATGTGACACACACTTTAAAAGTGAAATGAAACGAACAAATTAAAACAATTTTTGAAGGCGGCATCCAAAGCACATGGTGACCCCCGGGTAACATAACTACTCCACAACTGCCGACTTCTTTGACGTCACACAAAAAGTAGAGAACCCCACTCCCCTCCCGGGCCTCTGATATTTTTTAACACCTCATGTCGGCACGCTACAAGAGTCTTCAGTCAGGTGTGACTGCTAGTCATCCAATATCTCTCGTACACCCGCTTTCCCCATCTCACAATTAGCAGCTGCTTCTAACCCGCGGTGACCAGTTGGATCAAACGACGTGAACTAAAAAAGTCATTCAAACTGTGGAATGTGTTTCGGTCGACTGACGTCGTCGACATGACAAAAAACCTTGATGTAAAAAATAAATTCCACAAACGCATTCACGCATGACAACGGCATGTCACGCCTGTTTTTAATCCCCAGCGGAACGACACCTGAAGTTAATTATTCCCTGAAGACGACCCCTCATAATAAATTATTCCACTAAAGGGACACAACCAGCATTCCTTCTCCAGTGGCAAAAGATAAAATGTTTATGCAGACGTGAAGTAAAGGAAAGCACGTGACCTAAAAGAAAACATCAAAACTACTGTCTCGCGGTGCATGATTTAAAACAGATTCATGCTGGTCATAAAACATTTTCTTTTTGTAATGCAATCTTATTTGAAAATAGAAACCAGAGTTGACTCTCTTGTTTGAAAATAGAAACTAGAGTTAACTCTCTTATTTGAAAATAGAAACCAGAGTTAACTCTCTTATTTCCTTTGAAGGAACCATTAAGGCTTAAAGAAAACAGAACGTTAATGTCGTAAACTGAGACGTAGCAAGGAACCCGTGGGCCTGGGCTCAAGATTATAATATTGAGCTCACCAACCCTACGTCTAAACAAAGTTACAAAGACAGTTTGTGTGGAAACACAAACTCAAAATCGGCCCCCGAAGTGGTCCACCCAGGCAGGTAAAAAGTCATGTTTCAATATTTTCAGAAACAACATCAGAATGAAATTCTATCAATCAAAGGCGAATGACTGAGAAGAATGGAGAAAGAAAGTTGACAGATCTTGTGTGGTACCCCAACGGTCCAGCAGACCAAAGAATAGGTGAAAGTGAATGAGAAGTTAGATGTGAACCTGGCCTTACTAATGTCATATAATGATGATCTAATTGATCTAATTGTTCTTATTCAAAGCCTCAAGAAAAAAACATTTCCTTTAAAAAAAAATAATTCTACCCTTTCCTTTAGTTCAGTGTTCCATTATGTTCTACGACGGTCATGCCCCTATGCATTCCACGCGATAATACGAAAAACTACTTATTTATTGTTGTTTTAAATTATGTTCCACTTGTATGCATACAATACTAAATAGATTTTTTCTTCTTAAAATTTAAAGTAAACATTTTTTGTGTGTAAATGTAGTAGTTAGTATAACAGAACTTACCTATCTTACAATGTAATTGTAAAGAAAAACTTTTTTTTTACAAAAAATCTAAAATCGTTTACATAAATGTTAAAAAATATGGTAAATACTCATCTCCCCTACTAAGTAGCCTCCCGTGTTTGTTACTATTAATAGGGAATAGTTGTACAAATGGTGTACTTATATGAAAAAACTGCTTGCATAGTTATTTTTAAAAATTCTTTTTTTTGCTTTCAGAAAAGAAAAAAGTAGCAGTTTCATCAGAACTTTAATGGTCTAAAATATCATATTTTCAATATCTTTTCTTGTTTACGATATCTAAACGGACGGACGGACAGACTACACATTACTAATAGCGTCCATTCCCCTATGCCGCTAAAAATGAAAAACAAACAAAGAAATCGAATCATTTTGTCTGTATATATCAGTACATTTACAACAAGACTTTCAAAGTTTTGTAATGTTACAATGTTTATACCACATTTTCCAAGTAAAAGTGTCCTTACTTTCAGTTCAGTAACGAAGTAATACTGTCATGACACACACACTGCTAATACGTCTTCTTTAAAGTATTGAATAGCTTTCACTGGTTTTTTTTTGGCCCCTATTAGGCATACGTCTTCGGGTATCTCCGCATTTAGGGCCATGTTCATTCTAGAGTTGTATAACTAAGTATAGTTCCTTGAATTAATGTTCATGGTCATCTTGCGCACCATCTTGTAAGTCTAGATCAAAAGGTCAATCATTAAAATATCATAAAGTCTAGTAGACTTATACCATAGACATAATAGTATCTAGACTGGAAATGGGAAACAAATTCTTATCCGCGATTGATCGATTCACAGACCTATATATTGATACGTATTTCTGAATCTTCTGGCTAAGTGTATTAGTAGACACACAAATAAAAACACTGCAAAGAACTTGACGACTCAACTTTCAGTTTCAATAACTTTAATGACTAATAACTCTAACAATTCGTCACTGTAACATGTAGCGTAGAAGACTGTACAATATCTGTCAGTTTACAGTTAGCTATACTTCGTTGTAATCCATCTCTTCACTTCGTTGCAATTCATCTCTTCTCAAGTTGCATCGAGCCGTATTCCACAGAACAGACCAACGACACACTTCCCAGTGTCGCTCCAGGTCTCCCAAAGCTGAACCAAGTCGTACTCAAGTCTACCGAATCAGAGCCGCTCACGTCTTACATCGACTGTATCGGCTCAAGTCCACTGTAGTTCGCTGTATAGACTAACGACAGTAGTCCACTCCAGTTAACTCTACCCTAGTTAACTTGCATCGAGTCGTACACATTTCTTTTCCACTAGAGCCGCACATCGTCTGTATCGACTGTACCGGCTCACTCACGGCTCACTCACGACTGACTTTCACATTAACTCTCTGGCTTATATAGAGTCCCTAATCACTCCTCCAAGGTTGCACAAACACTGCTAGTATCCTCTGGAATAACACGTGAGGAAACGTCACATCCTGTCTCTGTTTATACATGTACATTCCAGAGAAAACTCGCTGCTGTGTTATCTCGTCGGGGTCACACGTTAACCTCTTCCTGTCACTGGTCATTTGTAACAATATATAGATTTTTATATACGTAACTCTTTTTCAAGCTGTAAGCTGTAAAATCAATCTTTTCTGTCTTAGAAAAGTAATGATCTTTAGTTTTCAAAGTTTAGAAATAATGCAAACCTATCTCTCGGATTTTTTTAGAATGGGCAATTAATCACAAAACTATATATTCACGCAACATATGAAACAAAGCCGTTTCCTGTTAGTTTCCGTTGAGATAATGTTTCAAAAATCCTAGATCGAAATAATTCATGTCTATTGATTTAAATCATCTTATGTACATTTAAATAGATTGATTACCTAGATCTTTCTAGATTGTGTATCTAAAAATTGCAAAATAATAATTATGAGAATAGAGTTCTCCTAATTTTTTATGTTTAATTACTAGATCTAGAGCTTAAATTAAATTATATGTTCCAAAGGTTAGGGTTGAAAAAACTACTTTACTACTTTGAACTACTTTACAAAACAACGCCTTTTTAAAAAATGTTCAAGATATTTTTGTAGTGTATAAGATCTCCATGTCCAGTCTAGAGATAACATATTTTGGTCTATGATGTTAACATTTGCTTAACCGGGATTTTTTTTCTACGGGTGGAATGAATGGGGTGGGTTAAAAAATGTTGCATTATTTTTTAAATCTAATACACATTAGCAAAATAATCCGCTCTATAAGTTGTTTAAAGGAGGTATTGTCTTTTTTTAAATGTTTTTTTTTTGTTTGTCATTGAAAAAGAGAGGAAAAAAAATGACCTGTATGTGGATTGAACTTAAGACATTTGCGCGACATGCTATCAATTTCTCTACCCAGCTGTACTTCTAAGTGTGGGATTGTAGCTTCAAATAAATGATTCAATTTAAAAACAAAATTCTTACCAACTTCAAACTCTTTAAGATAAAGCATTTACATCTATGACAAAAAAAGTTTAACCTTATAGTAGGAATTGTGAAAATGCCAATTATGGATGTTTAAGTCATTGATTACCATGCATGGCAAGATTGACACATGAAATGCGTAGGACGTAATTATCTTTTTTTCTTTGAAGCAACGTCTGTAATCTATAAGATAAGATACATTTAATGTACACTTGAAAGACTTGTTGAAATATTTTTCTAGTTGAACTGAAGAAGTAAATTTCAGCATCTTGTTTCAGTGTATTCTATATTATCATTTGATACATTAAATCAGATCACATGATAGTCCAGTCAAGACACTTGAACATTATTGTAGCTACAGGACGTCTCTAAATGACCGTCTCTTCAAAGTTTCTGATTTTGCATGTCATCTGTATACTAGGCGCCGCCCCTGGCGTTGACTCTTGTATGTCAACAAACCGATGAGAAATGCGGGAAGTAATGTGGGTCAGCCAAATCCAGGATGTCCTTAGGAGCATTGATTGGCTGATTTAGTTTGTCTCCCTGGACAACTTTCCCCGGAATTGTGTCCCAGTCACCCTTTATGACAGCAATAATTTAACCCCCCTCTTCTTATCAGGGGTAGATGGTGACACGAAAGTTGTAAACACAAGTCCAAGAAACTATTAGCCCACTGCTAGATTGTTTTATTCGTTCACCACATGACATGCTTTAAGGGTTGTTAACAGTTCACCACATGACATGCTTTGGAGGTTGTTAACTGTTTACCACATGACATGCTTTAGAGATTGTTAACTGTTCACCACATGACATACTTTAAAGGGTTGTTAACTGTTCACCACATGACATTCTTTAGAGGTTGTTAACTGTTCACCACATGACATGCTTTAGAGGTTGTTTAATGTTGACCACTTAACATACTTTAGAGGAGAGGTTGTTTAATGTTGACCACATGACATACTTTAGAGGTTGTTTAATGTTGACCACATGACATGCTTTAGAGGTTGTTAACTGTTCACCACATGACATACTTTAGAGGTTGTTAGATGTTCACCACATGACAGGCTTTAGAGGTTGTTTAATGTTGACCACATGACATGCTTTAGAGGTTGTTTAATGTTGACCACATGACATGCTTTAGAGGTTGTTAGCTGTTCACCACATGACAGGCTTTAGAGGTTGTAAGCTGTTCACCACATGACAGGCTTTAGAGGTTGTTTAATGTTGACCACATCACACGCTTTAGAGGTTGTTTAATGTTGACCACATGACATGCTTTAGAGGTTGTTTAATGTTGACCACATGACATGCTTTAGAGGTTGTTAGCTGTTCACCACATGACAGGCTTTAGAGGTTGTTTAATGTTGACCACATGACACGCTTTAGAGGTTGTTTAATGTTGACCACATGACAGGCTTTAGAGGTTGTTTAATGTTGACCACATGACACGCTTTAGAGGTTGTTAACTGTTCACCACATGACATACTTTAGAGGTTGTTAGCTGTTCACCACATGACATGCTTTAGAGGTTGTTTAATGTTGACCACATGACATGCTTTAGAGGTTGTTTAATGTTGACCACATGACATGCTTTAGAGGTTGTTTAATGTTGACCACATGACATGCTTTAGAGGTTGTTTAATGTTGACCACATGACATGCTTTAGAGGTTGTTAGCTGTTCACCACATGACAGGCTTTAGAGGTTGTTTAATGTTGACCACATGACACGCTTTAGAGGTTGTTTAATGTTGACCACATGACAGGCTTTAGAGGTTGTTTAATGTTGACCACATGACAGGCTTTAGAGGTTGTTAACTGTTCACCACATGACATACTTAATAGGTTGTTAGCTGTTCACCACATGACACGCTTTAGAGGTTGTTTAATGTTGACCACATGACATGCTTTAGAGGTTGTTTAATGTTGACCACATGACATGCTTTAGAGGTTGTATAATGTTGACCACATGACATACTTTAGAGGTTGTTTAATGTTGACCACATGACACGCTTTAGAGGTTGTTTAATGTTGACCACATGACATGCTTTAGAGGTTGTTTAATGTTGACCACATGACACGCTTTAGAGGTTGTTTAATGTTGACCACATGACATGCTTTAGAGGTTGTTTAATGTTGACCACATGACACGCTTTAGAGGTTGTTTAATGTTGACCACATGACAGGCATTAGAGGTTGTTTAATGTTGACCACATGACACGCTTTAGAGGTTGTTTAATGTTGACCACATGACATGCTTTAGAGGTTGTTTAATGTTGACCACATGACACGCTTTAGAGGTTGTTTAATGTTGACCACATGACATGCTTTAGAGGTTGTTTAATGTTGACCACATGACATACTTTAGAGGTTGTTTAATGTTGACCACATGACATGCTTTAGAGGTTGTTTAATGTTGACCACATGACACGCTTTAGAGGTTGTTTAATGTTGACCACATGACATGCTTTAGAGGTTGTTTAATGTTAACCACATGACATGCTTTAGAGGTTGTTAGCTGTTCACCACATGACAGGCTTTAGAGGTTGTTTAATGTTGACCACATGACAGGCTTTAGAGGTTGTTAACTGTTCACCACATGACATACTTTAGAGGTTGTTAGCTGTTCACCACATGACACGCTTTAGAGGTTGTTTAATGTTGACAACATGACATGCTTTAGAGGTTGTTTAATGTTGACCACATGACATGCTTTAGAGGTTGTTTAATGTTGACCACATGACATGCTTTAGAGGTTGTTTAATGTTGACCACATGACACGCTTTAGAGGTTGTTTAATGTTGACCACATGACATGCTTTAGAGGTTGTTTAATGTTGACCACATGACACGCTTTAGATGTTGTTTAATGTTGACCACATGACACGCTTTAGGGGTTGTTTAATGTTGACCACATGACAGGCTTTAGAGGTTGTTTTATGTTGACCACATGACACGCTTTAGAGGTTGTTTAATGTTGACCACATGACATGCTTTAGAGGTTGTTTAATGTTGATCACATGACACGCTTTAGAGGTTGTTTAATGTTGACCACATGACATGCTTTAGAGGTTAATTAATGTTGACCACATGACATGCTTTAGAGGTTGTTTAATGTTGACCACATGACACGCTTTAGAGGTTGTTTAATGTTGACCACATGACATGCTTTAGAGGTTGTTTAATGTTGACCACATGACACGCTTTAGAGGTTGTTTAATGTTGACCACATGACATGCTTTAGAGGTTGTTTAATGTTGACCTCATGACACGCTTTAGAGGTTGTTTAATGTTGACCACATGACAGGCTTTAGAGGTTGTTTAATGTTGACCACATGACAGGCTTTGGAGGTTGTTAACTGTTCACCACATGACATACTTTAGAGGTTGTTAGCTGTTCACCACATGACACGCATTAGAGGTTGTTTAATGTTGACAACATGACATGCTTTAGAGGTTGTTTAATGTTGACAACATGACATGCTTTAGAGGTTGTTTAATGTTGACCACATGACATGCTTTAGAGGTTGTTTAATATTGACCACATGACATGCTTTAGAGGTTGTTTAATGTTGACCACATGACACGCTTTAGAGGTTGTTTAATGTTGACCACATGACATGCTTTAGAATTTGTTTAATGTTGACCACATGACACGCTTTAAATGTTGTTTAATGTTGACCACATGAAACGCTTTAGAGGTTGTTTAATGTTGACCACATGACAGGCTTTAGAGGTTGTTTAATGTTGACCACATGACACGCTTCAGAGGTTGTTTAATGTTGACCACATGACATGCTTTAGAGGTTGTTTAATGTTGACCACATGACACGCTTCAGAGGTTGTTTAATGTTGACCACATGACAGGCATTAGAGGTTGTTTAATGTTGACCACATGACACGCTTTAGAGGTTGTTTAATGTTGACCACATGACATGCTTTAGAGGTTGTTTAATGTTGACCACATGACACGCTTTAGAGGTTGTTTAATGTTGACCACATGACATGCTTTAGAGGTTGTTTAATGTTGACCACATGACATACTTTAGAGGTTGTTTAATGTTGACCACATGACATGCTTTAGAGGTTGTTTAATGTTGACCACATGACATGCTTTAGAGGTTGTTTAATGTTGACCACATGACATGCTTTAGAGGTTGTTTAATGTTGACCACATGACATGCTTTAGAGGTTGTTAGCTGTTCACCACATGACAGGCTTTAGAGGTTGTTTAATGTTGACCACATGACAGGCTTTAGAGGTTGTTAACTGTTCACCACATGACATACTTTAGAGGTTGTTAGCTGTTCACCACATGACACGCTTTAGAGGTTGTTTAATGTTGACAACATGACATGCTTTAGAGGTTGTTTAATGTTGACCACATGACATGCTTTAGAGGTTGTTTAATGTTGACCACATGACATGCTTTAGAGGTTGTTTAATGTTGACCACATGACACGCTTTAGAGGTTGTTTAATGTTGACCACATGACATGCTTTAGAGGTTGTTTAATGTTGACCACATGACACGCTTTAGATGTTGTTTAATGTTGACCACATGACACGCTTTAGGGGTTGTTTAATGTTCACCACATGACAGGCTTTAGAGGTTGTTTTATGTTGACCACATGACACGCTTTAGAGGTTGTTTAATGTTGACCACATGACATGCTTTAGAGGTTGTTTAATGTTGATCACATGACACGCTTTAGAGGTTGTTTAATGTTGACCACATGACATTCTTTAGAGGTTGTTTAATGTTGACCACATGACACGCTTTAGAGGTTGTTTAATGTTGACCACATGACAGGCATTAGAGGTTGTTTAATGTTGACCACATGACACGCTTTAGAGGTTGTTTAATGTTACCACATGACATGCTTTAGAGGTTGTTTAATGTTGACCACATGACACGCTTTAGAGGTTGTTTAATGTTGACCACATGACATGCTTTAGAGGTTGTTTAATGTTGACCACATGACATACTTTAGAGGTTGTTTAATGTTGACCACATGACATGCTTTAGAGGTTGTTTAATGTTGACCACATGACACGCTTTAGAGGTTGTTTAATGTTGACCACATGACATGCTTTAGAGGTTGTTTAATGTTGACCACATGACATGCTTTAGAGGTTGTTAGCTGTTCACCACATGACAGGCTTTAGAGGTTGTTTAATGTTGACCACATGACAGGCTTTAGAGGTTGTTAACTGTTCACCACATGACATACTTTAGAGGTTGTTAGCTGTTCACCACATGACACGCTTTAGAGGTTGTTTAATGTTGACAACATGACACGCTTTAGAGGTTGTTTAATGTTGACCACATGACATGCTTTAGAGGTTGTTTAATGTTGACCACATGACATGCTTTAGAGGTTGTTTAATGTTGACCACATGACACGCTTTAGAGGTTGTTTAATGTTGACCACATGACATGCTTTAGAGGTTGTTTAATGTTGACCACATGACACGCTTTAGATGTTGTTTAATTTTGACCACATGACACGCTTTAGGGGTTGTTTAATGTTGACCACATGACAGGCTTTAGAGGTTGTTTTATGTTGACCACATGACACGCTTTAGAGGTTGTTTAATGTTGACCACATGACATGCTTTAGAGGTTGTTTAATGTTGATCACATGACACGCTTTAGAGGTTGTTTAATGTTGACCACATGACATGCTTTAGAGGTTGTTTAATGTTGACCACATGACACGCTTTAGAGGTTGTTTAATGTTGACCACATGACATGCTTTAGAGGTTGTTTAATGTTGACCACATGACACGCTTTAGAGGTTGTTTAATGTTGACCACATGACATGCTTTAGAGGTTGTTTATAGTTGACCACATGACACGCTTTAGAGGTTGTTTAATGTTGACCACATGACAGGCTTTAGAGGTTGTTTAATGTTGACCACATGACAGGCTTTGGAGGTTGTTAACTGTTCACCACATGACATACTTTAGAGGTTGTTAGCTGTTCACCACATGACACGCATTAGAGGTTGTTTAATGTTGACAACATGACATGCTTTAGAGGTTGTTTAATGTTGACAACATGACATGCTTTAGAGGTTGTTTAATGTTGACCACATGACATGCTTTAGAGGTTGTTTAATGTTGACCACATGACATGCTTTAGAGGTTGTTTAATGTTGACCACATGACACGCTTTAGAGGTTGTTTAATGTTGACCACATGACATGCTTTAGAATTTGTTTAATGTTGACCACATGACACGCTTTAGATGTTGTTTAATGTTGACCACATGACACGCTTTAGAGGTTGTTTAATGTTGACCACATGACAGGCTTTAGAGGTTGTTTAATGTTGACCACATGACACGCTTCAGAGGTTGTTTAATGTTGACCACATGACATGCTTTAGAGGTTGTTTAATGTTGACCACATGACATATATGCTTTAGAGGTTGTTAGCTGTTCACCACATGACAGGCTTTAGAGGTTGTAAGCTGTTCACCACATGACAGGCTTTAGAGGTTGTTTAATGTTGACCACATGACACGCTTTAGAGGTTGTTTAATGTTGACAACATGACATGCTTTAGAGGTTGTTTAATGTTGACCACATGACATGCTTTAGAGGTTGTTAGCTGTTCACCACATGACAGGCTTTAGAGGTTGTTTAATGTTGACCACATGACACGCTTTAGAGGTTGTTTAATGTTGACCACATGACAGGCTTTAGATGTTGTTTAATGTTGACCACATGACACGCTTTAGAGGTTGTTAACTGTTCACCACATGACATACTTTAGAGGTTGTTAGCTGTTCACCACATGACATGCTTTAGAGGTTGTTTAATGTTGACCACATGACATGCTTTAGAGGTTGTTTAATGTTGACCACATGACATGCTTTAGAGGTTGTTTAATGTTGACCACATGACATGCTTTAGAGGTTGTTTAATGTTGACCACATGACATGCTTTAGAGGTTGTTAGCTGTTCACCACATGACAGGCTTTAGAGGTTGTTTAATGTTGACCACATGACACGCTTTAGAGTTTGTTTAATGTTGACCACATGACAGGCTTTAGAGGTTGTTTAATGTTGACCACATGACAGGCTTTAGAGGTTGTTAACTGTTCACCACATGACATACTTTAGAGGTTGTTAGCTGTTCACCACATGACACGCTTTAGAGGTTGTTTAATGTTGACCACATGACATGCTTTAGAGGTTGTTTAATGTTGACCACATGACATGCTTTAGAGGTTGTTTAATGTTGACCACATGACATACTTTAGAGGTTGTTTAATGTTGACCACATGACACGCTTTAGAGGTTGTTTAATGTTGACCACATGACATGCTTTAGAGGTTGTTTAATGTTGACCATATGACACGCTTTAGAGGTTGTTTAATGTTGACCACATGACATGCTTTAGAGGTTGTTTAATGTTGACCACATGACAGGCTTTAGAGGTTGTTTAATGTTGACCACATGACAGGCTTTAGAGGTTGTTTAATGTTGACCACATGACACGCTTTAGAGGTTGTTTAATGTTGACCACATGACATGCTTTAGAGGTTGTTTAATGTTGACCACATGACACGCTTTAGAGGTTGTTTAATGTTGACCACATGACACGCTTTAGAGGTTGTTTAATGTTGACCACATGACATGCTTTAGAGGTTGTTTAATGTTGACCACATGACACGCTTTAGAGGTTGTTTAATGTTGACCACATGACATGCTTTAGAGGTTGTTTAATGTTGACCACATGACATGCTTTAGAGGTTGTTAGCTGTTCACCACATGACAGGCTTTAGAGGTTGTTTAATGTTGACCACATGACAGGCTTTAGAGGTTGTTAACTGTTCACCACATGACATACTTTAGAGGTTGTTAGCTGTTCACCACATGACACGCTTTAGAGGTTGTTTAATGTTGACAACATGACATGCTTTAGAGGTTGTTTAATGTTGACCACATGACACGCTTTAGAGGTTGTTTAATGTTGACCACATGACATGCTTTAGAGGTTGTTTAATGTTCACCACATGACACGCTTTAGAGGTTGTTTAATGTTGACCACATGACATTCTTTAGAGGTTGTTTAATGTTGACCACATGACACGCTTTAGAGGTTGTTTAATGTTGACCACATGACAGGCATTAGAGGTTGTTTAATGTTGACCACATGACACGCTTTAGAGGTTGTTTAATGTTGACCACATGACATGCTTTAGAGGTTGTTTAATGTTGACCACATGACACGCTTTAGAGGTTGTTTAATGTTGACCACATGACATGCTTTAGAGGTTGTTTAATGTTGACCACATGACATACTTTAGAGGTTGTTTAATGTTGACCACATGACATGCTTTAGAGGTTGTTTAATGTTGACCACATGACACGCTTTAGAGGTTGTTTAATGTTGACCACATGACATGCTTTAGAGGTTGTTTAATGTTGACCACATGACATGCTTTAGAGGTTGTTAGCTGTTCACCACATGACAGGCTTTAGAGGTTGTTTAATGTTGACCACATGACAGGCTTTAGAGGTTGTTAACTGTTCACCACATGACATACTTTAGAGGTTGTTAGCTGTTCACCACATGACACGCTTTAGAGGTTGTTTAATGTTGACAACTAGACATGCTTTAGAGGTTGTTTAATGTTGACCACATGACATGCTTTAGAGGTTGTTTAATGTTGACCACATGACATGCTTTAGAGGTTGTTTAATGTTGACCACATGACACGCTTTAGAGGTTGTTTAATGTTGACCACATGACATGCTTTAGAGGTTGTTTAATGTTGACCACATGACACGCTTTAGATGTTGTTTTATGTTGACCACATGACACGCTTTAGGGGTTGTTTAATGTTGACCACATGACAGGCTTTAGAGGTTGTTTTATGTTGACCACATGACACGCTTTAGAGGTTGTTTAATGTTGACCACATGACATGCTTTAGAGGTTGTTTAATGTTGATCACATGACACGCTTTAGAGGTTGTTTAATGTTGACCACATGACATGCTTTAGAGGTTGTTTAATGTTGACCACATGACATGCTTTAGAGGTTGTTTAATGTTGACCACATGACACGCTTTAGAGGTTGTTTAATGTTGACCACATGACATGCTTTAGAGGTTGTTTAATGTTGACCACATGACACGCTTTAGAGGTTGTTTAATGTTGACCACATGACATGCTTTAGAGGTTGTTTAATGTTGACCACATGACACGCTTTAGAGGTTGTTTAATGTTGACCACATGACAGGCTTTAGAGGTTGTTTAATGTTGACCACATGACAGGCTTTGGAGGTTGTTAACTGTTCACCACATGACATACTTTAGAGGTTGTTAGCTGTTCACCACATGACACGCATTAGAGGTTGTTTAATGTTGACAACATGACATGCTTTAGAGGTTGTTTAATGTTGACAACATGACATGCTTTAGAGGTTGTTTAATGTTGACCACATGACATGCTTTAGAGGTTGTTTAATGTTGACCACATGACATGCTTTAGGGGTTGTTTAATGTTGACCACATGACACGCTTTAGAGGTTGTTTAATGTTGACCACATGACATGCTTTAGAATTTGTTTAATGTTGACCACATGACACGCTTTAGATGTTGTTTAATGTTGACCACATGACACGCTTTAGAGGTTGTTTAATGTTGACCACATGACAGGCTTTAGAGGTTGTTTAATGTTGACCACATGACACGCTTTAGAGGTTGTTTAATGTTGACCACATGACATGCTTTAGAGGTTGTTTAATGTTGACCACATGACACGCTTCAGAGGTTGTTTAATGTTGACCACATGACATGCTTTAGAGGTTGTTTAATGTTGACCACATGACATGCTTTAGAGGTTGTTTAATGTTGACCACATGACATGCTTTAGATGTTGTTTAATGTTGACCACATGACCTACTCTGGAGTCTCTTTAACTTCCTAATGAGACAGTTTCTAATTTTAAACTCCTCCCCCTCTTTTTTTTTCATCCCAAATGTGTGCATTATGTCTATTTGATAGTGTCTTTCCCTTAGTTGTAGCTGTCGAGACTGAAATGGAACCTCCCTGCATTACTCAGATACAACTATCAAGACTAACCTTAGAGTTAACTTCTTTCCAAAAGACTGGGGGGGGGGGGGTTTGAGTAGCGAGCACGAAGGCATTGTTCTTTTAGGAAAACAATAGCATGGACCATTTTGACCTTCCGTGACCTATCCCTCTGAGCCGTCCACTCTTATCTTCAATGTGTACATATATATAGGTCTTGGTAGTGCTGCTCAAAATAATTACAATACATAATCTATTTATAGTACCATTCTTTAAAAATATAGTTTTGACGGTTCACTTTGTTTTATTGAAAAAAGAAAGAATGTAGAGTGTAGATTTTTGTATGTCTTCATTCAATGAAAGTAGATTTACAATTGTATTTGACGTCTGCTAAAAAAATATAGCGGATTTCCGGTCGCACCCTCAAACAGACGACAAACCTGTTTCCAGTGTCACAATTACGAACTAAAATTGAAAACACACACGCACACACAAATACTCTTGTTGCAAAAAAAAAAAAAAGGTCTGGGCATTTTACACTGCAGACGTGTGTGTGAATTTCACTAAATTGTCAACACAATTGAGTTTTTTGGGGGTTGTAATTTTCAGCCAAGTGGTGGCTACTAAGTTGTCTATGTTGTATAAACCCCAGCTTCTATGTAAAAAAAAAAGTTAATAATAGAAACTTTAATTTTTACTGGGTGAAAAGCAGACGGCTGATAGCAAACGTTCGGAGTTATTGCCCATTAATGTGTATTTATTGTGCTTTTGTGTGCTATGCCGTTACACAGGATACTGATATCCTTAATTAGAAAAGCGCAAACTGCTGTTTTATTTGTTTTCAAACTCGTAAGTACTCCTGAGATGTCCTTATTCACTTTTGTTCTTGACATTGGACGTTTTTAGCATAGCCTAATTAGATCTAGAATGTTTTAAGATGACAATTAGTAAGACCTAATTATAATATAGCGGTCTAGATTTAGATCTATTATATACACTAGATAATGTGCTTATATTAACCTTTTCACAGTAACAATATCTTAATTTAACTCGTACCTATGTGAAAACTTCTGGGTGGCTGGGCTCACAAACCTGGGTGGACTCGGATATCGAAAACTGCTCTAACGATTATCGTTGGGGAATTAGATTCTAGATCTCGTTGGTCACACTGGGGGGGGGGGGGGGAACTCTAGTTTGACCGTTATTATTTTTCAAATTATAAAGAAAAAAATAATTTGTCTCGAGAAGTAGAAAATATTTATCTTGAACGGACTATCTTTCTTCGGCTATTTTCCGTTTTCAAAGAAGAGTTTAATAAATTAAGGTTCAGGAACATTTTGCGCATCGACTTCTAAGTCTAGATCTAGATTCTATATCTTGAGGCCTATCATTGGAAGATTATAAAGTCTAGTAGATCTATACTTTCTTTCTCCGGGGGGAGATTTAATCTAACATAAAGATTTATTAATTATTACGAGAAAAAAAATTGTCACACCTTCACCTATCCCTTAGTCTGTTGGAGCTTTGGGGCACCACACATGAGTTTTTGACCGTCTTTATCCATGCCTCTCTGTCTTTTGCCTTTGATAGAATCTCTTTCAATAACAATCCCATCCACTCTTTGATGTTGTCTTCCCATCGCTTTATGTCCGTCTCTTCTTCTTTGTCCTGGTACTGTTCCCCGATGGAAGGTTTTTGAGAGCCACGAGGACATTGTGCTATGGCCATATGGCTTTAGTTTGTATTTCTGTTGACAGTTGTTAGCAGACCATAGTGGGATCCGATCACTGAACTAATCCTGTCTCTAAGCTCTTCTTTTGTGATACAATCTTTGTATGTAATACTTAGGATCTTTCTGTAGCATCTCAATTCCATTGCTAGGATCCTCCCTTTTAGTTCTGCAGTCAGTATCCATGTCTCGCAAGCATACAAGAATGTGACCATGACCAGGGAAGCACATTAGTCTGGTTTTAGTGTCGAGGGCTATGCCTTTGTCTTACCATATTGTTTTGTTTTGCAAGTGCTGCTGTGGACTGTACAATTCTGGCCAGTAGACAGGGTTGGTTTCATCTGAGATGATAGCTCCTAGAGATTTGAAATTGCAGACACGTCAGCATTTCACCTCCAGTACTGATGTCCCTTCCCTGTTCAATGTCAGCGTTTCTCTTTACGACTTCATTCCATGCGTTTGAATGTCATGTAAGATTTCAATGCCAGCTTTGTATTTGAATTGTCTAAAAAAGAAATGAAATAGTTTAGAATATTGCTCTTGGTCTCAATGTTAGGGCATGGTTCGGTGAATGGCATTTAAATCTTGTAGCTCGGGAAAGACAAGAGTATGTTTTCTTGTGAATGTGTTGTTTGTTGTAAAATGTTTTACATGTTTCGGATGTTACTTCAGAGTTAAAGATAGTTTACTTCCTAGTCCAAACCTCCCGCAGGACGACGGGGGATGGGAGCGGGCAGGGTTTGAACCCTCGACCGTCGATGAATCCGAACGACAGTCCAGCGCGCAAACCGCACGACCAGGCAGCCACTCGGGTATGCAATGTGAATACAATGTAGTCTTTTCATTTCTTGATATAAAGAGTACTAGTACATATAATCTAGTCTTTTCAATTCTTGATTGACAGTACTTGTACATGTAATGGATTCGTTTGTTCAAGCTAAGAAGTCATTTAGACCCCCACAGATTCGTGTGTGTGCATTTCACCAGATCTAGCCCATAGTTTTTAAATATTATATAACTGAGCCAGTGGCGTAGCTAGGGATGTGGGAGCCCTGGGGGGGTGGTTTAGGGTCCCCTGCATTCGACATCATGATATAATATAATTGAGTAATATTTAATATTTAATGTAAAAAAATAAATTTCGGCCACTCATTTGGGGGGCTCCAAGTGGGAACCCGGGGAGAATTTCAAATTTTGACCCGCCTTCCCTCCACCCTAGCTACGCCACTGAACTGAGCCTGGTTAAAATGGTTACATAAAACAGTGTGAGAACCGCTAAGCAGATTATGGTTAATGTTCCATTTGTTCTTTTTTTTTTTAATAGAACTGTTTTGTTTAACTTTGTGACCATAGCTGGAATAAAATTACTTTATTTAGAGCTATCCATTAGATTGGGTCCGTTTAACCATCTGATAATCGCTTACAAAGATTATATTTAGGCTAATATTTCATTTAATCTATTTATTGGAGTGGGGTCTATTAGGTATCTCGTGAGAATGGTTGACACACTTTGTGAATTTGTGTCACTCGGGTATGCACCTAGATCTAGTTTTTAATTGCTAAAGATACGAGTGTGTTGTGGCCCCTGATTTGTACGGTGTTCTCGCTTTCTTGTAAAAAGTAATATCTCTCTCTCTCTCTCTCTCTCTCTCTATCTCACACACACACACACACACAGAATTCCCTTTTCCCACATATATTGTTCAATACATTTAAAATATTTCCACGCTACGTCAAATAGATATTATCAGCATCAGGTCCAATTTTCGAGCAGGTAAGAGAGCAAGCAAGCAGTCGAACAGGGCCTCACCCCCGTGCTTGAGAGTGTGTGTGTGTGTTTGTGGGGGGGGGAGGTATTTTTAAACTATATATTTTAAAACGTTTTTAAAATAATTTAAAATATACAATTTAAATCTCAACTGTCTCCAAAGGACAGTAGAGGCTTCTCAAAAATCAAGGGCCTTCATTGACTTGAATCTGACCCTGATCCATTTTTAGCCAAGCTATTTGAGACATGGGCTGGGGTGTTGATCTTACGTAGCACCAGCTACTTTAACATACAAGCTATTTGAGACATGGGCTGTGTTGTTGATCTTACGTAGCACCAGCTACTTTAACATACAAGCTATTTGAGACATGGGCTGGGGTGTTGATCTTATGTAGCACCAGCTACTTTAACATACAAGCTATTTGAGACATGGGCTGTGTTGTTGATCTTACGTAGCACCAGCTACTTTAACATACAAGCTATTTGAGACATGGGCTGTGTTGTTGATCTTACGTAGCACCAGCTACTTTAACATACAAGCTATTTGAGACATGGGCTGTGTTGTTGATCTTACGTAGCACCACATACACAAGACATACAATCTCACACATACACACACACC
>JAZGLO010000865.1:845000-1150797 GCA_036873155.1 Biomphalaria sudanica
AATATTAGGGCCTAGTAGGCCTACAATTTTTTTGGTTTAATTGTAAGTTTTGTATAATTTTAAATGTAAATATTATTATCGCTGATTTCACTAAAAAAATGAAGTTAAGCTAAATTTGTTACGCACTTAATCCAGTTTAAGCATGTGTTACGTATCTAGGCGTTGTTTTTTTCTTTCGTTGACCTGTTGCGGTCGAGAGACGGGTAGGTTGTCTGCCCCTTGTGTAATAAGTTTTTTTTTTCTTTTTTATTCGTCAAGCCACACAGACAGTGACCGGTCCTTGACCTGTGTGTGTACCTCTGGTTGAAAGGAGGGTGTTTTTTTTTTCTATCTCTTTGAAGAGCGTTCTAGATCTGGGAAATTGATGACGTATTTGTTTCGAGAAATTCCTAGATTTGTCTTGAAATCGACGCGCGGTATATTATATAAAGACCGCCCGCGTGACGTTGACGGACAGACATACGGAGACAGCCGTGAGACAGAATAGCGGAGACATTGCGTGACCCGTGCGTGGTATACCATTTATCGTGTAAGTTAATATTTTTTTTAAGGCCTTGCTTGCTTGTATTTGTAATTACATTTTCAAACTCTTGTATTGTAATATTTTTACATGCCATTTTTGTAAAAGGGTTTTGGTCAACACATCAAGTCTGTATTGAGTAAATGTTTATTTTTTTTTCTTTCTTGTAACTTTATATTTGATTAAACATTGAGTTGATAGTTTACCTTCCGATTTCTTGTGTCATTTTTTTTTGTTATTCATTGTAAGTCTTTGATTAAATTCAGACTTAAGATAAGTGACACAACTCCTTTTCTATTGTCACGTTCCCCTAGGCAAGCCATTTAAAAGTAGAATTCAATTCGTAATACGTGACAAAAGAAGTTTGAGGGCTCGTCCCGGATATTTTTCTGAACCTATTTTCGTCTTACTTGAGTAATTTTGTAAAGGCGAAGTTGACTTTAACAAAATTTTTTTTTTTTGTGTCAAAGAGTCGGAAGTAAAGTATCAATAGTATTGACCAAACTCTCTTAAGGTTTTTTGTTGTACTGATTTTGTACTGTATATTTACATTGTATACATTTTTTGCTTGTAATAGTTGTTAGTTAGTCATGGATATTCAGGTTTTTCTTGCAAATCCCTCTGTGGAAGAGCTTGATGCTTTTACTAGGAAGGAACTGGTCCTTATTTCTAAACATTTAGGGTTAAAAATAAAATCAAATGCCCTTAAACAAGAAATCAGAGATAACATTGTAGTCCATTATGTAGACGAGGAAGTGTTTTCTGAAGACCTTTTAGAAACCCTTAGACCCGATGAGGGTAAATCAGATGTAGAACTTCAGATAAAATTAAAACAAATGGAAATAGAAGCTCAGTTAGCTTTAAAAGAGAAGGAAATTATCTTGGGGAAACAAAAAGAATTAGAGCTTGCAGCGGCTAGAGAGCAAGAAATTAAACAAAAAGAATTAGAGCTTGCAGCGGCTAGAGAGCAGAAAGAAATGGAAATAGAAGCCCAGAAGGAAATTAAACAAAAAGAATTAGAGCAGAAAGAAATGGAAATGAAATTACAAATAGAGTTAAAAAAATTAGAGTTAGCTGCTAATGTAAGACCAGATTCTTCCCCTGCCAGTCATACTGCTGAAGCAACAAAATTTTTGAAAATAATTCCACGCTTTAATGAAGCCACAATTGACAATTATTTTCCACAATTTGAACTTGCTGTGAAAAATTTTAATGTACCTGAAACTTTGTGGCCCACTTTGCTGCAAACAGTTTTGACTGGTAGAGCTGCAGAGGTATTTTGTTCTTTGACCATTGAACAACAAAAAGATTATAATGTTGTTAAGGCCTTAATTCTTAAGGCATATGAACTTGTTCCGGAAGCTTACCGAAAGCAGTTCAGGGATTGTCGCAAATCGGATGGCCAAACCCATGTAGAATTCCTGCGGGAAAAGGAGCGACGCTTTGAGAAATGGCTCACTTCCAGGGAAATCGGCACCGACTTTGCCAAATTCAAGAACCTAATGCTGATGGAAGAGTTCAAGAGTTGTGTGCGGCTGGACGTCCGTACGCATATAGCTGATCGTGGCGAGGAAGATGTGCACAAGGCTGCAGTGTTGGCAGACGATTATATAATATCACATCAATTTGCCAAGTATACGACGGATGTCAAGCCAAAACAAGTCAAACAGCCTGAGTCCACTGCTAGCAACTCCATCAAGAACAGCAGTACAAACGACAGAAAACCTACTACAAGTAAAGCTACTTGTTCCTACTGCAAACGAGAAGGCCATAAAATTGACGATTGCTGGAAATTGAGGAAGAGAAACGAAAAAGCTCCTTCAAAAGTCAGCGCTTGCACAGTACAGTGGTCGTCGAGGTTTACTCCCTCATCCTCAAGTCATATCAAGAATACCTCGACACCACCTGTTTCAAATGTATTGACTGTACAAGACTCTCCGAAAATGTCTCCACGGTGTTCAAATGACTCAACAGCGAGTTCTTCAAATTCATCTTTACGATGTTCCAATGACTCAACCAAGAGTTTTTCAAATACATCAAGCCGATGTTCCAATGACTCAAACAAGAGTTTTTCAAATACATCAAGCCGATATTCCAATGACTCAAATAAGAGTTTTTCAAATACATCAAGCCGATGTTCCAATGACTCTATCCAGAGTTCCCATAATACATCACACCGATGTTCCAATGACTCTATCCAGAGTTCCCATAATACATCATTCCGATGTTCCCATGACTCTATCAAGAGTTCCCATAAGACATCACCCCGATGTTCCAATGACTCCATCAAGAGTTCTCCAAATACATCCAAAAGATGTTCTACTGACTCAAGAAAGAGTTTCTCCACTGCGTCTCCTAGAGATGTCAATGACTCCAGCGAGAGTTCGACCCAAGTCCAGTCTGCATCAACCAAAATTGATGTTTTATTAGAGGATTTTAAGCCTTTCATTTCGGAAGGATTCGTATCACTACCCGGTGATTCTACAAGTCTACGACCTATCACCATTTTGAGAGACACAGGTGCCTCACAATCGTTACTTTTAGAGGGTATCTTGCCCTTGTCTAAATCATCATCGACTGGGAAGAGCATCCTGTTACGAGGCGTAGAGCTTGGATGTATAGATGTGCCTCTACATCTAATCGACATAAAGTCAAATCTCATTACTGGACCGGTTGTTGTAGGTGTCCGACCAACATTACCATTGGAAGGCATCTCATTGCTGTTAGGCAATGACTTAGCAGGTGGAAAGGTGATAGCCGAACCCATCGTCACTCAAACACCCGACTTATCTGCCACACCCGAGGAAGACCTAGAGTTATATCCAGCGTGTGCAGTAACAAGGGCAATGAGGTTGAAAGCATCTCAAGAAGAGAACGTCGTCAAGGCCAACAGTAACCAAGATGATGTGGACTTGAGCACCACATTCTTTGCTTCTCTTGAAGAAGAACCAACGCCAAATTCTGAAAAGCCGGCATCAACTCGAAAACAGTTGATTGAGGACCAAAAGAAGGATCCAGAGCTCGCCAAACTCCGAGAAACCGCAATGACATCACAAGAGGCAGAGCTAGCATCAACGTGCTACTACATCCAAGATGATATGCTCTTCAGGAAATGGAAACCTCCAGACGCATCCAACGAAGAAGAATGGAGAATATGCCATCAAATCGTGTTACCAGAAAGATACCGAGCGTACATCATGAATCTGGCTCATGACACACCAATGTCAGGTCATCTCGGCATCCACAAGACATACCACAAGATTATGTCACACTTCTTCTGGCCACGTTTGAAGAAAGATGTCATCCAGTACTGCCGATCCTGTCATGCCTGTCAGATGGTTGGCAAGCCAAATCAAAAGATCCCTGTTGCTCCTCTGAAGCCGATTCCAGCCTTTGAAGAACCTTTCAGCAGAGTACTTATTGACTGTGTTGGTCCTCTCCCAAGGACAAAAGCTGGCAACCAATACCTGTTGACCATTATGTGTGCTTCAACTCGTTTTCCTGAGGCAATTCCTCTAAGGAACATAAAAGCATCAAACATTGTGAAGGCCTTAATCAAGTTCTTTACTCTATTTGGTCTACCAAAGTCCATCCAATCGGACCAAGGAACGAATTTCACGGCCAATCTTTTCAAGCAAGTCATGACTCAGTTGGGCATCAAACACTGCATGTCGAGTGCGTATCATGCCGAGTCGCAAGGCGCTCTTGAGCGATTCCATCAGACTCTCAAGAACATGATCCGAACCTATTGCTTTGAGCACGAAAAAGACTGGGACGAAGGAATCCACATGCTGCTGTTTGCAACCCGTGAATCCGTCCAGGAATCGTTGGGATTCAGCCCTTTTGACTTAGTCTTTGGCCATTCGGTGCGCGGTCCCTTGAAATGTATAAAAGAGACTTTGTTGTCACCAACAGCCACTGAAGGACTTTTAGACTATGTAAGTAAGTTTAAAACTAGACTTTATGATGCTTGTGTTCTGGCCAAAAATAACTTACAAAACACCCAATCCAGCATGAAACGCTGGTATGATAGAAAGGCCCGTGTTAGAGAATTTTCTCCCGGGGATAAGGTGCTTGTATTTTTGCCCATACCAGGTCAACCCTTGCAAGCCAGATATTTTGGTCCCTATGAAATTGAGACCAAAATTAGTGACCTCAATTACACAATCAAAACCCCTGACCGTAGGAAAAAGACTCAGCTATGTCATATAAACATGCTGAAGCCTTATGTATCTCGGCCAGATCACTCAGATAAGAGTAATTGTGTTTTAAATACAGTAAAAAGTTGTTCAAATAGCCATGTTTCTCCTATTGATGATGATATTGTAAAGGAGAAATTTGGACAATACAAAATCCCTAATTCTTTTGTATTACAGAATTTGGATGTAAAACTGTCTCATCTGTCTTCGACAGAAAGGCCAGTTATCATGAAACTCATTAATGAATTTAATGACATTTTTTCTGATGTACCAAAACAGACTAATGTTATAATGCATGATGTAGATGTTGGCGAGGCTACTCCAGTCAAGCAGCATCCTTACAGGGTTAACCCTGAAAAACTTGCCATACTTAGGTCAGAAATCAAGTATATGCTTGAAAATGACCTCATTGAACCAAGTTCCAGTAGCTGGAGCTCCCCATGTGTCTTGATACCTAAACAGGACAAGACTTATCGTTTTTGTACAGACTACCGTAAGGTAAATGCTGTAACAAAGACCGATTCGTTTCCTATCCCTAGGATAGACGATCTCATAGATCGTATTGGTGACGCTAAGTACATCACCAAAATAGACCTACTTTCAGGTTATTGGCAGGTTCCCCTGACTGATAGGGCAAAGGAAATCTCCGCCTTTGTCACCCCTGATGGTCTGTACCAATACAAAGTGATGCCATTTGGCATGAAGAATGCTCCTGCCACTTTCCAGAGAATGATAAATGCCCTGCTTGCTGACATGGAGAATTGCCACGCATACATAGACGATGTAGTAATTTTTAGCCAAGATTTTTCTAGCCATTGTAAACAACTGCATTGTCTTTTTACTAAACTGTTACATGCAAAAATTACTGTAAACCTGAGTAAGAGTGATTTTTGCCAGGCTTCCATCCAATACTTAGGCCATATTGTAGGACAAGGCCAGGTGAAACCTGTAATGGCCAAAGTAGAAGCTATCCAAGCTTTCCCTATCCCTGCTGATCGGAAACAACTCCGAAGATTTTTGGGAATGTCTGGATATTATAGAAAATTTTGCGAAAATTTTTCTGTCATTGCCAGTTCTTTAACAAACCTCCTGAAAGAAAGAACGTCCGATTTACTTGGACGGATGAATGTCAGAAAGCCTTTAACCAGATCAAGCAGATATTATCTAGCTCTCCCATTTTGATGGCTCCTGACTTCGGAAAACCTTTTAGGTTAGCTATTGACGCCAGTGACACAGGTGTTGGGTCAGTCCTTTACCAAGAAGATAATTTCCAAGTAGAGCACCCTATTTGTTTCTTTTCCAAGAAATTTAATAGACATCAAAGAAATTATTCTACTGTGGAAAAAGAATGTCTTGGGTTGATTCTTTCTATACAACACTTTGATTTTTATATCAGTGGGTCCAGATGGCCACTGGTTGTATTTACTGACCATAATCCCCTTACATTTATCCACAAAATGTCTGGCAAGAACCAACGACTTCTCAGGTGGAGTTTATTTTTACAAGAGTACAACCTAGATCTTAAACACATAAAAGGCAGCGAAAATGTTATCGCCGATGCCTTATCTAGATTGTAAAAAGTATTTTGATGTATATTTTTTATATATATATATCATGATAAATACATTCTGTAATGTAAATATTTTTTTTTAATTCTAAAAAGATTTCCATTTCGTGGAAATGTAAACTTTTTATTTTTAGGGGGGAGGTGTTACGTATCTAGGCGTTGTTTTTTTCTTTCGTTGACCTGTTGCGGTCGAGAGACGGGTAGGTTGTCTGCCCCTTGTGTAATAAGTTTTTTTTTTCTTTTTTATTCGTCAAGCCACACAGACAGTGACCGGTCCTTGACCTGTGTGTGTACCTCTGGTTGAAAGGAGGGTGTTTTTTTTTTCTATCTCTTTGAAGAGCGTTCTAGATCTGGGAAATTGATGACGTATTTGTTTCGAGAAATTCCTAGATTTGTCTTGAAATCGACGCGCGGTATATTATATAAAGACCGCCCGCGTGACGTTGACGGACAGACATACGGAGACAGCCGTGAGACAGAATAGCGGAGACATTGCGTGACCCGTGCGTGGTATACCATTTATCGTGTAAGTTAATATTTTTTTTAAGGCCTTGCTTGCTTGTATTTGTAATTACATTTTCAAACTCTTGTATTGTAATATTTTTACATGCCATTTTTGTAAAAGGGTTTTGGTCAACACATCAAGTCTGTATTGAGTAAATGTTTATTTTTTTTTCTTTCTTGTAACTTTATATTTGATTAAACATTAAGTTGATAGTTTACCTTCCGATTTCTTGTGTCATTTTTTTTTGTTATTCATTGTAAGTCTTTGATTAAATTCAGACTTAAGATAAGTGACACAACTCCTTTTCTATTGTCACGTTCCCCTAGGCAAGCCATTTAAAAGTAGAATTCAATTCGTAATACGTGACACATGGTTTAACCATGTTGATGGAAAAACTAAAAATAATTACATTTTTGAAAACAGCTTTGGAATTTTACCAGAACATTTAAATGCAACCATATCTCTGCTGTGCATCCTATGTTAACATTCATTTTACTGAAGAAATAATTTGTAAATTATTTTTTTCATACAACTCAACTAGAACATCAGTAACAAAACCTAATAAAATACTCAGAACGACACAAAGATTTCTTATTTCATTTGCTAGAACCAATTCAAGTACCCCTTCTTCCCTAGTACTATTAGAGAATGGAATGGGTTTAAGTCATTGATCAACATGCATGACTAGTTTGACACATGAAATTTTGTAACACAGTTTTGTAAAATTAATACTACCTCAACATCCTTAATAATAGGCAGTATTTACAGACCACCAAATTCTAGCTTAGAATACATGCAAGAACTATGTAATCAGCTTACTAAACTTAAAGAGACAAATAAAAATGCTTTTTTTTTTTTTGGATTATGGGTGATTTCAACCTACCTGATATAAATTGGAAAACACTAACCATAGATAAACACCAAAAACTTAAGGACATAAATGAGCTTTTCATAGAAACTTTACACAACCTAAGTTTAGATCAAATCATTAAAAAGCCAACTAGATTAAACAACACATTAGATCAACAGACCTGGATTAGTAGTTGATTATGATATCATACCTGGTCTATCAGACCACGAGATCATAAAAATACACAGTCAGATATAAGCAGTAGCCAATATAAAACCCAAAAGAAAAATCTTACTCTGGAACAAATGCAATCTAACACAACTACACAAAGCTTTATTAAACGTTCAACAAACATTCTTATCAGAAAGAGACATTAACCAACCAGTTGATGACCTCTGGAATTTCATAAAAAACTATCTTAAAAACATTATAGAAAACTATATAACAACTATATACACATCAAACAAAATAAATAAATGCTGGTTTAATAATAGATTAAAGAAGCTCTGTAAACAGAAGGAAAACCTATATAGAAAATTTAAAGAAACTAAGGCAGAAAGAGTTTATAAAAAGTACATAAAAATTAAACACCTAACCCAAAAAGTAAGCAGACAGCTGCAGAGTGAATACATAAACAATGTAATATCTAAAGATAACAACAAAAAGCTACGGTCATACATTAAGTCTACAAAAAGCTACGGTCATACATTAAGTCTAAGAAAATGGAAACAACAGGCATAGCGCCATTAAAAGGAGAAGACAACTTAACACAAAGCTAACATCCTAAACAAATACTTTGCATCAGCATTCTCAGCCCCAGGAGACAAAGACATATTACTTAATTTGAACCAAGTAGACAACATAGGAGATATATAAGCACAAGAAAAGGGAATCCAAAAACTATTAGCCAACATCAAACCTAAATAAAGCATCTGGACCTGATGGTATTTCAGCTAGATTACTCAAAGAACTAAGCAATGAGCTAGCCCCAATGTTCAAAATACTTTTTCAGGCATCTCTTAACCAGGTCAGAGTACAAAGTAACTGGAAAGAAGCTAATGTCACCCCTCTATTTAAAAAAGGAGAAAAATCAGACCCAGGAAACTACAGACCAGTATCACTTACCAGCATCACATGTAAAATCCTAGAACACATAATATGTAGCAACACCATAAACCACTTAGACAAACATAATTTCCTTACTCCATACCAACATGGCTTTAGGAAATGTAGATATGTGATACACAACTAATAGGACTAATTGATGATTTTTCAAAAGGTTTAGACAACAGTGAGCAAATAGATACTATCTTAGAAGATTTTTCCAAAGCTTTTAATACAGTTCATCACCATAGTTTGCTTAAAAAATTTAAAATATTTTGGCATTGATGGTCCATTGCATCAGTGAATTAAAGATTTTCTGATAGGGAGAGAACAAACTGTAATAATAAATGTCTCTAAATCAACACCAATAACAGTAAACTCAGGCGTACCTCAAGGAACAGTCTTAGGTCCACCACTATTTTTAATTTACATAAACGATTTACCAAATTTCATTAGTTCAGGAGCAAAAGTCAGATTATTCGCAGATGATTGCATAATATATAGAACAATAAAAACACAACAAGATACATATATTTTACAAAGAGAATTAGATGAATTACAGAAATGGGAACAAAAGAAACTAAGACAAATTAATTCCACTTAACTTATTCATGGTAAACCAGTAACACAAACAAAAAACGCAAAATACCTAGGTGTTATAATAAATGAAAAACTGTCATGGAATCCCCATTAATAAACTGGAACAGACACAAAATAGAGCAGTGAAATTCATAATAAACGAATATTCACATTTAACTAGAGTAACACCTTAGTAAAATCACTAAATTTAGAGAGCCTTCAGGACAGAAGACTCAAAAATAAAGTAGCTATCATACATAAAACACTGAACCATAATCTTCAAATGCAAAAACTAAATTTAATAAAATACTCAGAAAGACACAAAGATAAAGGCACATTCCTCATCCCATATGCTAGGACAAATTTGTACAAAAACTCCTTCTTCCCTAGTGCTATTAGAGCATGGAATGGGCTGCTTGAGCTAGCCAGGAAAACCAGTGACTTGGCAGAATTTAAGTCATTGGTTAACATGCACGACTAAATGCATGACGCGCATGACGTAATCATTTTGTTTTTTAAAGTAACGTTTGTAATATGCAAGATAAGATTAGATATTAACATATGTAGATAAAATAAACTATTATCTAACAAGCGTATAACCTAGTTTGTTTATCAAAACATAATCGTTTATGTGCGCAAAAATAGATACTCGATTACAGCAACAGAGTAAGAATTGATAAAAAGGGGATTCCCGAACTCTAACGTTATTTGTGTTTTTAAATTAGAAGCTAGCTAGCTCTAATTAGGCTTTATTTAGTTGGCCAGAGTTAAATCAATATTTTTTATTTGTTTTGTTTTGTTTCAGTGCACCTCTTTTTTCATCCATATGCCCCCCCCCCCTGAGACGTCAGTTGAGACGGCTTCAACAGTCTATACATGAGAGGCTCAGAGAAGAACATGCAGGCTTCCGAAGAGGCAGATCATCTGCAGAGCAGATCTTCGTTCTACAAAATATCATAGAAAAAAGTCTCGAGTACCAACAACGGCTAACGATCAGTTTCGTAGACTTTAAGAAAGCGTTTAATAGTGTCCACCGAGAATCACTATAAAAAATAGCAAGAGAATACGGCATCCCAGAAAAATTCGTTCAGATCCTACGACACATATACAGTCAGTCTAGTTGCTGCATTAAAACAGAAGAAGGAACAACTGAGTTTTTTTTTAAACATTGAGACATTTGTGAGACAGGGGTGCATCCTATCTCCCTTCCGCTTCCTTCTAGCCTTTGACTACATAATGAGGAGAGCAATGAACCAGACTGCCTTTGGTACTCCATGGCGTGAACAAAACCGAAACACGGACTTGGACTTTGCCCATGACGTTGCACTACTCGGGGCTACACATAAAAGCATACAAGAAATGACGGAGAGCCTAGATAGAGAGGCACCCAAAATTGACCTCCGCATAAGCTTGGATAAGACTAAAATTTTGCGAAATAAGGCAAAAGGTAACCCCCATCAGCCTTGGCGAGTCAAAGCTTGAAAAGTTGGACAAGTTCACATACCTTGGCAGCATCATAACAAATGATGGGATGCCTACCATGATGTAGCGTCCCGAAAAGGAAAGGCGGGGAGCATTTTCCAAAAGCTGCAGCCTATTTGGAGAAGCCAAGCCATTGGGCTCGAGTCAAAAATACACCTTCTCAACACAATCGTCATACCAAAAGTAACATATGAATGTGAGACATGGAAGTCGTCTGTCAAAATTGAGAAAAGACTAAATGTGGCTCAACAAAAATTGCTGAGACGGATTTTGGGAGTCAGTTACACAGTTCGGCCTCAAACAAGGAAATCCTATGCCGAACTGGGAGTCGAACACTTAGTGAGTTTGTGACAGAGCGTCGCATGAGGTTTGCGGGACATGTTCTCCGACAAAATGAACTACGCATACCTAGAGTAGCTATGACATGGAGGCCATTACGAGGAAAGCGCAAACAGGGACGTCCTCGTATAACTTGGCGCCACACCTTTATGGAGGACCTCGGAATAGTAGACACCAAGTGGGAGGAGGCTTCAGACATTGTCAGATCTTTGTGGAGACAGCTTGCCGCCCAATGTGCCGAACGGCGCGGGAGGACCTAATGTCTAAAAAAAAAAGTCCCCCCTTTCTGCCCAGCGCCCGCATACCGCCCCCATGGTGCACAGCTCCCCATACTGCCCCATTGGCTCCAAGCGCCACCCAATTTCACGAAATCGCTAGACTGTAGTGTAGAGGGACTCAAGAGACTTTCTATTCTATTCATTTAGAACTAAAAGAAAACAAAAACCAACTCTTCTTATTGGTGATCTTTACCCGATCCCTCATTTTCGTCATTACAAAAATGTTTATAAAATGAGTTTCTAAATAAAATATTCAACCTAGCGAATCACCCTGGTACTCTATTTGATATAAGCTACTTTAGCTACTTATGAATAGTTAAACTAATCTTTATATAATATTAAGTCGCCCGTTGTCCGTCCAGGACAATAACTACATCATATGGAATGTCGATGTTCATCGATGCAGGTGGGGTATATGGCTGGGAGTGGGCTTGTATTGCCATTTCGATGGAGCTATCTGCCTTGTAGTCTGTGTTTATCGCTTTCTCCTTCTGCTCCAGTTGGTCTTCCTTTGGTTGAGGGGACGTCGTGTTCGTTACCTGACCGAGGAAGTGGTTGTCATGGCAGTGGTCATCAAGGCTGTTTGTGTAGCACGTTCCTTCAGCAGGCTTTCTCGGTGGATGCTTTGCAAATGAGCCGTAGGTCCCCAAGTGGTCAAGTTATCAAACAGGTCACCAAACCCAGGCGCAGTGGGTAAGGTCCAATATGCGCAATATCTAGTATATATATATAGTTACTATCTTCTCAACCAGGCCTTCTGTAAACACTGCTCAACAAAGCATATCTAATACTAGAACTTGACAAGAGTTTCCAATAACAATGTTGCTTTTTAATTACACATACATCAACAGCCAATACAACACAATTGGCTACACTAACTTCAAATGATTTATTGTACACAACAGAACTGCCCTCTAGCCACTACTAGTCTCTCTAGCTCTTACAGCTACATTCACTCACATAGTACCTCACCGTCCTTACTGCCTTGCTGTCCCGGACTCAACTGTCCTTTCTTACACTCTGTTCCTCGCCCGTGAAGGCTTTCGATCACATGACCATAACACGGGTCATATTTGCGTGCATTAGCAGTTTTGTCCCTTGTTCATCGACAGCGGTTGACCTGTGTGATTGGCCAGAGTCGCTTGTGTAGTAGGTCGCACACACGTTAACCCTGTAAGTCCGCCACTGGAGTTACAACAAAATATTTATTTATTTATGTGTGTGCGCTGTGTGTATGCGTTTATACATAGGGTTAGGGTTTGTTGGGCGTTAAGTTTAGGGCTCGTACTTCCCCTTTAAAAGTTCTGGATCCGCTAGTGCCTGGACTTAATTGCCCACCATATTCCTTACATGTTTATCTCCTTTGATTGGCAGGTAAACAATTAAATATAAATACTTTTATTCCCAACTCTTGCCAGCAAGCATTTTTATTATGTTTATCAAATCTACCTTTGGATTTAACTTAAATGTAAACATGCTTCTTATATTATTTACCATTTGATTTTCTTAACTGCATATGTTCACTATTTCTTAAATTTTATTCAGGATTTTATTCTACAAATAATTTAGATAAAGCTGGGTTTGTATCACATGTTTACCAATATATTATGTGTAGCCCATTTTACACTTTCCTACTTCCTAGTACTTAATACTTAATACCACTTCATACCTACTTCCTAGTGCTTGATACCACTCTATGCCTACTTCCTAGTACTTGATACCACTCTATGTCTACTTCCAAGTACTTGATACCACTCTATGCCTACTTCCTAGTACTTGATACTACTTCATACCTACTTCCTAGTGCTTGATACCACTCTAGGTCTACTTCCTAGTACTTGATACCACTCTATGTCTACTTCCTAGTACTTGATACCACTCTATGTCTACTTCCTAGTACTTGATACCACTCTATGTCTACTTCCTAGTACTTGATACCACTCTATGTCTACTTCCTAGTACTTGATACCACTCTATGTCTACTTCCTAGTACTTGATACCACTCTATGTCTACTTCCTAGTACTTGATACCACTCTATGTCTACTTCCTAGTACTTGATACCACTCTATGTCTACTTCCTAGTACTTGATACCACTCTATGTCTACTTCCTAGTACTTGATACCACTCTATGTCTACTTCCTAGTACTTGATACCACTCTATGTCTACTTCCTAGTACTTGATACCACTCTATGTCTACTTCCTAGTACTTGATACCACTCTATGTCTACTTCCTAGTCCGCGGTAGTCTGGCACCCGCACTACTCTGCCAAAAACCCAGGGACTTTGGATTGACACTCCTCAAGCACTAAGTCACCGGCGACGCTCTATCCGCTAGTGCGCCACCTCCAGCTACAAACTTTCCAACAAGGAACACAGCCAGCTACGACATCAACAGGACACTCAGATAAGTTCAAAGGCAAAGTGACATTCTCCCTCTCTTCCCCCCACCCTAGCTACGCCACTGGGTAGCAGACTAAAACAGTCTAAAGCAACAAGGCAGAGGGAAAAGCTTCTGAGACCACGATCAAACCAAGGAACCTAAGTCAATAAGGGCATTTACACGTTTGTACTGTCAGCAGTCAATATGATGAGTAAACCATCTCATTTATCTTTACTTACTTCATATGTTACTTTAGGATGTATGATTATACTCCTTACTTTTTGTAATACCTCCCCCTTTCATTTTAATTACACTAAACAATTTTATCTTGCTAACAAAAGGGATTCTTTTCTCTATTGTATGCTACTTGAGTGTTCTGTTTCCGATCTGAAACGCAGAACGAAGAGTCAGAGGCCAGGGCAGACAGTTCATGCAATATTTTTGGTGTCAGAAGAAAAATTTGAGCAGGTCAGGAGGCGCTGGAGACCTTTTCTCTGCTCAACATTAAATTTTATTAACAGTAGGCAGATGTTATCGCTACTGGGTGGGTTTAATCTGTGACACCTCAGTCTACGACCAAGGCGCTAGAGTCGCCTAAGCAACCAGACAACTAGACTAAACTAACTAACTAAAGCCAGAAACAAACTTTACTTGAAATAAATACTAAAAATTAAACTTTATTTACATAAAAATAAATCAATAATAAAATATAATATATACACTCAAGTTGAATAAAAAAAAACAACTATACCTATGCAACTACCAAAAATCAACACTAACAAACCAACCATACCGATAACTAACTAACTAAATCACTACAACTACTACACTAGACCTAGATCTACACTAACACCCTACAATAAACGTCTAGATATACAATATTCTACTACTACAACCAACCCATAACACTAACACTAAAACAAGAACACCTTACGTCCTTAGTTAGTACCTTACTATTACTCAGACTAAGGCGACTAAGTCTACTAAGGCAACAGTACAGAGAGAATAATAACACTAGATCTACGACAGCAGCTTTAAGCAGCAATATTAGATACAGCAGCGGTAATATTCAGCAGTAAAAATAGCCTGCAACATATGAACATACAAAACTATAAATACTAAATCATATATTCTATTAGATCTAGAACACTCAAAGCAGGACTGATGGGCGCCGCCATCTTTATTACAGCATGTTGACAACTATTATGACAAATAGTCCAAGTAGAAAATAAAATAACTACCTTTTAAATGTAAAGTATATTTACACTTAGTGTGACATACATCTAGTAAAAGAAAATATAAAATAGTTACAAACTTACAGGCCGTCCCATGTACAGGAATAAAAATATTGAAAACAATTACTAGCATTTAAGATCACCAAGACCTCTCGTCACACAGACAGAGATGCTGTACTGACCGTACACCGGTCAACTGTCCAAGAAACAGCATGGACATAGCAATATATACTGTCCCGCACTAACCCATATAACTATAGGCGGAAGTACAATTATAAAATCTGACACTAACCTATAACAAAGAATATACAGAACAGCTATAGCCTATGAAAATACACATAAAAATAGCTCTGCGAGTATATATAGTATATAATACACACATATATATATATAATTTTATTTTTACGCGGGGGGGGGGGGCTGAAGGGGAGGAGAAGAAAATCCCCCCAACCCCCCCCTCCCCGAAAAAAATTCCTGTCTACGCCCATGCTAGATACGACCCTGCTTTTACCATGAGTATCAGCTTGGGAGGTGCAAGCTCCAGCCGAAATACTGCAGCTGAATTAGTAATAGCCCGGCTGCTAATATGTGCCATCGAAGTGGAAGTGACAAGTGACACCGTTTGGGGGGGGGGGCAAAATCAGGGATGATTAGGCAGGCTGCAGGTGCTGAGAATCGACATCAGGGGTAGAACTTAGTACCGTTACATTTCTCTACTTTCCAGGCTCTCTGCAAACTGCACCACACGACACAACGAACTTAAAGAACCTTACAACTCTTGACACCAAAGTAACAGTAGCACTTTAATTTCAAATACATCACAAATACTGTACAATTGGCAACAACATTACACTGACTGTCCGAAAACCTAGCCTCTGCTCCGGACTGACTTTAACTGACTTTACACGCCATGCTGGTTCTGACTTCGCCTCGTACTGGTCACATTGCGAGGTAATGTGAAGTGTATTGACTCTAACACACTCGCTCTTATATAAGGTCCCTAGGCCTTCTAGAACCGGATGGAACGTTGCTTGACCACTTTGGTTGATTACATTCGCCGTGACTTGCGTGGGTAATATTTACAATACAAAACCTTCCCAAACTCGCGTGTACTGTCAATCGTCGCGGTTGGCCGCTCGTCTAGCTCTGGCCTGGGGCGATTTGCAGAGTCTAAAAACACACACATCACTACCCCCACCTGTGTCACCATCAGTACTCAGTGTTCGCTGATGCCACGGTTCCTTCCTCCAGCGACGGAATTAAGGGTGAGTTCAACAGGAACAGGAGTTCTGGTTGTTTTTTTTTTTAGCTTCGACACATCGGCACAATTTAGGCCATGTCGTGCCCGTAATCCTTCAAGGATTATTCTCCCTTCAAATAACCAGAACTCAATTCCATACAGTTAAATCATTAAATTCAAGGTCTATTCATAGTTCTGGTTGTAAAGTTTGTAAAAAGTTAATGATTTAGTAAAAGTCTTTTGTAAACATTATATGGTCATAATTTCACAAATCAAATCTTCGTTGACAACCTTACCTACCGGACGAAGCCCAGTACCCTCCCAGGGTCGACATTATTGAACAGTGTTTTTAAGTTGAGTGCTCTAAAAAATTCTCCCCTAATATCCTTGTATCTGGGGCGATCAAATGAGGATATGTTCCACAGTGAGACGAGAGTACTCACAGAGTGGGGGCTCCTTTCTCTTCAGCACAAAGAAGTGCGTAATGCAGGTGTGGCCAATTCTAAGTCCGGACATGGTCGTGCTACCACGCCTTGTCAGACCCTTAGATGTGGGCCACCACCTGACATCCGCGACAACCTGTCTGAGTTTGTTGTGGGTCTCAGCCTCCCACCGATCCTGCCACTCTCGATAGGTGGCAGAGGCAATACTTTGTCTCAGGTTCTGCGGTTTTGTTTCCCTCTATGCCCACATGGGGGGTTGGGAACAGATAAAGGTGACATCCCTATGGTCAGCTGTTATTTGGTCCAAAAGCTTTGGGCTCTTGTGTATCAATGGAATGTCAGTCTTCATCCGTCCCAAAGCTTGCAATGCAGATTTGGAATCGGAGCATATGATACATTTCCTCCTTTTTGATGCTTTGACGGCCATTAGTGCAAGCGATATTGCATGTAATTCGGCCGTTTTGTTCCGAAAGGAGCAGGCACATGCGACCTTTCCATCCAATTGGGATCCGTCGGTGTAAATGGTGCCACAATCTCCGTAGCTCTCCTGCAGTTCCCTAAAGTGGACTTGAAGTATGCTTGGGTCTGTATTTTCTTTTTTGAAATTAAGGAGGGATACATTTAATTTGGGTTTATTCATCAAACAAGGAGGGTTCTGTGGGATTTCTATTTTAGAAATTTGGTCGATGGGTGAGGTAGATTTTGGATGGATTCTCTCATTCGAAGGCCCAACTGCTGTATGACGTTAGGTCTTCGTTTGTATAGTTCTACCTCTGTGGGGTTAAATATGGAGTCGAAACCAGGGTTCGTGAGGTTGGACTTTAGCTTAACTATATACTGCATTGCAAGCTTTTTCATTATTATGTCCATGTGGAGTTCTCCAGCCTCCACGTGGAGACTTTGGATTGGTGATGTACGAAACGTGCCGAGACAGAGACGCAGGGCAGCATTTTAGATAAGATTTCCTAGCTGCTCCATATATTATGGATCCCGAGTCCAACTTGGGTCGGATTAGACTCCGATAAAGCAGCAGCAAGGTATCTCTGTTAGCCCCCCCCCCCCATTCCGTGTGGGTAAGTACTTTAAGTATTTTTAAGTATGTTTAATGACTTTGGGCATTTCTTCTTAAGTTCGTTAATGTGGGGAGAAAATTTTATGTTGTAACGGATGCATATGTAGTCAGATGTAGCTGAAGTATTTCTAGAAGACTTAATTAGACTAAGTGCGTGCGTACGTTGTTTGATGTATTTTCAATCGCGAGTTCTTGGAAAACATGCACACGTCACAAATATAGATAAGGTACTAAACAGGAACACAGACTCAATGACCAAGTTGACTCAAGGTGAACTTCAAACAAACGTTTATTACAGAATGGGCCAGTCTAGACTGTCACTATAGAACGATGTTATCCCCTCAAGAGTCTAGCGGTAACTGATTCCTAAAAGTCAATCTTAACCTCTAACCCAAAAGTCTATGTCGTCATTCTAAAATATCCGTTCACTGTCAGTACATTAAAGTGCGTAACACAAACCCAACTAACTAAACTAGCTATCTAACAATGTGGAATCTAGGGTGAGGCCTAAAAATTTTGTAGTTTTCACTACAGGGATCTTCTTTTTGTGTATAAATAGTTCAGGGTCTGGGTGGATTCCTCTTAAATTACAGAAATTCATGCTAACTGTTTTGGAGTCCGAAAATTTAAAACCATTGTCGTTTGCCCAATTTTGAATTTTATTTAAACATAACTGTAATTTTCTTTCTAAAGTATTCATGTTTTTCCCATGTGTAAAAATGACAAAGTCATCAACATACAGAGAGCACTCTATGCGAGGGGACAGAGCCTTTATAATACTGTTAATCTTTATGTTAAACAGGGTTACTGAGAGAATGCTGCCTTGGGGTACACCCATTTCCTGGTCATAAGTGTCAGAGGCGGCATAGCACACTCGAACCTGAAATTTCCGGTCCTTTAGTAATTCCCTCACAAAGCAGGGCCACGTAGAATGCCATGTTTCCATGTTGTATCATAGGCCTTTTCTATGTCGAAAAATACAGCTACTAGATGTTCTTGATTAGCAATGCATTTCTGATGAAAGCTTCCAGCCTTACCAGGTGGTCAGTTGTTGTCCGTCCCTGCCACGCAGTTATAGATCCCTAGCAGGATTGCCAATGAGGGTTTGAGAAGATGCTTGAGGAACTGATAATGGATTTCGTCTTCTCCTGGCGCTGTGTCATGGGATTTGTCCAGTGAGCCCCTCAGTTCTTCAAGCGAGAACGGTTTTGTTGTAATCTTCATTGTTCTCTGATCTGAAGTAAATGGGGTGTCTTTTTTCCCTGATTTTGACTTTTTGGAACTCTGGCGTGTAGTGTGCAGTGCATGATTTATCTGCTATTGAGGATGCAAAGCAGTCAGCTATATCTCTGGGGGACGTAACAGTTCGTCCTTGGTTTTTCAAATGCCCTATTGCATTTGATTATTTCCGTTTGATCCGCCTTACTGCCTTCCAAACTGCTCTAGCAGAAGTTTTAACATCCAGACTGGCTACAAAATTTCTCCAGGAATTCCTTTTGATTGACCGTATGGTTTGTCTAGCCTTAGCTCTAGCTATCTTAAATAGCTTTAGATTTTCCTGGTAAGGATTCTTTATGAATGCAGATAGTCTTTTTTTCCTTTCGCCAATGACACTTTTGCAAGCCTTTTTGGATTTTGGGGGTTAGGGGAACAACTTTCCTGGCAATATCAAGTAACTTGATAGCAAAGATATCAGCTGGGTTCTAATCATCAATGATATTTTCTGTGATATCCTTGGAGCATCTTTTTTGGAATCGTCGGCCTTATTCAGCTTCCACCGCTGAGGTCGTCCCAATGAGGGAAGATTGTTAGTAATGCTGATTGGGAAGTGATCACGTGATCTTTGCTAACTGACCTTTTAAAATCGCCCAGAAGTCTGGGACGCAAACGGCACAGTCAATGCACGTGAGAGATCCTGTTCAGGTCTGTGATGCATCATTAAGCATGCATAAATCATGTTGGAGGAAGATATTCTCCAGCATACAACCTCTTGTGTCAGTGTTGTTGGATCACCACGTAGTGTTATGCGCATTGAAATCTCCAAAAATTATATAAAGCCGAGGGAGTTGTTTCTGTTGGGTTTAATGGAGCGCCTTGTGGTAGATACAGGCTGTAGCAAGTGATAACCTTGTGTAGAGTTATCCTAGCTGCTACAGTCTGTAGTATGGTCTGTAGTTCTACCCTCTCATGGGGGACGCTGTCCTTCACAAGAATACAGACTTCACCTGATGCGCTCTCCGCATCCTCAACATTCCTGCTGTAAGTGCTGTAGCTTCGGAAGCTGATACTATCTTTCAGAAATGTTTCCTGTAAGCAAATAGCTACAGGAGTCTCAAGAGTTCATCAGTAGCTGCATTCCTTCATAATTGGCCTTGAGGCCTTGTGCAGTTTCACTGCACAATTCTGTTTTCCAAGGCTTATTCTAAATGACCTATTTGGAGCTTTTAGGCCTTGGGAGGCCCCCGGAGGGTTTTCCCTTTATTGCATTGTCCTTGGTATTTTTCTTCTTGTGATTGGATGGAGAGGAGGACAACCCCCTTTTAAGGGAGGTATTTCTCTCTGGAGAGGGGAGATCCCTCCGGTTAGAGCGGAGGCTATTTCCTCCTCTCTCACGTTGGGTATCTTCGGTAACTCCCTTAGGGAGATGTTGGGATGTCTGGCTGGGTTCTCTGAGGAGAACCTGTGTCAGACATAATGTCTCCGGGTTCTCCAGGAGTGTTGGTTTTGACATGCTGCTAAGTCTCCATGCTCTCATCAGCGAGCACAGAGAACCTGTTCTTTAGCATGACAACAGGGCTTTCTTTTCTCTTTGGAGGTGTATTTTGTGGCGTTGTTTTCTTCTGCGTTGGGGGAGGAGGAGGGGTGGTGGGGTCAATATAATAGATAAAGCTGTAACATATTTAACATGTTTGGAGGCTCGTTTGTATAGTTACTTGACTTAGTCTTGGAAGACATTAGGCTGAATTGCGGTTCGCCATTGCGATAAGGCCAAGGACCAAGAAGGTCATGAAGTCGTGAAAGGTGCGCGCTTACGTGCAACGGTGGAAAAAAAATTAAGTCAATCAGCCAAGAGGAAACTAGGTCAAACACAGTGATATAGCAGTTTGTATTGTTTATATTGGATGCTACACACATAAACAAGGATGGCAGACAGATTATCACAGATAGTAGCCGCTGGAAAAGAAAGGGGATTGACTGGAACCGCTTTACAAGAGTGAGTAAAAGAAAGAGAGGACAGAGATCGAGATGAAAGAGATTAAGAGAGAGAGAGAAGAAAGAGCTTAAGAGTGAGAGAGAAGAAAGAGTTCAAGAGAGAGAAGCTGAAGAAAAAGCTAAAGAAAAAGAGTCAGAAACTAGAATTAAAGAGAAAGAGGCTAATAAATTAAGAATCAGAGAGTTGGAGTTTATGGAGACCAAAGGAGAAATCAAAGAGCATATAAAACCTGTAAGGAAGCCAAAGTTGCCACCTTTATTGAGAATGTCGACCAGATTGATGCCTATTGGGCTAGATTCGAAGTACATGCTCAAGCTACAGCAATACCTAAAAACTCATGGGGAATTCATGTTTACACATTGTTACAGGGAAAGGCACTGCAAGCTTGTATCAATTTTTCTAAGAAAGTCCTAGAAGAAAATGATAAGGTAAAGGAAATATTGATGAAGAGATACAACTTAACAGATGATGGGTATAGACAAAAGTTCCATAAAGCTAAACCAGATAGAAACCAGCCATTTCATGAATTTGTTGAGGACATTACTGCGTTGGGTCGAATTGTCTAACACTGAAAAGACATTTGAAGGTCTCATTGATTTGTTCATCTGAGACAAGATCCTCACATCGTGCAACCCTCAGTAAGGGGCTTTTTTACATGAAAGGAAACCGAAAGATGTGCCGACAGCAGTGAATTTGTGTCAGCAATATATTACTGCTTATCCAGAGCAGACAATTCAAAGGGAGGAAGACTTGATAACTAGCAAGTTTGCTGTTGCTGCAAAGACTAATGATAGCAGAAGTCGCTTTAAACAAGAATGGAGACAGGACCGACTGCAGAAAAGAAGTGTGGGTGAAAAAAGAAAATGTTTTAAATGTTTCACAATGGCGGCCCAATGTAGAAACAAAACCCCTCTAAGACAAAATGAGACTACTGGCTCAAGCAGAAGTCAGGAGTTTAAAACCAGCAACAGGGGAAGACCAACTGGACATCCATACAATGCGTCAGTTTGCATAGACTATCAACATGGTGAACAACTCCCTCATGAATCTGATTAGATCCAGGTGGCTGGAGCAGTCACTTGTGACGCTGGGAAACTAAAAATGTATCCTGGTTTCGTTGGGAAGAAATCTATTTGGGTCTTGAGAGACACATGAGCGACCACCTTGTCGACAACAAAGCCACTACTTCTCGCTTATCTCCCCTTGACCGGGGTAAAGATAAACAATCACTTACATGGCCTTAGGCGCCGGATGTCCGACTTTCACGTCGAGACCACCTGGGATGGAATACACTTCATTATTTCTTCCACCCCACCCACGTTTCTCTTTGATCAAGGATATTATTAGTGTTACCACGCCTCTTGACCCTTCCAATGTGCAACTTTCGTCGGACTTTACCCACGTGAGAGATAATCCTTACCCTATCGCATTTCCTGTTTGCCCCAATTCTTCCGGACCTCTATAAGGTAGAATTAGGCGGGACAGATACACTCTTTCACTTCTCATTCTCGTCGACATGGAGTATAGACTACTAGTTTATTTTTGCTCTTAGAGGAATACCTGGGGTTAAGCCGAACTTAATCACAGTTCCATCTTAATTACTTTGTGTATATTTATCACTGGATATTATCATGTGGATTTTATTATTTCATTTATATTTAAATAGTGCATTGTGTATTTCTCACTGTCGTAAGTAGAAAACATAAACGTGGCATATGTATATATTTATGTATTGCATTAATCTATCAGTGCTACGTTGCTCAATTGATCGTTGATGCAACCATGTATATATTTGTACATCTTATTTTATTGCCTGTATCTCGGCTGACCGCCTTGATATTTTTACTAGCGCACTAATACTGCGCTAAGGAAAGAGATATGAATTATCTCCCCATTAACTATTTTACTTTGAAGAGAGTTGCGCCCCTTGAACGGACGCTCTCGCCATTCAATTTCGCTCCATTGTTTATGGCCGACGGCCATATGTAAACAAATCGTCATGGTCGCTGACCACCGTCCATTTCTCTCTCCCCCCCCTTTCTCTTCCAACTTATGATGTTTAATTTAGATTAGTATCGCCCTTACTATGTACATTTTGTATTGCTACTACCAGCCATCTATTTTCCAAATCCCATTAGCCATCATCTCCCCATTGTACTCAAAAGCAATGTTAGCAACCTGACAAATGCACCTCAGTCGAGGGCATCGATAAGATGCATGAGAGACATGTCCTAACTTTGTTTTGTTTATCCGCAGCCTCCCTCAGGTGTCTGCCTTTCTTGTATCACCTATTTACTTGGATCTACTATCCAGTGTCATCTGCTCACTTGACACTACTCAATTGCCTATTGGCCTACCTGCCTATTTGGCTCTACTACTTGGCGCTATCGGCTCTACTTGCCTGCCTTTCTGACAGTCCACTTGTCAACCTATTAGGTACGACGTCCCTATAGACCACGCGTCTGTGCGAGACGTCATAGCTTCGCCAAATCTCCGCACTCACTTGATTTATCCTGCTAACGACGCTGCCTACGGCAGATCAGCTCTGCCCGCAGCACCCTTGTACCCACGGTAGCCGGCCACCCGCCCTACTGTGCCCACTTCAGATCAGAAAACTGAATCACCGGCGACCCTCTACCCACTAGAGCGCTACCTCCAGCTGCAAGACCTCCAGCCAGGATCACTGCCAGCTGCTAAATCAGCAGGACAACCAGCTAAGTGCAGAGGACGAAAGTGACATACTCTCTAATTAAGTGCCTAGTATGATGATACAATATTGCTAACGAGATAGATGCAAATCCCCTCCCCTATTTTATTTTACTTTGTACATTTATGTCAATAAATATTCTTTAGTTTTACAACTTTGTATCTTTCTCCAATGTTTGTCTCGTTGCGTGTCTGCTTCCGATTTATCTCTGATGGGCCAGTGTGTGGCAATTCAAAAATAATCATCCCCTAGACACCAAACAAGCACGTCATACACGAGGTCCGTCACAGTTGACGGGTAAGAAAGTTTAATGTATGACATTTGAGGGAACAATTGAAAAATATCATAGATACGCCATTTTTATCTGGAAAAGTTGAAGCATGTGTGTTGGAGAGGCCGACAGCTGACTTGATTCTAGGAAACATAACTGAACCTACCATTACAGATATCTACAAGTGGCAAAGGTTAGCAATGTCAGAAGTTACATATGCTGTGACAAGATCTCAATTTAATATAATAGATAACATGGGACAACCGATCACACATAGTCAGATTGAACAGCCGAGATCAGATGTAACATCCAGCTATGCATTGAAACATTGGTTAAACTTTTTAAATTGGCGGAGAGTCACACCAGTAAATTTAAAGTCAAAAATGAACTTCTGATGAGACAAGATAACAAAGAGAAACTACAGCTAGTCGTTCCTGCCGCCGACAGAAACAGAATTTTAGAGTTAGGCCATAACTCACATTTTGCGGGTCATATGGGGACAGCATGAACAAGAAAAGAATTTTTAATAACTTTTACTGGCCAGGAATATTTAAAAATGTGAAAATATATTGTTCAGCGTGTAGCACTTGTGCCAGAACAAAGCCGAGAGATCGTTTACAAAAGCCCCATTACAAGTCACAGATCTGCAAGACAGACCATCTAAAGTGAACATTGGTTGCAAGAGCATTTCCTTTCTAGGATATGTAATTGGGGGACACTCACTGAAACCGCAACCTGAACTACGACAACGGATTATGAATCTACCAAGAGACAGGTCCGTAGTTTGTTGTGACTCTGCAACTTCTGTCGAATGTTTATATCAGATTTTGCAGAGATGACTGAGCCAATCACAAACCTGATCAGAAAGGGAGCACCCAAGTAATCAGATGGTCACATGACTGTGAAGTATCGCTGCAGAAGATAAAGAAGGAACCGATCCTGCGTCTACTTGACTATCAGAAGGAATTTATACTAGCTACTGATGCATCTGCTGTTGCTATCGGGGGATGCTTAGTACAGGAATCACAGGGCATTCTACATCCCGTAATGTACGTCAGTAGAAAGTTGTCTTCAACGGAATAACGATACAGCACCGTAGAAAGAGAGTGCTTAGCAGTTTTTTGGGCAGTAACCAAGTTGGCCAGATACCTGTTGATTCGTACTCCGCACAGATCACGCACCTTTACGCTGTTTAAACACACGTAAGTCGGTGGGCTCTGATGCTTCAGGACTTTCAATTTAAAGTGCAGCATATTCCGGGTAAAGGATACGTTGTAGCGGACATTCTGTCTTGCTTATCATAGATATAAACCTACATGTGTTGCTTGATCAAAGACTTTGTGTCTTCAACAGTTTAGACTTTGTTTCATGATTGTAAGACTGTGTATCTTCAACTAAGACTGTGTATCTTCAACTAAGACTGTGTCTTCAATTGAGACTGTGTCTCCTACTAAGTCTGTGTGTCTTCTACTAAGAGTGTGTGTCTTAAAGGGAAATTCCGATGGTTTTTCAAATTTGAGTTAATGACATATTTAAATTCTAAGTAAAAAGTTGTAATGGTAAACATTTTACCATTTTGTATTTCAATGCTTTATTTAATAAATAAGACAGTAAATTCTTGACATCTCAGAAAAAACGGGGTTCTTTGATATTTTGCTTTTAGGTTAGGCATACGTCACTTCTCTCAACAATACTGAAAGGGAAACTAGATTTGACCAATCGTATCGCTTCATTCTTACAGTAGCTGTTAGGCTGAGTGACGGCCTAGTCCAGAAAGGCATCTACATCCCAAGGGTGTCATTATGGATAAAATGCTTGATCTTTCTATCTTTACAGCCTCTTAATCTTTAGGTACTGTGCCCTCCGTTACACAGAGACTGCTTGCCACGATCCGTCACTGGCTGTGCTGTCAGTAGCCGCAGCTGATTCTTTCTTCTAATCACAGTTGGATTGCCCACGGCCTGGACACATTCCGCCAGCCCACAGCTTGCCACGACCCGTCACTGGCTGTGCTGTCAGTAGCCGCAGCTGATTCCTGCTTCTACTCACAGTTGGATTGCCCACGGCCTGGACACATTCCGCCAGCCCACGACAGACAGCTACAGCACCAGCCATATATATATATATATATATATATATATATATATATATATATATATCATGGGCGTAGCCAGGGGGTTTGGGGGTTCAACCCCCCCCCCCGAAATGAAATCCCCCACAGGGGGGGGGGATCGGAATTTAGTGACAGATTTTTTTGCTTTAACTTTGTTTATTTTAGGTAAGTTTTTAATACTAAACCATCACTTGCCCCAGCACAGTCAGGGGGTTTTGAGTTTTGAGTTTCCTCAAATTCCAAAAGCACAGTAAAGGAAGATTTTGATTAAAAAACCCCCTCCAAAATTAACGATAAACCGCCTCTTCAATATAAAAAAGCAAATTACACACTAAAAATTTTAAAGGGGTTTTGAGTTTACCCCCCCCCCCCCCATCTTCAGTAGTGTTTGAAGCTGAAAAGTACCTCTTCAATATAAAAAAAGCTAATTACGCACTCAAAATGTTATGAGCGTAGCTAAATGGATATTGACTCAGTTTTGAGTTTAAATCCCCCTTCAGCGTGGTTTGAAGGTAAAAAATACCTCTTTAATATTAAAAACAAAGCAAATTATACACTCAAAATTCTATGAATGTAGTCAAAGGGGTTTTGGGTTTAAACTCCCCTCCAGTGGATTTTGAAGCTAAAAATACCTTTTCAATATAAAAAAAAGCATATTACATACTAAAATTATTTGAGCGTAGCCAAGCCAATTAGGGGTTTTGAGTTTAAACCCCTCTCCTACAGATGTTTTTTTTTAAAGTTTAAAACCCCTCCAGATGGTTTTAAATTTAAAATCCACTTACAGAGCGTTTTGAGGTGGAAAACCTCTATCTTCAATATCATTCTAAAGCAAACTACAGTTACCAAATTCTATGACCACAGAAGCCGCATTGACTCTTCGCAAGTAGGCTAGTTTCGAGGTGGTTTTGTAGTCTTTTTAAAAGCACCCTAGCCAGAATCTTGCCAGCAATGCATATGTGAGCTTGCGCTCCCAGGGCTATATTTTTGTGTATTCTATTTTTTTATAGGCTAGTGCCAAATGTATTATTTGTACTTCCGCTTTTTGTGTAAGTTAGGGTGGGGTGTATAAAAAGTGTGCCACGCTGTTTTAAAAACAGTTCAGTGTACAGTTGACCAGTGGTCAGTATAGTATGTCTGTGTGACAGCCGAAGATCTTTGTGGTCTGTCGTGTACTTATTTTTATTCCTGTACCTGGGACGGCCTGTAAGTTTGCTATTGTTACTGCTGTGTTACTGCTTTTAGCTGCTGAAAGTAACTGCTGTTTTAACTGTTGATTTTAACTGTTCTAAGCTGCTGTTGTAGATTTATTTTGTTTCTGTAGATACTAGTGTAGTGTTGCCTTAGAGTTCTATTAGTAAACTTAGTTATAGTCTGTTTCTGTTCTTAGTGGATAGATCTACTAATACTATAGTAAGGTACTAAGACTAAGGTGTTCTTGTTTTAGTTTTAGTTATGAGTTGGTTGTAGTAGTAGAATATTGTAGATCTAGACTAGTTTATTGTAGTTTGTTAGTGTAGATCTAGGTCTAGACTAGTGTATTAGTTTTAGTGATTTAGTTAGATAGTTGGGTTGATCAGTTTGTATTTGGTTTGGTTAGTTTTTAGTGGCGTTGAGTCAGATGGTTTTAGTTAGTATTAGTTGTTCTCGTTGTAGTGTATATATTTTATTATTGATTTATATTTTTGTATGTTAATAAAGTTTCGTTTGTTTATTTATCCTAACTAAAGTTTCGTTATCTTGTTTTCCTTTAGTTTAAATTAGTTATAGCTAGTTGTCTGGTTACTTAGGCGACTCTAGCCCCTTGGTCACCATGCCGAGGTGCACAGATTGAGCCCACCCAGTAGCGCTAACATCTGCCTACTGTTGGTAAATTTTAATGTTGAGCAGAAGAGAAAAGGTCTCTCCCACTCGCGCCTGCTTGACCTGCTCACACATAGGAGGTATATGCCACAATGGTTATCGCCTAACTGCCTATTTCTTTTTCTCTTGTAGAGATGAATGATGGAACCGTATTTGAACTCTTGGGGTAGTTTCTTTTGTTCCCACATTATCTGGTAGGTTTGTGTTAGTTTAGCTGTCAGCTCTGAACTGCTAAGTGAGTATATTTCAGCAGGGATGGAGCCTAGCCCCGGTGCCATACCAGTTGAGAGGTTTGATATTGCAGTCATTACTTCATTGAGCCGGGGAGGATCAGCGAGTGAATGGTTTATTGGGACTTGTTCCAATCGTGCATGGCTTCGGCGCTAATGCTTGATGGGCAGTTAAGGACTGTACTGAAGTGTTCAGCCTAGCGAACAAGTATTTCCTCCTTATCTGTAAGAAGTTTGTTTGCATCAGCACTGAATATGGGGGATGAGCCATTTTGCTGAGGGCCTTAAAAAGCTTTGATTGAATTAAAAAAAACATCCTCAACGTCGGACTGCTCTTGTGGCAAAAGAACTAGCCAGATACAATGTAGATATTTCTGCCGTAAGTGAAACGCGACCTGTAGCCGAGGGACAGTTAACAGAAGTTGGCACAGGCCACACGTTCTTCTGGATCGGCAAAAATAGCGAGGAAAGGCGTGAAGCTGGTTTTGGCTTCGAAGTGAAATCCAAATTAGTCAACAAGTTAACGGGATTACCAAAAGGCATAAATGACCGTCTAATGACCCTACGCCTACCCCTGACCCCAAGGCGACAAGCAAATCTAATAAGCTCCTACGCCCCAACTATATTTAACCAAGACAGCATCAAGGAAATTAATCACTGCAACAGCAACGGTGTATTGTTATTAGAAATGTGCGCAGCCCACAATCTGACTGTAACAAATACTCTTTTCCAACTACCTCACAGTTATCATGATGCATCCCAGGTTCAAGCACTGGCATTATATAGACTTTATCATTGTCCGTCTGACTGACAAGACGTCAAAGTCACTAAAGCATTATGCGGATCGGACTGTTGGACTGATCATCGCCTAATCTTATCTAAGCTGAAAATATGCATCAAACCACCTAGAAGGCCCCAAGAATGCAAGCATGCAAAGCCCCTAGATGTTGGTAAGCTCACTGACCCAGATATCAAGCAAGAGCTCATCAAAAAAACTAGACAGTGAAATTAAAACCCTACACTTAAACAAGGATGTGGAAAACAGCTGAAATAAACTAAGGGATTTTGTGTACTCTTTGGCTAGCAGTATCCTCGGTAAGCCAAAATGCAAGAATTAAGATTGGTTTGACGAAAAAAATGTGCAAATCGAACAGCTTTTAACTCACTGATTTAAGCCTTTCTGTGTAATCCAGCTTGCCCCCGAAGCAGAAAACGCTACACTAGTGCCAAAGGAGAGGCCCAGCTGACAGTAAAAATGCAAAAAAAAAATATTATTATTATTTATAGAGCACTGTTAACAAACAAAATGTAGGCTTAAGGCGCTGTGATAACAATACAAACATTTACACGAGAGCTAAAAAATGACAAACTAATCTAAAAAAAAAGTTTTAATAGGTAGGTCTTCTTGAATGTAGTGTAGCATGTTTCTGTCTGAAATCAATGGGGAGTGAGTTCCAGGCCTTTGGTCCGTGCATTAAAAAAGCCCGCAGACCGTAGCTTTTGAGAGAAAAACCTGGCACCACTAAACGCGTTGAGTCCATTGAGCGCAGGGCTATCTGAGTGACACATGGAGTGATCATTTCGGTAAGGTACAAGAGCATTTCTTTGTTGTTGTTACACTGATGATAAAGCGGGGCCACCTTGTAGCCGATTCTCGCTTTCACAGAAAGCCAATGGAGTGTGCACAAGAGAGTAGTTGCAGAATCTCGTCTTGTTTTTCTTAGCACTATTTGTGAGGCGTTGTTCTGAATCTGTTGCAGCTTGGCGATTTTGTCATTGGGTATACCTGCCAGCACGGCCCTGGAGTAGTCAAGGCCGGAGAGTACGAATGCCACAGCTAGCTTTTTTTGTTGACTCCCTTTGTTAAATATTGTTGGATCTGGCCTGATCTGTGCAGCTGCAGATAAAGACCTTTGAAGAGATGACTAATGTGTGTGTAGAAAGATTAAATCAAAGAAAACTAAAAAAAATTCGCACTACATGGACATAATGAACCTGGCAGTTCGCGATAAAAAGTAATATATGCTCTCGACATTTGAGATGTTATATCTGTCTTGACTTCCTTTATCTTGAGCTTATTCTCAACCATCCAATCGCTTACTCTTGAAAATGTACCACGAATTTTTGCTGCCAGATGCGACATCTCTGAGGATACTGAGGAATCGTATAACTGTGAGTCAACGGCAAAGAAGTGGTATAAGATGTCGCTTAGTGGAGTAGTTTACATAGTGAACAATACTGGGTCTAGAACAGATCCTTAGGGTACTCCGTACTTCAAAAGTAAGCTTGTTGACTCTGTCACGTTAAAAACGACACTTTGGTTATGACTGATCAAGCCAATTCTGGAGCGGCAGATTTTGCCATAGTTTGTGCGTGCATATGCATCTGTTTTAGGGCTAGCTTTCTTTTTCTCTTGACTAAGGCAGCTTCGTTTCTTACGCTCTCGGCGAGGATATATATTGAATGATTAGGTTCGACTACCCCACCCCACTCCACTAAATCGGCCAATATACTAGAGAAGGTGGCAAAATAATCTAAAATTGGTTAAAATATAAATAATTAGTATATATTATTAACATAAGTAAAGAATTATTTTAGAAATTGTGTGATTTTTTTACTAAATTTCCCACAACCCCCTTGTGGAGGGGGGGGGGAGCGATCGTCTCTACCCCCCCCCCCTGGATCCGCCAGTGACCTAGGTACACTTATACTCCTGAAGACCAAGTACATAACTGTCTTTTAAAACTTGTGGAGGAAGGGTACTTGTATGTTTACAGATCTATGACCAATGTTATTTGTTTTTAGTTTCTGTTACTTAAAATATTTTTGGTCTTATTTTTAAAAATTAAATTTCACTGTAATTTAAAAAAAAAATATTTATCTTATCTTTGGAAAAAAAAGTTCTAATAATAATCAAACAACTATTTCTTTCTTCAGTGTTGGCAGTTGTGTCCCAAAGTCTCTCACACTCTCTCTCTCTCTCTCTCTCTCTCTCTCTCTCTCTCTCCATTTCTCATAGGACTACTTCTGATCTTACTTTCTCGCTTTCCCTTTCATTTAACTATATCATCACCTCTTCTCTCCAACAACAAACCACTCAAATGGTTGTTACAGCCAATATTTGTTACAAAAATATCTTTAATGTTTCAATTGTAAATAATGAAAACATTTTACTTCACTTCACAATTATCTCTTGAATTTCAGGATCAGAGTATTTCCCTTGCAGTAAAATCAAGTCATTGATATCATCACGAAGGAAATACAAGAATGAGTGGTTGGCTATAAAATTAACATCGCCAGGTGCTGATGAGTTGTTAACAGGAATGCTAATGTTAGTATTAAAAAAAGAAGGAGTTGTCATATATGTCTCTGAAAACTGGACAGTCGTTTTTTGGACAACATCGGATAAGCGAAGACGAGTATTAGACATTCCGGAAAAATTAGAAGTGTTGGTAAATGCTTCAGACATTCCTAGACTTGAGAGTGCCAAGTTGAAATTTAGCGTGGCGGTCAAGTTAAACTTTGGCATCGACAAATGGACGCTGGTCATTGTTAAGTTAGCAAACAAGTCATGAACGTCAACATTTTCATTAGTAATGATGCTTTCAAGCTCGTGGAGTCCTTTAGAAGATCTGGGTAGAGCAATGTACAATGCAAAGCCTTCGTATTCAAATGGTACTCTTATGACATCGACATTTTTGACGGCGTTTAGCTTCAAAGCGTAGATTGAGCTGTGAGACATGAACTCCGTTGCAACAGGAATTCCATTCAGCTTTGTGAACATTCTTTTTTTAGTCATTTCCTTTGGAAATGGATATTGCCATTTGGCAATGAAGATAAATGTATTGATGAGTATTAGAGAGGTATTTCTGTGAATATATCCATTTGTGAACATTGAGGACGTATTTATTCCTGTTTTGTACCATAGCCACTTGTTGATTGAAGCTTCAGGTCCTTCTGGAAAACTGAAGTCAATATCTTCTAGAGTAGCCTCATACAACGTCAACACGTTGGTCTAAAAACAAAAAGTAAAAAGTGTTATTTTTAATTTAAAAAAAAATATAGCTAGAAAATGAAGAAAGTTTGTGCAAGTAATTTCTACTGTTTTACATTTGTATGCAATCCAGCCTGTCACCTAGCTGAATACATAGTACGTAAAGAGTGTAAGTTGTTTTAAAAACTCGCAGATGAACAAAATAATTGTCAGACGAACTATCCAGTTTGATTTACATATAGGCTGCACAGTTTAAGCTTTCACTTTCCTACCAGCCCCTTAAAAAAATTGCCCAAGCAATTGATTATCACATAAATACGTAAATGTACAGTAGAATTATTAGTCGCAAGAAGCACTAGCTCTCGATCGCTCCTCGTGGTTGAAGCTGTGAGTCTCGGAGTCTCGAGATTTGAAGCAAGAAGAGTGACCAAGGTGAAAGAGCGCCAAACAAAGAAAAAGCTGTGAGAAGCAGGCCTATTTGCAACTGACCTAGCCTACCCATGCCACGTATGCTGCCGGCTTTTAGCGAGGATTGTGACTTTACAGTTATCTTTGAGTCCATAGGAAATGAGAAATGTGCTCATCTTCGACCACGAAGGAGAAGCTATATCAGTCATGTGGTAATAGATCTATGCTAAAAAAAAAAAGCATTTATAAAATAAAACAAAAGGGCGTAAACGACCTGAATTCAAACACATAGCTCAAGCCTTCTCAGACTTTTCAAGCCAACGCGTTAACCACTAAGCCAATAGAGAGCCTATGAGAATGGAAGGTTTCTATTTTTTTATGTTGTGTTCACTAAGACTAAGTCAACGATGTATAAAGGGGATTAATTCAGCTTATACCACCACTACAGTTAACTACAAATTATTTCCCTTGTTTCATATTAAGCCGACTCTGATTGAATGTATAACTATATTATTTTAGTGTGTTGAGGCTATATATAAGCGGCCCGTTCTAATTCAACGTAGCATACTATAAATCATTTTGTTAAGGGATAGTTAAAATGGGGGAGGGGGAAGTGTCACGGCATCGTTGTAACATCGTCATGACATTTAGAGTGATCGCAACTTACTGTAATAATCACGTTAAAAGGAAGTGAGACCGTGGCAGAAGAATTGCTGACAAAGTGGGCTAATCCCTGCGCGAGCCTACATCTGACGTGGAGGCTACTTGATAATCTGACCGGAGTGGGAGTGCTTAATGTTGCGGCACCTTTACAAACAGAAAACGGGCCCATAAAAGCTAACGACAAAAGGGCAGAGGCATTGAACAGATTTTTCGCTGGTGTTTCTAAAGCAAACAAGAAAACCCCAGTTTCGATGGCTTTAGGCTGTTCCAGATAGCAAAAGAAAAACTAAGTTTAGCCGATAGCGCGGCCGAGACCATTATCGTTATTGTGGTTTTTACCTTGACGGAGGTGACCAACGCTTTAAGGAAAAGCAGATTACACAAAGCCCTAGGTACCGGACAAAGTGAGCAATGAGATGCTAAAAAAGTGGGAACCAAAGAAAGCTATGCGACTTGCTTAATAGGACTTGGAATGGGAATGGGAATTCTCAAAGGCCTGGAGAGTGGCCACAATAGTCCCGTTACTAAAAAAAAGGAAAGGAGGCCGACTGACCTGAGAGCTTGAGACCGATTTCTCTAACATCTTGTGTTGGAAAAATAGCTGAAAGAGTGTTAAACAGAATGCTCGTGTGGTACTTGGAGGAAAGCTCATCGCACCAGAACAGGGCGGGTTCAGGCAAAATAAAAGTGCAATTGATCAAGCGATGGTATTCATTCAGTCAGCAGTTGATGGTTTTAAAGAGATGCACGATCAGACGCAAGCGCGAATCGACACTGGTAGTATTTTAAGATCTTTAACAGGCCTACGATAGAGTCTGGAGAGAAGGATTGTTGCTAAAATTGATGAACATCGAGGTATGCTCTAATATATATATATATATATATAATATATATATATATATATATATATATAGTTCGTCCATCGTGGTTCGATGATGACCACTTTGTCATCCAGGGGGCTGAGGGCTTTGCACTGGGGTTTTATGCCTCCTCATGTGGCTAGTGAGACATATTTGAGCTCGGAATGTTTGGGCGCACACTGGGCAGGTTATTCCAGCTGGAGCTAGTGTCGTTTACCTTGCTTTTCTTATCCTGGCGTTTTTCTTCTGCCAGCGTTGTTCTTTTTTCCTCAGCAACCTGTGCGCCGGTTTTCACAGCGCGACGCCATGATGCTCTGTCATGTGCCTCTGTCCTTCGCTTAGTTGGCCATACAAGAGTCGTTTTGGGATGCGGTGGTCTTCCATTCTGTAGACGTGACCTGCCCATCACAGCTGGGACTGCATCAGGATTGTGTAGATGCTTTGCAGACACGCTCTTCGAAGGACTTCTGTATCTGGTATTTTGTCTTGCCATTTGACATTTAGTATTTTTCTCAGACATGTCATGTGGAAGTGGTTCAGTTTCTTTGCATGTCTACTGTACACTATCTATGTTTCTGAGGCATAGAGCAATGTAGGGAGGATGACGGCTCTATAGACTCCTAGCTTTGTGTTTGTGGTGATACCACGTCTGTTCCAGACATTTTTAGACTAATATCTCTGCTATTCGCCGACGACCTGCTAATCTGGAAGATCCGGTACAGCTCTCTCAGCGGAAATCCAACGTGACCTCGTTACGATTTCATGCTACAACCGAATATGGAAAATGGAAATAAACTGTTCAAAACCGTCCAGACCCTATTCACTTTGGGAAAAGACAATCGCCAAGAAGCCATAAATCTTAAAATCGATGGAACCACGCTCCAATCGGAACCACGACCCAATTATTTAGGAGTTAACCTGGACCCCCACCCCCAGGAAAGAGATGCTCTCGCTTTTAGGGACTTTAAAACCGGCTTCAGTTAAAACTTACCGACATAAGAGATGCGAGAAAATCTGTATTAATAAATGATGAACTATCCAGGCTGAAGGTAGACATAACTTTTGTTTAGCTGACTCAAGCCACTGGCGTATCCGGGGGGGGGCGGTAGGGGCGATCGAATTTTAGAGTGGGGGGGGCGGTCTAATTTATATGTAGAAATCACAGCTTGCTAACAGAATCAATGGAATATCTATATGATTAAAACTTTTTTTGGTATTTTAACCGATCTTTATATTATGTCGTTCCCCTGTTTGCCTCTACCTCTACCTGGTTACCTCTACTGCACTTCCCACCTAAAACTTTTGAGTGAGGGGGGGGCGGTCCTACTTTTCGGAGAAATCATAGTTTGTGAACACAATTAGTTGAATTAATATATACATTTTATATTATGTTGCTCTCCTTCAGGTATTCGGTGGGGTAGGGGGGAGATGCATGTACTGCCCTCCCCAATCTAGCCCTCTGAGTGGGGGGGGGGCGGTCCTATTTGTATGGAGAAATCATTGTATGTGAACAAAATTAGTTGAATATGTATATAATATAAACTAAGCGAACCCATTGTATATTATGTCGCACCACACTCTAATCTCAAATTTTATCATTAGTAAATATAAAATGAAAAAGGGTTGTACCAGGTGGGAGGGGCGATACATGCAATCACCTTTCCCCCATGGGACAAACCAATACTTTTTCTTTTTGTATTATAGTTAAGAAATTACAAAATTAAACAAATCTGTCACTAATATAATTTATACATGCTATAAAATTAAATTCTTATATCGAGTCGCCCCAACCCTATTCTTTAATTCCAAATGCAATCATTAGCAGAAATTATAAAAAGGAGTGAGGATTAATCATTTTCACTCTATCGCCCCCTCCCCTTTCCAGACAGAGTTTATGTAATTTCACATGAAATTATTTTAAGAATTATTTTAAGAAAGACTTTGCTTTGGAAAAGTTATAATTCAAACGAAAATTTTCAGTCTAAGAGTCACGATTGAGATGAGTTGTAAACTAATCTATTTTTAGTCGCCTTTTTACAACCTTTACTCAATCTGATATTTTTCTAGTTAAATAAGTTTTGGACTATAACTCACAATTTATGTTTGAATTTTCTTGAATATTATTTATCGAAAATTTGTTTGCGGCTTCGATCCTCAAAGCCTTAATCTAAAGATCTGGGGTATCTTATCTTTTCAAGGAACAAATCGGTTTTATTTGCAACGTATTCAGGGCCTAAAAATTTATATTAGAATATTGTTTTACATTATTCAAAAGGTCCTTTATAATAGGATGAATAATGAGCTTTAGGTCAGGAGAATGCGTTTCTTCAGTGAAGAATGCAAGAAAACGCTTTTTGCGTAGGGGCTTCGCCCCGAACCCCGCTGATAAATAATCAGCTGTAGATGTCAGAAGGATGCGTTTCTGCAATGAAAAATGCAAGAAAACGCTTTTTTGCGTCGGGGCTTCGCCCCGAACCACACTGGGGAATCTTACAGCGCTCCTCCAGACCCCCAAGCTTGCAAGAGAAAGGCCTCAACATGACTTTTTTTTCTTTGATTCTCATATATATATATATATATATATATATATATATATATATATATATATATATATATATATATATATATATATATGCTGTACGCACGTTTTAGCAATAGGGTTAGGGTTTACTCGGCGTTAGGGTTGAGGTTTGGAAAAACATCGCCACCCCCTCCAAAGTTCTGGATCCGCTAGTGACTCAAGCTCAATCAAATAGAAAGATACACCTTCTTCTGGCAAGGCAAAGTAAGGGAACACGGAGAGGGTTTCGCAGTTAAGAACACAGAGGCCAAATACATATTCTATGACAAACTTTCGTCTGCTCTCGTCGAAATCCTCAGCGATCTAAATGCACGCGTTGGATCCGATAACTCTGCATGGGACAGCTGTATTGGATGATTTGGTGTCGGAAAAGTAAAATGAAAATGGACAAAGGCTCTTTGAGGTTTGCTAACTATACTCTCTCTGTGTCACTAATACCTATCTCAAGACTAAACCACAGCACATAGTATCATGGTAGCTCCTGGCTCCAAACACTGGCACCAACTAGTGCTTAAAATTGGTTCTATCACAGTGTAGACTGTGACAAAGATCACTCCTTGGTATGTAAGTATGTTGTAAGATCAATCTTCTGCCTTTAAAATATCCACGATACCAAGCAAATTGAAAGATCTCAATCTGATGTAAACAAGATGCACCACCCTGATCTCCAGTTTGCGGAATCTTTTGAACGTGACTACAAAAACACCTTAAGTTCAACATACAAAAGACTCCCCTGGACATCTTCGGAAGAAAAATTACAAAAAGAAATGATTGGGAAAAATTCTAAATCAGCTATACTAACACCTGTCATCAGAGCAAAGAGAGATGCATTCGCTACATACAAGGCGAAACCCACCCAATGCAACCTGTTAACTCTAAAAGAAGCTACAGCCACTGTACAGAAGACAGCATGGATCTGTGCCAATAAATATTGGGCAGAGCTCAGTGAGAATATTCAGCTTGCAGCTCAAGTAGTTAGCATGAGAGGGGTGTATGAAGGAAAAAAAAAAGCACCTCTTAAATCAACCACTGGGGAAATTATCACAGACAAAAGCAAACATATGCACAGATGGTTTGAAGATGACTCTGAACTCTATGCAACAACAAGCTCAATCTCTGGCTGAGCCCTTACAGCTATCTACCAATTACCCATAAATTGACATAATGAATGAGCTAGGCAAAGAACTCAACAAAGCCGTCTGGCAAAGCCCCTGGATGCGATGGTATCCCCCACATCTTCCAAAACAGTGCAAAACTTCACTAAGCAGACCTCTAAACCAACTGCTCTGCAAATGTTGGCAAGAAAGTGCTGTGCCACAGGACCTGCGGGATGCTGAGATCGTCACCCTGTACAAGAACCCTGTGACAGAAGCGACTGCAACAATTACATGGGGAATTTCCGTCCTAAGTATTGTAGGCAAAGTCTTTGTTCTGGAGATACTTCCTAAGCTATAAAAACTCGATGATTGGGTCTATACAGAAACACTGTCTGGCTTTTGCTCAGGGAGACAACAATCGACATGATTTTCTCCATCCGTCATCTTCAGGAAAAGTGCAGAGAACAAAGGATGTCTTTGTATATTGCGTTCATTGACCCGAATAAGGCCTTCGATCTAGTCAACAGAGATGACCTCTTTGAAATTTTACAGATAATAGTCTGTCCACCCAAGCTGCTAAATGTAATTGTCTCCTTCCACCAAAATATCATAAGTACTGTGAAGTTTAAAGGCGCCTGGTCCGAAAGTTTCAGTATAAACAGCGGAGTTAAAACAATGATGTGTTCTGGCCCCAATACTTTTCGGTATACTCTTTTCACTGCTAATCCACCACTCGTTTGACAATTCCACCAAAGGCTTCTATCTCCATTCCCGATTCGATCGCAAACTTCTAAATATTACCAGACTGAGGGCCAAAATAAGAGATGCTATTCGCGGACGATGCAGCGGTAGAGAATTATTCACAAGAGGAGCTTCAGTCAGTAATATCCCGCTTCTGTGAGGCCTGTAAAGAGTATGGTTTAACCATTAGCACGAAGAAAACAATTTTATGGGACCACCTGCTACAGCACCACCGTCCATACTCATTGACAATGTCAAGCTCGATGCCGTAATTGAATTTTGCTGCCTTGGATACACATTTCAAGATGACCTGTTTCTAGAAGATGAATTTTTAAAAAAACGCACAGGGAAGGCTGCATTGACCTTCGCTAGACTGAGACCAAGAGTTTGGGAAAATCAGAAGTTCACTACAGCGTCCAAAATAGACGTCTACAAGGCATGCGTTCTGAGCACGCTACTGTACGGCAACGAGTCGTGGACTACCTATGCAAAGCAAGAGAGAAAACTAAACTCATTTCACATGCGCTGCATCCGAAGGATCTTGAAAATCACATGGCAAGAGTTTGAGTTTGCAATACTGAGATCCTTGCGCGAACAGGTTTTCCCAGCATCTTTATAGTCCCTAAACAACGCCACCTGCAGTGGCTTGGTCTTGTTTGCAGTATGAAGGACAATCTCGAAAGTAATTCTTTATGGGCAACTCGCGTCTGGCTCAACTGGTCGCCCCCCCCCCACCTCCGTTACGTGGATGTAATCGTGACCTCAAAACAGTGAACATTGATACTGACCAATGGGAAGACATAGTCCTAGACAGCTCTACGTGAAGATAAATGGTGACCAACTTGGGTCTCAGCTCAGGAAGAAAAGAGTGCCATTCGAAAAAATGTCTGACTCCTCTACCACCAAAACGAAATCCACCTTTATCTGCGATATATGTCTCTCCAATATAGGGCTATACAATCACATGGAGAGAAGGAGGCCAACAACAGTTTATTCTATATTTTTTGTTGTTATCTTCAGTTTTTTTTTCAGGCTAGTGTATTTTATTTTATTATATTCATAGATAATTAACAATATAATTCATCTTTTTTTCAATGTCTCTTTTTTTTAATTTTTATATAGTTAGAACTTTTTTTTTCCAGCTAGAATTGGGTTCTCTAAAAACCTGCAGCCAAATAGAAAAGAATAGGACGCAACAAAATGCGATAGATTGGGGAAAAGTCTTACCTTTGTGCGGTGGAAAGAGAAAACAAAAAGGACAGGACTAGACAAGGTGATATGGTTACTGTTCTGTAGGCTCAACTGGATACACTGAAGTCTGTCAGTGGCCCCTACTCATAAATGAACCTCCTAAATGAATACTTCAGTTCACGGATGAGCCAACCATTGACGTGTTCATCAGAGAGATAAAAGATTCCTGAGAACTCAGGTCTTACTCTCCAAAAGAAAAGGTGGTGGACCATCCTAAGCAACATCAGCGGCCCTGCCCGAAGGAAAGTAGACCTACAGATAACCCAAACTAAAGCTAACCCGGAGGCATTGCTTGGCGCACTTCTTACAGCAATGGCACAAGTCATACCAGTGAGTAAAGCCGATATGGTCTTCCGTAGTGGCCCTTCCAGACTTGTCTCAGTCACTTCCATGAATACCCTATGTCGCTGAAAGAACTACTGACATGAATCGAGCAAGAGCCCAAATGGTGGATTGTACAACCCAAACTAAAGCTAACACGGAGATCTGCCGAAAATGCAAAATATACGAAAAAGTCCTTAAAATATACGGAAATATGTAGACAAAATTGTCATTTTGGGGTGTCACTCAATATGGAAAACACCAATCCAACGCACGATAAATAGAAACGGCATTATGCATAAGCCGTAATTGTGTAATCTGATGAAAGGAGCTTCTCGCGCTTCAAACTAATGAAGAATTACTTGAGGTCAACAATTCTCAAAGATAGATTGAAACATTTGGTAATTCATGCTATTAATTAAGAGCATGATCTATGTAGGAAACAGAATTTTTATGATATAACGTATGACTCGCAAGGCTCGTAAAGTAATACTGTACGTAGTAAAGAATGAATAAAATGCATATTTCTAAGTAAAGTAATACTGTACGTAGTAAAGAATGAATAAAATGCAAAAGTAAAGTAATACTGTACGTAGTAAAGAATGAATAAAATGCAAAAGTAAAGTAATACTGTACGTAGTAAAGAATGAATAAAATGCATATTTCATATATTTATTTTCTAATACAAACTCTTAAATTTCACTTATTATACGGTTTCCTACCCAAACTTGGCCCCGCGACATCCGTTTCGCATAGGGCCCCACAATGGTTAGGTCCGGCGCTACTATTTAGTATTTGTAAAATGTTTATGTGTAAAATGTTTGACATGTTTCGGGTTGACTTTTTAGTCCAAACCTCCCGCAAGACGAAGGGGGATGGGAGCGGGCAGGGTTAAACAGTCCAACGCGCAGCCATCCGTAGCGAGCGGTGAAAATGTGTTCCCCCCCCCCCCTTCTTTTTTTTTATCGTGGGGTGATTATCCGCAAAAATAAGAGAGTGATCTTTTCTTTACTTCTCGTTTAAACTGTTGAGAGAAGAAGAGATATAGATATAGATAGATATAGGTTATGGCCGGATTTGTTCCTAAGTTTTATATTGCTTATTATGACCGAACACTCCTTTTTATAGTATTTTAATAAACGGTGCACATTTTAACGATCAACCTAACACAAATTTTTAACCCGTGAATTTGTGTGTCTGTTATAATGAGATTTCACGGCCCGCTCTCTTTCTTTCTTTCTCTCTCTGTCACTCTCTGGACCCCCCCCCCTCCCATTATTTTTTTTTAAACTTGCATAGTAAGTTCTCCCACATAGACTTGATTTGGAAAGTTGCACTTCATAAGGCACACGACACACACGGTCTCACATTTTGAACTCGTTTATTTTAGTAACACTTTGACTTATCCTCCCTTTACTCAGTTGAACTGTTGAGTCCTTCGTGTACATATCCCATTGACCGTTCCCCTATCTACATTTCTCTGGGTATTTTGTTCTCTCTAAATAACAAGAACTATCAGTTTGGTTTTATTCATTGTAATCGTTGATTAGACCCTTTTCAATGTAGCGAAATGACAATAGATCTAGAATCTTGATTTTCAATGCTATTTGGTTGTAGGTGTTGTTTTTTGACAGTGGTATAGAGTACCATTCCTTGCTCTCTCCTTTTTATCTCTCTCGAAAAAGGAAAAAGTCTCTAGTTCTATTGTAATACACCGAATACAAACTCTGAGACCATTTTTTAAACATTTGAAAACAAAAAAGTGAAATGAATGTTCTCAGTTATATAGATCTATGAGAAGTTAACTAAACAATTTCTTTGTAAGCAATTACTAAGAGGTAAGACAAACCTGCAAAATGAACAACTGAACACTTTACTTTGGTTCACCAAAACGCATCAAAGAGTTATTGATAACAAAAAAAGAGAAGTTTATTTATTTGCATTAGACCTAGATAAACAAGGTTACAAAGACAGATTGTGTGGAAACACACTCAAAATCGGACCCCGAAATGGTCCACCGAGGCATGTAAAAAGGCAGGTTTCAATATTTCAGAAAGAAAATCAGAATAAAATAAGATAACTTTTATTGATGAAATGAAAATTCGGTTTGACTACAGTTGACAACATCAGCTAACTACTGTACAATAACAATATAGATGCACATACAAGCCGACAATGTTTACGTTCACAGCTTAACTGCTCATACCCACTGAAGCTTCTATATGTAACGTGTTTATGTTGTCCACTTGTCTTTGTGAGAGATATACAATTAGATAGAGCCATCGTTTGTCTAATACATGCCTAACGGCTGTCTATGTCAGCTCTATTTAAGTTGTTAGTGAACGGATGCTGCGCATTGGGGGAGGGGCTAGCTAGGGCTTGTGACCTTTGACCACTGGGGTGGTAATTTGCATACTGGCAAAATGACTCTGGATCAGAAGAACGTTTTTTTGGACATTCCGATGGTCTAGAGGTTAAGTTCGCTTAGTGCGTTATCGCTAGGCGGTGGTGTCGAATCCAGAGTCACAGGTTCGAGCATTCCCTTATTTTCATACCATTTTAATTCACTACTTTCACTCTTAAAAACTTGGTCCCTGGTGCTGCTATTCACTGATGTCTAATGAGCACCTAGGAGGTAAAAAGAACCTGTGTACGAAATTAGATGCGGATACGTGCGAAAGTTTAAGAGATCTCAATGAGTGGTATGTCAGTGAGTGGTAACTTACAGATGTATAGTAGATTTAGAAAATATAATCTTATAACCTTATACTGCTGAAGTAATGAGGATGCTGGATTAACCCACAAACCATTGGATAGAAGTATTTTCACATCAATGACGTCTTTAAGATCTTGAAGTAAGTCATTATAAGCTGAATGGGGATCAGGTATATCAATTATCTGAAAAAAAAAAATCTATTTTAATGGCTTATGTTGCTAAACGTAAAAATTATATATGTCAGACGCAAATAACTCAAATTTTTAGTAAAAGAAATAACAAAATTTATTTCTTTACAAAAGAAGTTACGAAAGTTATATAATACAAAACCGCAAACCTTTATATACTACAATAAATATAGGTATTTGCGCTCTATTTACAACTTATTTAGGTTGGTGCTGTTTTACTATTACACACCAAGTATCAAAACTTAGAATAACCTAGGATCGTTTCTTGTGTAATGCTATTCGCTAACACCCATAGACTATATTTATACAGGACTGCCAACTGTGCGCACCACGCCTATATTATTCAATTAAATAAGTCCCGTACACTGAGGCGTCCTTGGTTGCAGTGTAGTGTTAGAAGAATGACTTCCGGTGTATTAGTTTACTATATAAAGAAACCATCACTAAAGATAAACACTACGTTCAAAAATATTTCTTAGTCATAATTTTGGTAACAGTGTGATAGACATAGCCAGTCTATAGCCATAGGTCACTAAGTCTGGGTCAAAGTTGACATGTTTACTACGTGTACAATTAATTTTTATTGAAGTAGGAAACAATGATTCTAGAACTCTATTAGGTAAAGAAATATTTGGAACAATAATTTTTTATGGCTTTTAGAATAATTGGATGTGTTTTAGGATTTAATTAGTTTAAAAAATTAATAATTTGCAGAGCTGAAAGTTTTATGCATATTTTTCAATTAGTCATAAATACACGATTGCTTGTAATTTTTAATGTCTTCATTCTCCATTTATATCTCTCTCTATATATATATAATGCATACTGCATGCTAAAAAAAAACCTACAAATAAATTTTAAAAAATAGGTATAGAATCTAGATGTAAATAAAAGTTGGTAAAGATGTCAGTTTGTAGGCTCAGGGACTTACTATTATTATTTTTTTAGACTGACTCACAGGCTTAACTTCTATCACCCATTTTAGGTCTATAGGCTATCTAAGTAATAAATGACACTCTCAAAACTGTATTGACTCTTTCATTAATCGCTTTTTTCACTCATATTAATAGTATACAATGTAAAAAGAAATTGTCAAATGTGATGAAAAGAGAAATATATTATCCAAGCTGGCATTATCATTTAAACATCGTGAATGTCGTAAAATGTTTATACCGGAAGTAGCTCGTCTTACATTTTGGAGTTGAACGAAACTTATGCTTAGTTACCCTTAGTGTTGGCAATCCTGTAAATATATAGTTTATGCTAAAACCTTTTAGATCTAAATTACATCATTAGTACTAGCCATATGTTACCCGCGGCCCGCGGGTCTTAATTTGCATATCACTGTCGATGTAGTCACTGAGAGTGTTTTGTAAACAATTAAACAAAATAATAATGTGATAAGTAAAGCGAATGCAGAATGCGTGAATGTAAAAATAGTATGAATAGAGCTATCAAGTTAGCTAATGAACCTAAACCCATTTTTTTTTAAATAAAAATATTTGCTTGTAGGCCTACATATATTTGATTAAAGTCTTTCGGCAAAGACTTGAAGGCAAGAGCTTCTCTGTGGATCATGCACTGAACAACTAATACATTTGGATTTTCTTGACAAGAGTGACGAATCCCTTTCTATTTCCCTGCATGGAAGGACAGCCATCGATGCAAACGCTGACACAGTTTTTCCATTGTAGTTTGAAGAGAAAAATGTTTTCGTTCACCACATTGAAAATATCTTCGCCTTTGGTTGTAGTTGGTAAGTCTTTGCAAAATAAGGATTCGTTGACACATTTTTCATCCTTTAGGAACCGAATAAAAGCTAGCAGCTGGGCTTTGACTCTAACGTCAGTGGATTCATCAACATTAAGAGACCACAGCAGAGACACTTCATCGTCAGTCACATCGAAGTGTTCGCAGATTTGATCTTGTAGATCTGACGATAAGTCTTCAATTCTGCGCGAGATGCTATCATTTGACAAAGGAACTTTCTTAACTTTTTCGGCGGCATCGGGTCCAATGATAGTTTCAACAACTATTGCTAAAGCTGGTGCAATGACTGATTCAGTCTCTGTAATAACAACCTTATAACTTGCAATCAATCCCTTTTCTGGCAGCTTTAGGTACTTCGTACGTTTCTTAGCTTGTTTATTTTGTTGAGCCCTGATGTTTTCAATGCTTTTTTCGGTTGCGCTTTTACAGCTGGATGTTTTGTTTTCGAGTGTCTCTTCAATTTGCTTGGAGCAAGGGCCTCATGCGACAGCTGAATTGCAGATTAGGCAGAATGGCAATGGAGAATCTTCAGGTCCCGAAGATATGAAACCATATCCGATGTAATGTTCTTTGTACCTTCATTTGGTTCCTTGTTTTTCATTTAACTCTTTCGCAGTTTCATTCTTGCTAACGTATTTCTCCATGGATAATAATGAATAACGCTTAGCGATAACTTGTTCTTATTAGCATACACCTAAAAAATTTACATGAAACGCATCGCTTATTAGTATCGTTACCAATTCAAAAATTGCTGTGCGTCTGCTAAGGAGGCCTACATTTTAGTCATTGTAAAAATATAAGTATAGTGGAAAATTTTATAACCTGAATGGCTAACACCCCTTTCCGTCAAAATAGAGCGATCCGATTTTGCAGGGCAGAGAAAATGGGAGAGTGCAGACTACTATTACTGGACGTTACAAGTGGGGATGTCGCAACATAAAATAAAAATTTAATATTAGGCAGACCTGTGTAGCGCTGCACTTATGGCGTTCTGAAAACTCCCGCGGCACATCTGCAAATCACTCAGTTTGAGAAACACTGATCTAAAGACTACCTAGATGACAGAGATAGATGGTTTACCCAAGCGGAGAATGATTGTGTAATAGACCTAGATCTACTTATAAAATAAATAAGTTTCTGTTTGTTTTTGTTTCAATTATGTAAGCTATATGTAGACAAATAAAAATTGAAATGTTTTCTGTATAATAGTGTAGATCTAAAATTAGTAAAGATATTAACCCAGTAAAGGTCTCGCTGTCTTGTTTACGTTTTATAAAATGAAAGTCGGTTTTAGATTTATTTTTTATTATTATCTTCATTAAAAGTATAGTCAAACGTATATTTAAGAGAGTAAAATATTGAACTCTCAAAGATTTAAATCTAAAAATAACGCAAAATAGAGTTTATTCAATTTATAAGTCAAAAGCCAACATCTGTTTTTAATTTTATTTAGAGCCGAAAGTTTCTGACCTCAATACACGTTGCCTTGGTGAATACTGTAAACTTAGGTGAAAAAAAGCAATAAAAATATATTTAATAATCAAATCGAACGCGCGAATGTAATCGTTTATATAACATTGTTAGTTTAATTTTATTTAGATCTAGATCTAGAATGTAAACTATTTGAATGCCACAGTAGTCTAGTCAATAAATAAAAACTTTGAGCCTATTATAGTAAAAGACTATACACTTTGTGTTACCCTAGATACAGTAGGCTGTAGTGTTGACCTAGATACAATTGTATGATAAATGAAATGTTTGTCGACACGGCTAATGTACATGTGTAGCTATGTTGTTAACAGGTCTAAATGCGCATAAATAAATCTGAATGAAAAAAGTAAATTGAAAAATACTTAAAATTAAACTGAATTGGTAGTTGTGGGCTTAAATGCTTTAAAAAACACAATGGAAAGTAAATGAAAATAATAATAATTATAATAATAATCTTTATTGTCCATATGGAAATTTGTCTTACAATTTGTGCATTACACCAAACAAAACATTGTAACTAGAAAGAAACAAAATGTACATTCCCACCAGAGTCACTTATAATTTACATGTGAAAAGTTTATATCAAATTGTTTTTATTTAATGATTTGATTGCCAGGGGAACAAAAGAGTGTTTGTGTCTGTTTGTCTTTGCTATCGGTGTCTTGTATCTCTTTTGTGATGGTAAAATCACAAAATCCTGACCCAAAGGGTGATTTTTTATTTCTATAATCTTTTTAGCTTTTTTATGGATGTTTGTCACAAACAGCTGCACAAATGGGATTTGTTTTTTGCCAATGACTTTACCAGCAGCATTTAGGATTCTATGGAGTTTATTTTTATTTTTAGTGCTCAGATTGCCATACCAGGCAGTCATATTCAAACTTAAAATATTGCAGATGTGAGCGTGATAAAACATAGCCAAGGCCTTTTCACTAACATTAAATGAGGACAGTTTTCTCAGTAATCGTAATCTTTGCTGCCCTTTTTTGCTAATATAATCAGTATTTGCAGTAAAATTTAATTTGTCTAGGATAGTACTAAAGTATTTAAAAGTTTGCACTATTTCAATAGTCTCTCCATCTACAGAAACAACATCATTTTCCTTCTTTTCCCTTGAAAATCAATTATCACTTCTTTGTTTTTTTTTAGCATTTAATATTAAAAAATTATCTTAACAGTATTTTCGATGTGTTCTATTTCTCTGAAATACTCATTGACGTCTGAGCTCTCTGAGAGCAGTGCAAGAAGAGCCTCATCATCAGCGAATTTTGTTAAGGAGCAAAAAGGACTATCGGATTGAAAATCATAGGTGTACAAAATGAACCACAATGGCAATGTCACAGCTCCCTGGGGCGACCCTGTGTTAACTATGCGTCCATTTGATATAGCATTGTTTACCCTAACCCTCTGAGATCTCTGGGTCAAAAATTCATTAGCCCATAGTATTATGTATGTACTAATCTTCAACGCTTTCATCTTTTCAATGAGTAAATGAAGTTGTATAGTGTTAAAAGCTGATGAGAAATCAATAAAGAACAATCTTACATAAGTGTTCGGTAAGTCCAGATGTTTGTAGTCCTAATTAAAAATATTTAGGATGGCATCGTCCTACACCTTTAAGCTTTTGGTAAGCAAATTGTAAAGGGTCCAACTTACTACAAAGATCATTCAGAAGAAAAATTTTAACTAGTTTTTCTAAACATTTAGACACAATGGAAGTAAGTGAAACAGGTCTAAAGCCATTCATTTCCTTTGGTTTGGAAACAGTTGGCACAGGTACAATTATAGGAGACTTCCACATAGATGGTATCTCGTGGTTTAGTAATGAAGTGGAAAAAATCTCTAGGAAAGGTCCAGCTAGTTGTTCAGCATATTCTTTCATTGGGTTGACGTTTCTGAAAATGTTGCAGACTTGCTCTTTAGTAATCGCTAATTATAAACAGTTGTTAAAACTTTGACATCTTCCAGTGCTTTGAGTTTTAGATAATTAAAATCGTTAGTTTCGAAAGAACAATAGAAATCATTTAACTCGTTGGATAATGTTTTGTCGTTTCTTGTAGCAAGATTATTCTTACTTTTGACTTTTGCTCCTGACATTTTGTTCATGATAACCCACGCCTGTCTCATGTCACTTGTCTTAATCGAGTCCTCCAGCTTGGTGTGGTAGTTTCTCAAGTCTTCCAGCTTGGTGCGATAGTTTCTCCTCCCTTCCTCAAAAGCGACGCTGAGATGACGTTGTGCTATTTTCCTTTCCTGCCTGTCGCCACTCATATATGCTTACTTTTTGATGATTTCCCGTTTTATTTTTGCAGTGACGCATGGTTTATTGTTGGGGTATATTTTGATACTCTTAGTACTGATAGTCTTAGTACAGAATTTGATGTAATTCGTCACTGCTTCGACCCATTCTTCCAGATTTGAAGTGGTCTCTTTAAACAAATTCCAGTCGGTGCAGTTTAGACAACCCTGTAGTTTGAGAATGTTGTCTTGAGTCTATTCTTGTACGGTTTTCTGAATGACTTTGCCCTCTTTAAGTTTCGTGCGGTAATTAGGCAGCAGTTGTACTGTTTTGTGGTACGATGATCCTAGTGGTGGCTTTGCACGAGATGTGAATGCTCCTTTAATGTTACAGTAACATAAGTCCAGAGTTCTGTTCTCTCTTGTTGGTAATGAGATGTGTTGATAGAAGATGAGTAGGTCAACCTTCAAGGTGCATTTATTAAAATCACCCAATATAACTACTGGTGCGTCCGGTGATCTTGTCTGAAACTCATGCACTACGTCAGCGTTGATTCCAGTTAAAACCTCTGTCTTGGCTGTAGGCGGAACATAAACCAAAGTCTCGTGGCAAATAAAAAGGTCTCAATAAGAGCGCCAGTAGTTCTAGATCCGGACAACACATTCTCTCTTTAGCCGTGTAGTTGTTACAGTACTTGATGTTGATGTACACACACAGCCCCCCCCCCCCCCACCTTTCTTCTCCTTAGACTCAGCCGTTCTATCAGATCTCACGCAAGAGAAACCATCAATAGCAATCAGATTGTCGTTGTCAGCCTCCTCTAACCATGTTTCAGTAAATGCCAATAGAAAACTTTCCCTAAAAACGTGATCGTAGCGTACATGGGCACAGATCTCATCCACTTTGTGTTTCTAATGGAGCGGACGTTAGCTAGAATAATCGTAGGAAGTGGTGGGTGAAAAACTCTTCGTCTCAGTCTTTGACGTAGTCCTCCCTTTCTCCTCTTTTCCTTGTAACAGAGGAAGGGTAGAGACAATTTATATGTACATAACATGGTGGAAGAGGCTTCCTCTTTGAACGAAGGTTGAGGAGTTGGTCTCTACCATAATTGATAGATCTAAGACTAGATCGGCCGCCATCTTGGGTCGCCATTTTCTTCTTTTATTTCTAACCAAATAACCAAAGTTGAACAAATCTAGATCTAGTAACGTATGTAATGTAAATACTCATTGTGGAGCCCACCTTGAAAGACAGAAGTCTTCATCTACATAACTAATAAGAAATGAACATCCAAAATGCATCCATCAAGGCAACAATAAAATTCAATTTGAAAACCCAAATTGCATGTCGCCACAGTGCAGCGCCATTTTGAAAATTGTATTACGTAAGTATTTTATTAGTTTAATAATATGTCTTTTAAATGCGCAATATTATGACCTATGACGTTAATTTCATTTGTACCACTACGCGGCGCATGTAATGGTGCCGCGAGTTACGGAAAAATATGTCCAGACGTTTAAAGCTATTTACATTTAGAGTGAACAATTTTATGTAAAAAAAATGTCTTGTAAACTCAAATTTGAAGGTTAATTTTTATTAACTAATGAAATGACTAGACACTTATTTGTATGTTTATGTGTAAAAGTAAAAAACTATGTTTTCTTGAATTAGGGCTAATTTAGATCTAAGAGATTTTCATCTCTGCGCATGCGTGACCTCTCCGTCTTGTCTCATTATGTAGAAATGGTAAACATGGACTAGATCCATAAAATACTAAAGCTTTAATTTGAGTTGAGCAACTTTTTTTTTGAGGGTCTTAATTTTGTTTTAGGGCTACCACACATACGTTACGATTCCTGTTAGTACCTAAGGAGTAATAAATTGGTACAATATCAGGTGGCTGAGCCTCGCTCGGTTAAATAATTTCCTAAGAAAGGTTATATGCCCGAAGTCATTTTGGAAATATTTTTGTAATTACGAAAATGAACGATCAGATAAAGACTAGAAATCTGAAGAGTTGCTTTAGTGTTCTGTTAGTTCTAAATGTAATTGTACATGGCGATTAAATATATGTTCGTCCCCCATACGGGATACGTGCCCTGCCCAGCCTGACTGTCGGACTATAAGAAGTTCATACCGGCTTTTGACATCTATTTATCCCAGTGGTGCTACAGCCTGTGGAGGGATATGGCCTGCTTTTACACATCCATCCATTCAGAACTCTCCTGGGCCTTTCGTCATCACGCCCTAACCCCAAGCTTTTTACCGAGGTTTATAGTTAAATCAAAAGAGGCTGCAGCGTACGCAAACTCGTTGACCGCTAGCTAGATATCATGTTCAGTTAGAGCAAGTAAGGCGTAAAGATGCTGTGTTATGACCATTTTCTTTGTTTTGGTGTGGGACAGTAGACACAGAAACATGAACACATGGTAATAATTAACCATCAAAATATTAATAATAGTAAGGAGGAATTCAGAATTTCCCGCGGATAAGCAGCCCCAGCAGTGACCTACATATTTTGCCACATTCATTGCAAGCATAGCCATTGTCCGCCGGTGGTAAACTAAGATTTTCTTTTCGCGTCTGCGTCTGTCCTCGGCAGCGGATTTTCTTTTGATCTGAAATTTGTATCCGCGGCCTCTGTATAGAGGAAATTCTTAAAGTCCGACAGTTACGCTGGGTAGGGCACTATCCTGTATGGGAGACGAATCTCAGACGAATGTATGCCAAAGGCAATCCTTTTTGGTGAGCTAAAAAGTGGTCGACGTAACACCGAAACGCTGAAAAGACCAGCTTAGGCGCCAACTTGCCGTAGCTGACTTAGCTGAAGAGAGCACATGGTTGCATGCCGCCTCAGAACGAGGCAGCTGGAGGTCACCAGCAAAATAAACAACAAAGTAAAAGGTATCTACACCGCTCTACACAATCAAAAAGTAAACAATTTATTAAGCACTTAAAACACAATAACTAATCATAAATCGGCACATTTAATTTCATTACTTTTCTTTCATAATTCTATAATAAATTAATCTACAAATATATGGCGACCGAGCCTCGCTCGGATGAATAATTTGTTAAGGAAGGATATATACCCGAAGTCATTTTGGGAATATTGTTGTAATTACGAAAATGAACGATCGGGTAAAGACTATCAATCCGAAGTGTTGCTTTTTCGTTCTGTCAGTTCTCAATGTAATTGTACATATTAGAATAGAAAGTTCCCCAAGCAGTAGGCCTATATAAACCACAGCTCACGTCTTAACGTTTTACATTGCTTCTTTCGCGTAAAACTGTTGGGCTATTATAGGCTTGGAAGAAAGTCTTTGCAGTGTAACTTCTAAAATGGTTACTTTCTGACATTTAATATTGCAATTAATATATTCATTATGGCTCTGAGACATGGACACTTTACAGAAAGCAACTAAGACTTCTTGAGTGCTTTCACCAAGGATGTTTGCGCTCCATCATGGACATAAGGTGGCAGGACCGCACTACAAACTCTGATGTCCTTGCCAACGCCGATATGGACAGTATAGAGGGACTTCTTATGGTCCGACAGTTGCACTGGGTATGGCACGTCTTTTTTTTGGTGAGCTAAAAGGTGGTCGACGTAACAGAGGTGGCCCACGGAAACGCTTCAAAGACCAGCATAGGCGTCAACTTTCCTTGGCTGACATAGAAGAGAGCACCTGGTTGTATGCGGCCTCCGAACGAGACAGCTGGAACTCACGAAAGCCGAGGGATACACATTTGAGACCAAAAGAAAATTTGCTGCCGAGCTCAAACGCAGACGGCGAAAAGAAAATCTAAATCGACCACCTGCGGACAATGGTTATGCTTGCCCTGGATGTGGCAAAATATGTAGGTCACAGCTGGGTCTGCGCAGCCACAGTAAATACTGCATCCCTAATCTTCGGACTCGAAGACAAGCCTTATTTTATGGCTTTAGTAAGAATCATCAAGTGATGCAAAGTTATAGTGTAAAACGTGCACCTAGTAACAAAGTAAAATCGCGCATTTTTCCATAAGAGACTTAAAAACATCACGTTAGTATTCTAAAGAAGCGTTATTGTGAGGCATCTCTGTTACTCCGACAACCTTGCAGCTTACTAACAAAAAAATAGATTGCCAAAAATATGTTCGTCGCTTCGTCCCCCATACGGAATAAGTGCCCTGCAAAGCGTGACGACTGTCGGTTTATAAGAAGTTCATACCATTTTGCAAGAATATCGCTGTTTGTATTGCGGTCTTTGGTGAAGTCGTTTAAGAAGTCTTAGTTGCTTTCTATAAAGTACTCATGTCTCAGATCCACATAGAGGGGTTGAGAGAATCACTGGTTGACACTGATTTTTGTAGACAGGCAGAGCGATTTATTTCGCCACACTCTCGCCTGGAGGCGTCCAAAAGCACGACTATCCCTGATCAAATATCAACCTCTCTTTAAAGCAATGCGTCATTTGATACTATGCTGCCCAGATAATGTGAAGTTATCTACCACTTCAAGGGATGTCTATGCGCGGTGATTTTTGGGCTAAGTAGGTTTTATTGGGTGACTTCTGGAACAGGACTTCTGTTTTACCGAGGTTTATAGGTTAACCCAAAAAAAAAAAAAGCAGCAGCGTGATGAAAATTCACTTAGGCCTATGCTGCCGCAGTGCACCCCGAAGGTTCAAAAGCCCCGCGCTAATTCTAGGTGTAAATTATTAAATTAAACCATTATAATTTATAATAGGATTCCCGTGGTCTCCTTGTTTTCAAGTAGCTCCTGGAAATCTCCTGAAACTCATAAAAATGTCCTTAAAAAGACAAAATTGTCATTTTGGGGTGTCAATCAATAAGGTCAACGCCAGTCCTACGCGTGATATAAAAAAAAACGGCATCGTCAGCTTTCATTTAATAAAAATGTAATGCAAATACGAATTTATTTTCTAATAGAAAATCTTTATTTTCACCTATTATCCTTATCCCTACCTTTACTGTTTCGCGCACAATTCATTTCACATAGGGCCCCGCAAATGTTAGGGCCGGCCCTGGTTGTGAAAGTAAGTAAGATAAGCTGTGTTATGACCATTTCCTATGTTTTGGTATGGGTCAGAAGACTTCGAAGCTTAAACACATTGCAATAATTCACCAGCAAAATAATAACAAAGTAAAAGCTACCTACGGGTGTAAGCAATTAAAGTGTAAACAAATTATAAAGCCTTTAAAACACAATAACTAATTATACATAAAGATATTTAATTTCATTATTTTTCTTCCATAGTTTCATAATGGATCAATATACAATAAGATGGTGCGCAAATGTTTAATTACCCCAATTGAATCATTAAAGCTTTTTCTTGTTTGCGAAGAAATGTTTTAGTGTACTGCTGTGAGCTTAGTGACGTAAGCGATGTCAAGTTTTTTTTTCCCATTGACGTCATATAGAAAATTTCATTCATAAAACATTCTAGCCAAATTTAATTTTTCGATAATGAGCCATTTTCAAACCGATATAACGGTTGACTTCGAGTTTTCCCGATGTGGCCAATGAGTTGAAAATTTGTTCTCTTTATTATGCACATATCGTGAAATTTTAAAGAAAATCGTTAGAGCCGTTTTCGAAATAAAATTTATATATATATAATTAATATATTTATATTTATATATAATAATATATATATATATATATATATACAAGAATTGCTGACATAGAAGAGATCACCTGGTTGTATGCGGCCTCCGAACGAGACAGCTGGAGGCCATTCACGAAGGCCGCGGGATACACATTTGAGACCAAAAGAAAATTTGCTACCGAGGACAAACACCGAGTGGTGCAACCTATATAAAACACACATCAACAATCTTGACACTAGATTGTCACTATTCTAGATCTAGCTCTACCTGCCTAAAGTTTATTAATTATTAGATCAAATAGGCCTACATCAACTATCTAGATTATCCTATCTTATATTATTATAAGATTATTCTATACTAGTCGACCGGCGTCGTAGCATACGCCGCTATTTTGCAGGGCCGGCCTTAGGCCACTGATACCTATGCGACCGCAGTGGGGCCCGGACTTTCATAGGACCCGCTCTAATTCAAGGTGTATACATTATTAAATTAAACCATTTTATAACAAAACAGATTTCCCGCGCCCTCCTGTCTCCCAAAATCGCAAAATATACAAAAAAAAGTCCTTAAAATATACGGAAATATATACACAAAAATTGTCATTCAATATGGAAAAGGCCAATCTTTTGCGCGGCATTATGCATTAGCCGTAATTGTGTAATTTGGTGAAAGAAGCTTTTCGCGCCTCAAACTAATGAAGAATTAATTGAGGTCAACAATTCTCGTATATAGATTGAAACAATTGGTAAGTTTTGCTATTGAGCGTGATCTATGTTGGAAATAGATGTACTGTACGACTTCGCTACATGCAAGGCTCGTAAAGTAATTCTGTACGTAGTAAAGGATAAATAAATGCAAAGACGAATTTATTTTCTAATATAAACTCTTAAATTTCACTTATTATCCGTATCCATACCCAAACTTGGCCCCACGAAATCCGTTTCGCATAGGGCTCTACAATGATTAAGTCCGGTTATGCTATTTTGTGACGGATGAATACTACGTGCTCCTCGCCCCTCTTTTTTCTTTTTCGACTCTTAAATTACCTAGTATAACTCTCTCCGTCCGAGTTGCAAAAATAAAAGAGTGATCTTTCCATGGTGTCCAAACTCTTTAGCGTGCTCTGTCGCCTTGATAGTTACTACAGAGTAGATTACCCCCCCCCCTTTTTTTAACGTAAGTTAGAAATTAAAAAAAAAAAAAGAGTGATATTTCTTGGTTACAACGTTCCGGCCCTGCTATTTGTGACTACGTTTAAACTGTTGAGGGACACGCCGCTATTTTGCATGGCCGGTCTTAGGCCACTGATACCTATGCGACCGCAGTGGGCTCCCACTTTCAAATGATCCGCACTTTCATAGGACCCGCTCTAACTCAAGGTGTATACATTTTTGATTAAACCATTTTATTTTATAACTAAAAACAGATTTCCCGCGCCCTCCTGTCGATTTACCAGTAACTACTGGAACTCTTTCGAAATCGCAAAATAAACGAAAAATTAAAATATACGGAAATATATACAAAAAAATTGTCATTTTGGGGTGTCATTCAATATGGAAAACGATTCTCAAAGATAGATTAAAACATTTGGTAATTCTTGCTATTGAGTGGGATCTATGTAGGAAACAGAATTATTATGAAATATACTGTATGACTTTGCTACACGCAGTGGGCCTCACCTTCAAAGGGTCCGCACTTTCATAAGACCCGCACTAATTCAAGGTGTATACATTATTAAATTAAACCATTTTATAACTTAAAACAGATTTCCCGCGCCCTCCTGTCAATTTAACAGGAACTCCTGGAAATCTCCCGAAATTGCAAAATATACGAATAAGTCCTTAAAATATACGGAAATACATAGAAAAAAGTTGTCATTTTGGGGTGTCATTCAATCCAACGCGCTATTAATAAAAATGGCATTACGCATTAGCCGTAAATGTGTAATCATGTGAAAGAAGCTTCTCGCACCTCAAACTAATGAAGAATTACTATAAGTCAACAATTCTCAAAGATAGATTGAAACATTTGGTAATTCTTGCTATTGAGCGAGATCTATGTGGGAAACAGAATTATTATGATATACTGTATGACTTTGCTACACGCAAGGCTCGTAAAGTAATTCTGTACGTAGTAAAGAATGAATAAAATGCATAGACGAATTTGTTTTCTAATACAAACTCTTAAATTTGACTTATTGTCCGCTTCCCTACCCAAACTTGGCCCCGCGAAATCCGTTTCGAATAGGGCCCCACAATGCTTAAGTCCTGCCCTGCTATTTAGTGTTTGTAAAATGTTTTACATGTTTCGGATGTTCCTTCAGAGTTGACAATAGTTTACTTCCTAGTCCAAACCTCCCGCATGGGATTTGAGTGGGCAGGGTTTGACAGTCCAGCGAGCTGTGAAAACGTGTTCCCCCCCCCCTTGTTTTTTTTCGTGGGGTGACTATACGCAGAAATAAGAGAGTGATCTTCCCATTTACTTCTCGTCTGACCTGATTAGGGAAGAAGAGATTTATATATAAAGATAGAGTCTATATCTAGATCTAGAAAAATTATATAGCTAGTCTAGTCTAGATCAGACTCAGTAGACCTAATATACTAATCTAATTATAATTGTCATCGAGTCCGAAGATTAATGAGGAATGCAATATTTCCCGTGGCTAGGCAGCCCCAGTTGTGACCTACAGATTTTCCCAAATCCAGGGCAAGCATAATCATTGAGTTACCATTGTCCACCGATTTCTTTTCGCCTTTAGGCCTTAACTAAATATAATAATAACTATAATAATATAATAATATAATAACTATAATTATGTGCAAATGAAATCGTCACGACTAACGTGCCATTGAATATTCCACACCCTTTATAGTGCAAAGGATTACTTGCCTATAATAAAGCGTACATGGTCAGCCAATTGCCAATTATAGTTGCTTACAATAATCACTTATCCTTACTACTGTACTTTAGTCGAAGCTCTACTTGCTAGGTTGTTACTTAGTTAGGCCTAATTTAGTTAATTAATTTAAAGGTGTATAAAATGGGCTTAAATTTAATTAGATAACCAGAACGTACATTGTCGGCCATCAATTCTTGATAAGCCTAGGCTAATCTACTACAACATTAACTTATCTTTACAACAATACTTTAGTGGAAGTTTTACTATTCCGTTGTTACTTAGAATTTGATTGATTTAGGCCTAACAGTGCAAAAAAAAAATTTTGAATTTGATAACTCAAAATCCTACGGGGTGCATGTGCACCACATTGCACCCCCCTGCTGGTGCCCATGTACGTAGATCTATCTTTACACTTAAATAGTTACACACTGTACACTGTATAACACCACCACCTACTCAGCTTGATACAAAGATATAGGCATATTCCTTGTTCCATATGCAGTTACAAATTTTTACAAATACGTCTTCTTCCCTAGTTTGAGTTTTGAGTTTTTGGCACATCGGCACAATTTAGGCCATGTCGTGCCCGTAATCCCTCGATCAAGTATCACTCTCCTTTACAAAAGCTCTAGATCTAATTTTTAAAACTACACTTTGCTCAGATGTTGTTTTTTTTTACTTTGACACATGAAAATACAATTTGACTTGAGTAACACCTTTAGTAAAATCACTCAATTTAGAAAGCCTTCAGGACAATTATACATAAAACAACTGAACCATAATCTTCAAATACAAAATCAAAATTTAATAAAATACTCAGAAAGACACAAAGATACGATACTCCTTCTTCCCTAGTGCTATTAGAGCATGGAATGGGTTGCCTGAGCTAGCCAGAAAAACCAGTGACTTGACAGAATTTAAGTCATTGGTTAAAATGCATGACTGAATGCATGACGCGTAGGACGTAATCATCTTCTTTTTTGAAGTAACGTCTGTATTATATAAGATAAGATAAGATAAATTTGTGTTTCAAAAGCATTTTTACATAAATTCGTTCCTTATATCTGCGAATTCAGAATTCCTGACGTACAATCTTTCATTAGACAATACCGAATTTTTACATTCACTCATTCCGCATTAGCTTTACCTATAACATTATTATTTCGTTTAATTGTTTACAAAAAACTGACAGTAACTATATCGACAGTGATAACCAAATTAAGACCCGCGGGCCGCGGGTAATATATGTCTAGTCTGTTGATAAAATAAGCTTGAAGAGAAACATTTACCTCTAATGCCTTCTCCATAACATCGCATGTTTCATTTCTGGCCCCTAGATACGCCATGGATAGTGCGGCATGGATTCCCAGTGGACTGAAAAGTACATTGTCTGATTTGTTGGCTAAATTCCAGTACATGTCTTGAGAAAATAGGCTCACGGCACTAGACAATTCTTGAACATCGACGTCATTGCTTAACTTTAAAGAAACGCTACTCTTAATCGTCATAATCACAAGTTGAATAAAGAATATCTGTAATATTGTAGATTTTTCCCCCATCGTTAATAGATTAGTTTGCTTTATTTCCATTTATAATGTTATCCAAAATCGCCAAGCAAATAGTCAACATTTGCTTTATTGATTTAATTAAGCAAGTAACATTTCAGTGTTAATAGGCGTGCTACTTTATTTCTTAACAATGTAGTTGCTGTATACCTACTAGGTGTCATTCTTCTCGAAAAAAAATGTTTCCTGCTTGAATAGTTTAATCACTTAAATGCCAATGTTTTGAGCTTGTAATTGCAAAATAGAGAATAAGGCTCTCATCAAGTAAGAATGATTGAAGCCTCAAGAAAAAAAAGATATAGGCCTATAATCATTTTCTTGAAATTATTTCTCTTCCTAGTGATAGATGAATATTATCTGATGTTCAAGGGTTAAAAATATTTTCAAATCCAAAGGCCGTTCATGTGAGTTCTGCCTCTGCTGAATGGAGAGTCTGTACTATTAATTACTATTATAATTGCTGTATTGATTTTTCAAGTGTTGGTTTTGTTTTTGTTTTTGTAACAGCCTGCAAAGGAAAAATGTCGCTCTTGGTCTTTAAAGAGGCGCACTTGTTTTTTAGCGGCCCCCGTAAAGGAAAAACCCGCCATTAGGTTTGTGCAAATGTCCATCTGTCCGTCTGTCACACTCAGATCTCGAAAACTAGAAAAGAAATGAAAAATTTCACCATGCGATGCGGCTTGAAAAGTTTAGGTGCAACGGCTACTTTTGGTTTTCTAAAAGCAAACCGTTTAGTTTATAAAATCAATTATGCAAGCGAATTATAAAACAATTACGTAAATGTAAAGGAGGCAATGTTACAATAATGTTAACAAAGAAAGACAATTTTTGTGTGTATTTTCAGTATCACAAAGTCAAATATATTTATAAAATGTACAAGAAATGTTCACAACAAATATAAATATAAGTTAAAGGTGTTTTTTTTTCTTGTAAACTAGCTGCTAAAAATAAAATAAAAGATTTATATTTGTTTATAAAGGCTAAGATTGCACTTTGTATGTAAATATCACGCACATTTTTTAAAATGAACTTTTTATGCAGTGACTTTCGTGCAGTAGCGTAACGCCGTGGCATAAGATAGCACCAAACAAATTCCTTAAAAAAATTTAAATAATCAGATTTTATTTATTTTTTGTTTTGTGCCCCCATCAGGATAAAAGACGATTATTTTTGTGCGTTTTGTCTGTTGATCGGTCTGTCCCTCACGTTTATATAAAAAATACAAACAAACACGAAACGCTATTGAAAATCTGATTTAACCTTTAATGTTCCTTCCAAAATATTGCAATAGTTTTAAGTATCGTTAAGAGATTGTTCCGGATGTTTTGTGAAAAACAAATCAATGAATGTTTGTTTGCTCTTCTAAGTTATATTACATGTGTTTTCCGTGCTATGAACTATGAAAAACTATGAGGTTGTTCCGGACATTGTTTTATAAAAAATATTATATCAAACAATTATTTGAAATAGCATCATTAACTTACATTACCCTTATATTCTTGGACAATAAGTCACTATAGTTTAATTATCGATATCCAATTGTTCCGTATTTTCAACTTAAAACAAATTTATGTCAAATGATTTTTTTCAAAAATATCGACAATAGGTTGTTCAGGATTTAAAATGAGAAAGTAACTTACTAGAAACGATTATTGAAAAACCATTTTTAGTTTTATTTTACATTGAATTTTCTTGCTGAAACATATGTGAGCTTGCGCTCCCAGAGCTATTTTTTGTGTGGGTATTTTTATAGGCTAGAGCTATTTTTTGTATTCTATTTTTTATAGGCTAGTGCCACAATTAATATTTGTACTTCCACTTTTTGTTATATGGGTTAGGGCGTGTAGTATGAATAGTTAAATCCAGGCTACATCCTGTACAGTTAACCAGCGGTCAGTAAAGTATATCACTGTACCTGGGACGGCCTGTAAGTGTAGAAATATTTTATATTTTCTTTTACTAGATCTATGTCACATTATGTGTAAATATGCTAGATATATCTTAATTTAGTTTTTTGGAATATTTTTCAAAAGAGTTGACAGTTGTTCCCAACATGCTGTATTAAAAATGGCGGCGGCCAGCTTAGCCTGATATGAATATGTTGTTCATGCTCTAGATCTAGTAGAATATATGATTTTGTATTTATAGTTTTACATTTATGTATTGCAGGCTATTTTTACTGCTGATAATAACTGCAGAATATAGCTGCTGAAATACATGCTGCTATTTTTACTGCTACTGTAGCTGCTATTACTCTGCTGCATTTATTACTCCTATTGATAGTATTCAGTATTGTTATTGTTTCTGTAGACTGTAGATCTATTCTAATTCTAGGGAATCAAGTGTTATTGCTGCTTTAAGCTGCTATTACTCTGCTGCATTTATTACTGCTATTGTTATTGCTTTTGTAGATCTAGGGAATCTAAATATAGTGTTATTTTGTTGTGTTGCCTTAGACCACTTAGTGGCTTAGTTATAGTCTGTTTCTGTTCTTAGTGAATACTAATAGTAAGGTACTAAGACTAAGGTGTTCCTGTTATGGGTTGGTTGTAGTAGTAGAATAGTGCAGATTTGTAGATCTAGGTCTAGTGTAGTAGTTGTAGGGATTTAGTTTGATGGTTAGTTTGTTGGTGTTTGGTAGTGGTGTAGATTTAGAGGGTTTTAGTTAGTTGCTGTGTTCAGTTGTAGTGGTTAGTGTACATATTATATTTTATTATTGATTTTTTTTGTATATGTAAATAAAGTTTCATTTTGTCTTACTTAATTTCAAGTAAGGTTTCGTTGGTGCTTTCATTTAGTTTAGATTAATATAGTTTAGTATGTCTGGTTACTTAGGTGACTCTAGCCCCTTGGTCGTAGACGGAGTTGTCACAGATGAAACACATCCAGTAGCGCTAACATCTGCCTACTGTTATAAAATTTAATGTTGAGCAGAGAATAGGTCTTACTCAGCGCCTCCTGACTTGCTTACACATATTAAGTTTTTTTTTATCTGTAAAGAATGTTCCAGATTTGGTTTTGAAAAAGAAATCAACCTACATTACTTAAATTTTCTTACAAATCGTCTCCGAAATTGTTTCAATTTTTATATGAAAATACTACTAACACAAATAACTGTTTGAAATTCTTCTTCTAATAAATAAAACAAATAATATTTTTTCTCTATGAATATCGGTTGTTGCGGATTTTTATGATAAACATATTTAACTTTATTTATGTAAAATTGCACTTATGTCGTATAGTGAAATCTTTGGACCATGTGGTAGTGTTTGCAGATTTGTTGTGGAGACCATGGCAGTCTGTGATGCCTTAAAGGTCATTGACTCTCAACTTGGCGAATGACATTTGAGGGCAACTCATATTGTTGTGGTCACTGACACAAAATCTATACTGCAGGTTTTGCAAAGCCCTGGACTGTGGCCCCCAATGTCGACACTGTCATCATGGCTTCACACAACACAAAGCAACGTTATGGCACCCCTGTAATAATGCAGTGGGTACCGAGTCACATAGGTGTGACTGGCAACACTATTGCAGACTCCTTGTCCCAAAGGGAGGGCAAATTCCACCCACTGAACAGGCTGTAAGTTTTCATTATGCTCTGGCTATAATTCAAAAAACAGAAATGGAAAAGTGGTTTGAGTGCTGGGACAAGTCCCAAAACGCCCATGGAGTCTGAGAGCGCATGAGGCGTCCTGACCGCACTTCCCCGTGGTGGAGGCTGTCCAGGGCTGAGCAACCTATTATAGCACAGTGCAGGACAGGCCACTGTCCTGTTGACTCATATTTCTCACGACTATGGACAAATTTTGATTTACGGTGCCCCCGCTGCGGGGAAGAAGAGGAAACCGCGCCTTATATTCTTTTTGACTGCCCCAGACTTGCTGATCTCCGCCTCGACAGGTTTGGGAAACTAAAAATTTTCGACCTTTATGGTGGCTTGTATGCACTACGCAAGACAGCAGGGTTTCTGTTTAGGGTTTTTGCAAGAGAGGATTTAAGCCTCTCAAGCCCTCACTCAAATGAAGTTTGATGATGATGATGATCTTGCTGATCTCCGCCTCGACAGGTTTGGGAAACTAAAAGTTTTCTACCTTTATGGTGGCTTGTATGCACAAGACAGCAGGGTTTCTGTTTAGGGATTTGGAATTGTGGTTTAGGGTTTTAGTTTTAAGAAGCTCTTATACATTTCCTATAGTATTTAAAATAGCCACATAAATTTCCCTTCTATATATATAATTCTCTTCGTCGCTCAAGAGTTTGGGCGAGAAGAAGTAAAGGAAAGATCACTCTCTTATTTCTGCGGATAGTCACCCCACGAATTAAAAGAGGGAGGGAGAACAAGTATTCACCGGTCACTACGGATGGCTGCCTGGTCGAGCGGTTTGCGCGCTGGACTGTCGTTTGGATTTATCAAACCCTGCCCTCTCCCATCCCCCTTTGTTCTGAAGGAACATCCGAAACAGGTAAAACATTTTACAAACACTAAATAGAAGCGTCTGACTTTACCATTGTGACCAAGAAGTCATTGAAATAGAACAAGTAATCTACTATGTATATTCACCCGTCACAAAAAAGCAGGGCCGGACTTAACTATTGTGGGGTCCTATGCGTAACGGATTTTGCGGGGCCAAGTTTGGTTAGGAAAGCGGATAATAAGTAAATTCGTCTATGCATTTTATACATTCTTTACTACGTACAGAACTACTTTACGAGCCTTGCGTGTAGCGAAGTCAAACAATAAATCATAATAATTCTGTTTCCTACATAGATCACGCTCAATAGCAAGAATTACCAAATGTTTTAATCTTCTATCTTATCTTATATAACCTCAAGTATTTCTTCATTAGTTTGAGGCGCGAAAAGCTTTTTTCACCAGATTACACTATTACGGCTAATGAATAATGCTGTTTTTATTTATCGTGCGTAGGATTAGGGCTTCCCATAATGAATGACACCCCAAAATGAGAATTTGTCTATATATTCCGTATATTATAAGGACTTTCTCGTATCTTTTGCAATTTCGGGAGATTTCCAGGAGTTCCTGGTAAATCGACAGGAGTGTGCGGAAAATCTGTTTTAAGTTATAAAATGGTTTTATTTAATAATTTATACACCTTGAATTAGCACGGGTCCTATGAAAATGCGGGTCCTATAAAAGTACGGGGCCCACTGCGGTCGCATAGGTTGCAGTGGCCCAAGGCTGGCCCAGCAAAATAGTGGCGTATGCTACGCCGACTTTCAAATAGTAGTACTAAAATAGCTAAGATAGACAACATACCATGGTTAGAGAGAATTTGATTTTAGAAAGGAAAAAAAAAAAGGGTAAGACAAAATTTCCTACTTCCTATCATGAAGTCCTAAGACTTTAGTAAATCTATCATTGGAATTAAACTTTTCATGTGTGTCTTTTCATTATTTCAACTTGAAGCTCTTAGAGTTTGCCAGTAATTACAAACTCACTGTAGCTAACACGTTATTCCCACACAAAACATCCCAAATAACTACGCTGCACGCCCCATATAATAAAACGCACAGAGAGATCGACTAGCCCAGTGGTTCCCAAACTATTTTGTCTCGTAGACCCCCTGCCATGTTTTCTGGTTTTCCGTAGACCCCTGCATTATTGAATTTTTGAGAATTTATCAATTTCAAATTACACATTTTGTTTAAAACAATTTCTAACCAGTGACACGAGGAGTGAAAAAGTAATTTAAATCTACATTATAAGATGAATTAATTTTTAAGAATAAATTTATTAACAAAATTCAAATTTAAACCAATTATATAAAAGTTAATACATATAACAGACAATCACTAAACACATAGGAAACTTTTTTTTTAAAGGTTTGCAAGCTCACCATCCGTTGCTACAGAGATAATTTTTCAAATAGAGATTTGTTTTTTTATGAAGTAGTTCTTTAAAACATTAAATATTAATGTGCCTTAACTATCATAGTAAAAGTTTTCACAAAGAGCAGTTTTTCTTGGATTTCTTAAGCCATAATTTGAATAAAAATACATCATTACTAGACAAGGTTGACTCAGCCAGCAGTATCTAGAAATATGTTGTTTGCAGAAATATGTCGTTTGCAAAGACTTACATGAGAAGAAAGAAATATTTGACTATATTCCAACAGAGCTGAAGAATTAAGTGAACTCTTCAACAAATCCATTGCCCTAACAACCAATGGTGTCATTCAAAGCTTGACAAACGCCGATGCATCTTAAAAAAAAAACAACGCATGATGCCTGGACTTGCGTTCGATGGTCACCTAGCTTGCTTGCATCTCCCATCTGGAGGTTTAAGCTAGGATGTAATTATCCACGTAATCTGAAGTAATTTGTAATTTTTCTTCCAAACATTTCCAGTGAAGTCTTTTGTATGGTGGACTTGAGGTGTTCCCATTTTTCTGTTGCTCTATTTCCAGAGACATTTTTATACTCGCGTTCAAAGAATTCCGAAAACTGTATCTGGAGATCAGGGTGGCACATCTTGCTTACATCCGATTGGGGTCTTCCTATCTGCTTGGTTTAGTGGATTTTTTGGGGAGAAGATTGATCTTACAACATACCAAGGAGTAATCTGTGTCACAGACTGCACTGTGATAGGACCTGGTAAGCTTGACAATTTTTAAGCACTTTTGTCTTACTATGATTAGGTCTAGTTGGTGTCAGTGTTTGGAGCGAGGGTGCCGCCAAGATACTCTGTGCTGCGGTTTAGTCTTGAAATAGGTATTAGTGACACAGTGGGAGTGTAGTGAGCAAACCTTGAGGAGCCTTAGTCCATTTTCATTTACTTTTCCGACACCAAAACGCCCAATGTCCCATGCAGAGTTGTCAGATCCAACGCGTGCATTGAGGTTGCCGAGGATGATAACCTGTTCCGTATTTGGGACCTCGCTAAGAACAGACGAAAGGTTGTGATAAAACATATCTTTGGCCTCTGGTGTGGAACTCGTAGGAGCGTAGGCACTTATCAAAGTCACGTGTCCAATAGATGTGTTAAGGCGTAGTGATAGGAGTCTTTCTGAATCGTTGCACTTCAGCTCTACTGTGTTCAGTAGTGTGTTCTTAACTGCGAAACCAATGCCATGTTCCCTTACTTCACTTTCGGCTTTGCCTTGCCAGAAAAAGGTGTAGTCTTTTTCTTTGATTGAACCAGAGTCAGCTAAACGAGTTTCCTGTAGGGCGGCAATGTCTATTTTGAGCCTAGACAGATCATCGTTTATTATTGCGGATTTTAAGGAATCTTCTATGTCTGGTAAGTTTTCATTAAGTCCAGTTATTAGAGTACACACATTCCATGTGCCCAGTTTAAGAGTGGAGCTCCTCTTTTTTACTTTATGTCGACTGGTACATTAGCTTTGTGCATGCTTTTCAGATTTTGCCCAATCCTCGTGTACCCAAACGAGGAAGACAGGCATGACGTGACAGCACCTTATTGGCTTGAGGCAGGCGTTAGCTGTCCATTGGAATCTTAGGATCCTTCCCACCAACAAAATAGGCCCCTGGCGCCCTGCTCTACGTCAATTGAGCATTTGAGCTTATAACCGGTAACTGCCACTTCACGTGTTTGGCCGACGCAAAAGGCGAAGCTGGAGTGTCCTCTCCAGTTTTTGGGGTTAGGGATTTGAATATGTGAGATGAGCAGTTCCCCCCTCTCCGCGCAACTGATGTAACCAAAGGAACGGAATATCCAATACAGTTTGGGATCAGTAGCGCCGCAGGCTCTTTCTGGCTGTAGCACGGTGTACCACAGTCTGCCTAAAGGTCACCAGGTCCTGATTTTTACTCAGGGCTGCACAAACCTAATAGCGGCTTTTTCCCCTTACGGGGGCCGCTAAAAATGTGTGAGCACATCCAGGAAGTTGCAAGAATTAAAGACTCACTGAAACTTTGCATTGTGCGGATGCTGGCATCCACGAAGTGGGGAGCCCGAGCAGACATGCTCGGATCACTGTATTTAGGAGCAGTCCGATCACAGATAGACTACAGCCTACCTGTGCAAATTTATAGCTCTAGTACAGCTCTTGAACAACTTAATAAAATACAGTCCTAGGCACTAAGATTTGTCTGTGGAGCCTTTAGGACAAGCCCAGTAAATGCGGCTGAAATAATGTAGGTCCACTAAACCTTAGGAGGTAAAGGTCAGTACTGACCTGCTATGAGCGGTATAAAAGGCTGGATGAATACCTCCCAGCTAGAAAACTAGTGGATAGTTGGAGATGCAGAATACGTATCCAGATGCAGTCTTTTAAGGCTAAATTTCGATTCACGGTGCGGGGAAGAAGAGGAAACCGTGCCTCATTCTGTTTAGGGCTTTTGCAAAAGAGAATTTGACCCTCTCAAGCCCTCGCTCAAATGGAGTTTGATGATGATGATGATGATTAAACATCTGGACCGCAATTAAGAAGATAAGCCAATGTGGGTGGGGCGAACAAAACTGCATAACGTATATAAGTGTAAAAAAAAGGCCTACATTCTACATTCTAAATGTTGCCTAACTTGACGGCTCATTAAAGTTTTTTTAGCTAGCTTGTTGTCAGATCACATTTTTTTAAAGCATACTTTTTTCACATATGGTCCTCATTGATAAAGAAGTAACAAATTAAAAAAAGACAAGATTACAAAGAGAGTTTGTGTTGCCACACAAACTCAGAAGCGGCCCCCGTGGGAGACGGATCCCTGTTGGATCTGCATATTCGCAAGGAATTTTCAAGACGTGATTTTGTTTTGATTGTTAAACGTAATAATGTTTCAAAGATTCATTTGGCGTTGTAAAAAAAAAAATAATTTTAATGTAAAATCTCCCGCTGTTCGACGCAGGATGGCATCGAGCAGGGTATGAAACCGAGACAGTAGAGATAATCAGTCCTGCGCGCTAACCGCACGACCAAGCATTGCTCTTAACCTAATGATAAACTGGTTACAAACTAATAGCCTATTATTGATAATATACCTACACATTACGGAACGACAACTACCGGATATGTACAATATGTCAGAAGATCGATTTTAGATCTTTTGGTATTGAGCATTTTCATTTAAATTTAGCACTCTCAATATCTATATCTACTAGATCTAGATATAAATATATATTTGGGATAATGTAGAAGTAATTTAGATAAGATTTATGTAAAACAAAACACTAGATAATCAATTAATAGACTAATTGCAATATTAAATTTTAAAATAGTAGATTAGTTTTAGTATTTTATAACATTGCAATATTGGCATATTGACAATCTAGACTTTAGAAATAAAAATCTACACCTTAAGTCTAGAAATTAAAATTATAGATCTTGATCTAGTCTAAATCATGGCTGCCTGGTAGTGCGGTTTGCGCGCTGGACTGTCGTTTGGATTCATCGATGGTCCCAGGTTCAAATCCTGCCCGCTCCCATCCCCCATCGTTCTGCGGGAGGTTTGGACTGCAACTCTGAAGGAACATATGAAACATGTAAAACAACAAACATTCTAAACTAGAATAAGAAATTCTAGATTCTACAATGATTTTAATTAGAACTTAAATCTAGTTTTAAAAATCAAGCTCTAGTGTAAAATAAATCTAGATCTAGTGTAAAAAAACTAGCTCGTAAAAAAATCTAGATCTAGTGTAAACAATCTAGATTAGATCTAAATCTAACTATTATGTCTTTTTAAAATGCGAGTCGCATTACGAGGTTTAATAAATATAACTATACCGAGTTGTTTTAGCATTTCATTTAAAGAATGTATTGCATATAACGTCAAAGGAAAAAAATCCACTACGTCAGACGGCATAGTTAGACTAAAAAATATAATCTATACGAGCAGCTTGTTGAGGGTTCATAGACATTTTGGATCACCGAGTGATTTCTTTTAGCATTTCGTGTAAAGAATTAATTCCATATGACGTCAAAGGAAAAAAAAATCCACTACGTCACACGGCCTAGTTAGACTAAAAAATGTCATCTATACGAGCAGCTTGTCGAGTATTCATAAACATTAGTGCACCGAGTAAGATCTTTAAGCATTTCATTTAAAGAATTAACTCCATATGACGTCAAAGGAAAAAAATTACATTGCGTCAAACGTCCTAGTTAGACTTAAAAATGTCTTCTATACGAGCAGCTTCTCGAGGGTTCATAGACATTGGTGCACCGAGTGAGTTATTTTAGCATTTTATTTGATGGGCTAGTTATACTAAATATGTATATATGTAAGGATTAAAGACGCTTTTTTTGTTTTGTCTGTCAGTCTGTCTGTCTGTCCGTCATGTTAATAGCGAGAAAAAAAATGGCTAAAAGCTATTAAAAATCTGATTAAAATTTAATTTTCCTTCCAAACGTAGCATTAGTTTTAAGTTTCTATCATAGATTGTTCCGGATTTTTATATATTTATAGTGAGAGAAAATAAAAATTTCAGATTAATCAAATACCGTTAATTAAATTTGTGGGATGATCTATTATGAAAATTAGATGTACCATAGCCTTATGGAGAGATTTTCAAACCATACATTGGTGTAAGGAAGTTGTTTTCCTTAAAAATCGGAGCATAATATTAATGATAATTAGATTTTCTATTGTTTTAGCTAGAAAGTTAAATGTAGTGTAAGAGAGAAGTGCGATTTTACATCAATAGAATTAAAATATTTTTTTTATTAAAAATCCGGAACAACCAATTTTCGTAAATGAGAAAATTATTTGTTTTATTTATTAGAAGAGGGATTTCAAACATTTATGAACGTTATTAGATTTTTCATATAAAATTAGGATCATTTTTGGTGACGATTTGTAAGAAAATTGAAGTAATGTAGGTCGATTTCTTTTTCGAAACAAAATCCGGAACATTCTTTACCGATTTAACAACTTTTATTATGTTTCGGCAAGAATATTAACTTTAAACTAAGTTTAAAAAGTGATTTTCAATACTCGTTTCTAGTAAATTACTTTCTTATTTTAAAATCTGAACAACCTATTGTCGATATTAAAAAAAAAAATGTCATTTGACATAAATTTGTTTTAAGTTAAAAAATTCGGAACAATTGATATTGATAAATAAACTATAGTGACGTAGTGTCAAAGAATATAAGTGTAATATTAGTCAATTATGCGATTTCAAACAATCATTTGACATAATTTATTTTGTATAAAACAATATCTGGAACAACTTTATAGTTAATGAAATATAAATCAGTATACATATTTTTATTTAGCATTTATATGCTATTTACACTAAAAAACCGGAACAATGTATTAACGATCATGTGTTTATTGCAACGTTCTAGCATTGAAATAAAATCTAATATAAGTTAGAAGAGAAAAAAAATACTCGTTGGCATTGATTTTTTTTCCCAAAACATCCGGAACAATCTATTATAGATACTTAAACCTATTGCTGAATGAAAAATTAAAGATTAAATCAGATTTGCAATAGCCTTAGGGTTATTTGTTAATCTAATCGTGACGGACAGACCGACCAACAGACAAAGAGCACAAAAATAAGCTTCTTTTATTCGGATGGGGGCTATAAACAAAAAATTAATAAAATCTTATTTTTAAAAAAAGTTTAAGGAATTGGTTCAGCACCACGACATGTTGCGACGTTACGCTACTGCACGAAAGTCGCTGCATAAAAAGTCCATTTTAAAAAATGTGCGTGATATTTACATGAAAAGTGCATTCTTAGCCTTTATAAAAAAACATAAATGTTTTCTTTTAATTTTAGCAGCTAGTTGACCAGAAAAAACACCTTTAATTAATATTTATATTTGTTGTAAACATTTCTAGTACATTTTATAAAAACATTTGACTTAGTGATACTGAACATACACAAAAGTGTTCCATCTTTGTTAGCATATTGTAACATTGCTTCCCTTACATGTACGTAATTGTTTTAGAATTGGTGTATTTTTATGAAAAAATCGCTTGCATAATTAATTTTATAAATTAGAAATTTAAATTTAGAAAACCAAAAGTAGCCGTTGCATCTAAACTTTTCAAGCCGCATTTAATAGTGAAATAATATTTTTCATATTTTTTTCTAGTTTTCGAGATCTGAGTGTGACAGACGGACAGACGGACACTTTGCACAAACCTAATAGAGGCTTTTTCTATTTACGGGGGCCGCTAAAAATTAACAAAGAAACTCAGATTAGGCCCGATCTCTAACAAAAAAATTTTTTTTGGAAATAATAGTTTTAATGTAAACAATAGCTACAAAAGCTTTAATGTAAACAATAGCTACAAACGTTTTAATGTAAACAATAGCTACAAAAGTTTTAATGTAAACAATAGCTACAAAAGTTTTAATGTAAACAATAGCTACAAACGTTTTAATGTAAACAATAGCTACAAAAGTTTTAATGTAAACAATATCTACAAACGTTTTAATGTAAACAATAGCTACAAAAGTTTTAATGTAAACAATAGCTACAAACGTTTTAATGTAAACAAATTAAACTAGAATATATAATATTAACAATATATTACTATCCAGTGAACGATTTATCTGTTAACAATTTATCGGTGAACGAATTGTCAGTGAACGATTTGTCGTGTGAACGATCCTGTTGTACCTGTTACCAGTACCTTAATGAGCTGGACAGATCAAGACAACGTTGGGTCTGCGTTCAAGCCTGTTGCTATGGACCTTAAAGACCTCTGCCTATCTGCCGGTGCTCACGAGGGAAATTCGAAGCTTGACAACTGCATCCAGAAGTTTAGCATGAACTGTACGTGCGGCGCATCACACATAAAATTTAGATGCCAAGAAAACCACCAACAAGGCACGACTTAGGCACGTGTACTTCTATCATCATCATCGACATTGGCATAGATGAATGTCAATCAAACCACTCTAAATCTGAGCTGTCAAGAGGAAGACATTTTCCACTTGAACCTGAAGAGACCTATCTTCTGGACGTGAGACTGTTAGCTGAGAATGACTGCGGTTCATTGGACTTTGTTTGCAACGTGGCTGCATATGAACCTGCACCTCCCTTGAGAGGCGTCTGTCTGGAAGGTCTGCTGAGACAGCGTGTCCGATCAACGGCTGTGCTGAAGAAAACAGTGCTAGACACTATCTCTTTGTGTGTCAAACGGCCACGTTATCTTCGCAGCAACAGCCTGGTCAACTGGAGAAAGAGAAAGCGGCATTGGAGGAATACATTGCGGATGGCTTCGTGGGGAACACGCTCCCTGCCGCCTGTGGCTCCCACTGATAGACCTCCACCTGAATTGTCAAACCTCGGCTGCAGTGCTAAGACGGGGGCAATGTTATGACTCCGCCATGCGCACCGCCATCCAGGCTAGTGCAGAGGTGCGCACTTCTAGTAACCAGATTAGAAAAGGATGTTGACATTAGGAGAGAAACGAGTTCCACCCAAGTAGAGAGCCAATATGGAGATGCTGTACTCAAGGCAGATGCCCTTTGTGTTTGTCATGTCTCCGTGTAAATAAACGTCTGTCTCGTTGAGTTTGCCTCCCTTCAGTTATCACAATATATAGGTTTGTGAATATAATATATATATATATATATATATATATATATATATATATATATATATATATATATATATATATATATATATATATATATATATATATTAATATATATATATATATATATATAATATTCTATATAGGTCTGTGCTTTATTCCCGAACTTGAATGTTTACAAATGGCGGATTCAAGCTATAACGCGATTTCGAAATAGATCAACTCAAGTCTATAGATTCCATGTTCTAGATCTAGATCAAATTACTAATAATTTATTAATTAAATATACTTTTTCTAATGTCTAGAATCTTATTCTTGATCTGTAATTCGGTAATTATGTATAATAAATACTAATGACAGCCTAGATTTAGATTAGTCTTAATTGATTGGACTAAATTAAATTTTAAACTATAAATTAGTTAATATCAAATATGAGATTATGACAGTTAAATCTATATCTGTATGAGTGTATATGATTATGATTAGTAAATTTAGTAGTCTTAAAGTTAAACTTAACTTAAGTCTAGACTAGATGAAAGATCAAATAGATCTAGATAGTAGATATATTATTAATAGTATATAAATATAATCTATATATTAATATTATAATATACATGAGATCTATTATAATTATAGTTAGTAAAGTAAAAAAAAATCTGTGACCGAAAAAAAACTTGACAGTAACTTAAATTCACTTGATTATAGATCTAAAATATTTTCAAGATATGGGATCCAAACTTCACACTCTTTTTTGTTATTGTGTATTCTGTTAAAGTTTAAAAAAAAAAAAAGACCCAACAATAAAGTCTATGAAAAAGTGAATTAAATCGACAAAAGAATTTGAGTTGAACAAAAAATTTAACAAATAATGCATTTTAGTCTTCATAAGAGTTGAAATATAAATAAAACAAAACAGACATCTCCAATGTGTCTTATGTTTAATTATAATAATATAATAGTTAAATACATATTTATAATATAGTTACATGCATCAGGGAGATTTTTTAAAATAATGAATGTAAATAACACTGTGCAGAAAAATATTTGTTAAAATTTGATTACTATTTTGTTCATAAACTTCATAAAATACTTGTTTACACTTTGTGTGAAGTGCTGACAATTATTAATTTTAAAATGCCTGAATATGAATACTTTAAATAATTATTTTAAATTAAAAATTTTATGCCTTGGACAATAACATTAGAAAAAAAAGAAACATTGAGAACTTATAATTACCGGTATTAAAAAGATTTTTTGCTTGAAATTATGTGCAAGAAGTAACTAATCACTTTAAAAATATTATATGCAAATACATTTATTAATTATTATTTATTCATTAATTATCAATTATTTATTAACATCTCTACTAACAATTAATTTACATGTGTGTATTTTAATAGAAAAAAAATATAGAAAAAATAAAAATGAATAGTTAACACACAGAACTAAAAATATGATAAAAAAAAATTATTATTTGAAAAGTGTGATGGTGTCACTAGGGTCGTATATGTAGGGATGTATATATAGCGCACATATGTCTTAAGATAAGATAAACTTTGTGTTAAGTAAGAAAGCTTGCCGTGAACTTTTAAGTTTTGTTACACTTAAATGATGATTTAAATAATTATTTTTACTATTCATTAAAAAAAATGTTTATTTTACTAATGCTTTATTTGTTTTTCATTTTTCATGATATGGTACAGAGCTTATGCATGAAGATCTAACTCATCTGAAATATTTACTTATCGAAATTGAATCAGACATAACGGCATGCAATATAATGTCAGCCAGTGCTAAATTAAATGGCAAAGTTCCACTCAGAATCAAAATAATTAGCATGGGAAATGCAGAAGTTGGAAAGGTTAGAATTCTTTTTAATTAATAAATTTTAATAGTTATAATAATTTTGAAGTCATGTTTGCTTTGTTGTGTATGGAAGAGGAGACAGATGTCATTGATGAAATCCAGGTCTTCCAGATGTTGTGTTAGGGTTCATCGTGTGCCGTTTTAGTTGTCTTAGGCTGTCTGTCTCATGACCTAATCATTCACTTACAAAAATACAATAATATATACATCCTTTTCTTACTCCTGTTTTAACTAGAAAAGGATTTATATTACTTGGCATTGTGAGCCATCATACAAAATGTGCATTTTGCAAAATGTAGGTTAACCCTAATTGGAAATCGGCTACAAAGCCAAAAAAGTCGATTTATTTATTTATTATTATTTTTTAATGAAATTTTTTATTTCCGATACTTTAAAGCGAATTGAATTTGTAGACAATTCCTTTTCTCTCTTGATTTTAGTAGAACAGAATGTATTTCGCAAATAAAATGTGCTTGATTTTGTTTTTTTGGACTGAATCAAAAGGTAAGATTCTTTTCATTCTCATTTAATACTAAAATGAAAAATCATTGTGAAAAAATATTTCTATAATGTGATGATATCTTAGCTTTAGAATTAAAAATTAGCATAGTTTATATCAACATAATGTTTTTGTAAGCATTTAAGGAACTGTTGTAACTTTGCTACGTTGCCCTTAAAGAGTCATATTTTCAATACATTAGCTTCAATAGTAGATAAAAGTAGGTGTACAATTTCATTTAAACACCTTGTTTTATTTTATTAGCTAGATTATTTGAGTACATTTAGCTTTAAAATGTATTTAAAAAATGGTGTTAGATAATTACCCTGCACATTGTAGATCTTTTTTTTTAGAGAATCTATAATAATACTAATGATAATCTAGACATAAATAATAAATTTCAAAATATATGCCTTATAGATCTAATCAATATTTTTAATTTTCAGATCTAAAGATTGTTATTATGTTCTCTAAATCCCAGTAATTAAGCTTCTATAGAGAAATTCTGAAAGTGAGCTCTCAAGTTGCATTGAAGATGCAGACATTAAAGATAAGAAAAACCACACAGGTAAAAATAAATATTGAATAAAGAATATAGATGTATATACAATATATTTCAACATTTATGAATATTTAATAATTAACTAAAGGAATCATCATTAATTTTTGTTATTTCATATTTTTATTCTTCAAAAGAATCTTTTGCTGATGTAGATGAGCCATCAACACCTACCTATGGATAAAAGATATCTTTTGGAGAGAGAATACAGACATAAAAACAAAACAGCCAAATGTTGGCTGCCTGGTCGTGTTATATGTGCTTTGGAGTGCCATTGCGATGGTGCTAGTTCGAACCAGCCCATCAATATCATCTGTTGACCTGCTGGAAGTTTAAGCTTGATGGAATAATAATTTCTGAAGAGACTTCAGATCTTAACTCATAAAACAGAAAAAAGATTTGTCTTACACTGAAAATCAACCAGGCCAATAAGATCTTCAATTGATTATTTAAGGGACTTTTTAAAAAATGTTTTTATCATGCGAGCAGATACGTCGGTGATATCTACATCCGACAAGACAAATACCAGGCTTTAACGGTTTGGTATCTCTTGCTTATGTTGTATAATGAAGCCATGGATACTCTGTTCATCAAATTTATTGAGGCCTGTGGTACACATTTATAAATTCATATTGCTCTATGTCCGAAAAGGTCACACCCACTGGAATACATACATTGATCAAGTCAGCATCAAAATAAAAGTTTGGACATAACTGAAAATTATAAAAAATTAAAAAGATTAAAAAGAAACCTCATTAAAAGCTATAAATTTGTGTGTATGTATCAAAATAGAGAATGATGTTTTATGTTTTTCTATGAAATTATATATTTCATTATTCTAACAAATATTGTGTCTATGGTTGTCTGGTTTCTAAAAAAAAATTATATTTTTCTTTAAATTGTAAAATAATATTTTTAAAATTATATTTTCATTTTATAGGAATTATCATTATTTTTTTCATTGAGTACATTACTTGTAACATTTAAATAATATTAAATCTATAACAATATAGCCTTGGTTAGCTACCCATCTAGGAGAAGGAAAACTCTGAATCCAAACCTCCGCTGCCCTGCGGCTATACCCAAACACGGGAAAGGCTTCGGGAGACAACCCTGAGGAAAAATCAGGAGCTGGTGACCCTAAGGCAGACTGTGGCACACCGTTCTACAGCCTGGCAGATCCTGCGGCGCTACTGATCCCAAACTGTACTGGATACTCCGTTCCTTTGGTCACATCAGCTGCGCGGAGAGGGGGGAACACTCCAGCTTCGCCTTTGGCGTCGGCCAAACACGGGAAGTGGCAGTCACCGGTTATAAGCTCAAATGCTCAATTGACGTAGAGCAGGGCGCCAGGGGCCACTTTCGTCGGTGGGAGGGATCCTAGGATTCCAATGGACAGCTACTGCCCGCCTCAAGCTGGGCAGCCCCCAGCCAATAAGGTGCTGTCCCGTCATGCCTGTCTTCCTCGTTTGGGTACACGAGGATTGGACAAAATCTGAAAAGCAGGCACAAAGCCAATGTACCAGTCGACATGAAGAAAAAAAAGAGGAGCTCCACTCTTAAACTGGGCACGTGGAATGTGCGTACTCTACAAACTGGACTTAATGAAAACCTACCAGACATAGAAGATGTCAGAAAATCTGCAATAATATACGATGAACTGTCCAGGCTTAAAGTAGACATTGCCGCCCTTCAGAAAACTCGTTTAGCTGACTCTGGATCAATCAAAGAAAAAGACTACTCCTTCTTCTGGCAAGGCAAAGCCGAAAGTGAAGTAAGGGAACATGGCGTTGGTTTTGCAGTTAAGAACACACTGCTGAACACAGTAGAGCTGAAGTGCAACGGTTCAGAAAGACTCCTATCACTACGCCTTAACATATCTATTGGACACGTGACTTTGATATGTGCCTACGCCCCTACTCTGAGTTCCACACCAGAGGCCAAAGATATGTTTTATGACAACCTTTTGTCTGCTCTTAGCGAGATCCCAACTACGGAACAGGTTATCATCCTCGGCGACCTCAATGCACGCGTTAGATCTGACAACTCTGCATGGGACAGCTGTATTGGGCGTTTTGGTGTCGGAAAAGTGAATGAAAATGGACAAAGGCTCCTCGAGGTTTGCTCACTACACTCCCTCTGCGTCACTAATACCTATTTCAAGACTAAACCGCAGCACAGAGTATCTTGGCGGCACCCTCGCTCCAAACACTGGCACCAAGTAGACCTAACCATGGTAAGACAAAAGTGCTTCAAATTTGTCAAGCTTACCAGGTCCTACCACAGTGCAGACTGCGACACAGATCACTCCTTGGTATGTTGTAAGATCAATCTCCGCCCCCCAAAAAATCCACCATAGCAAGCAGATTGGAAGACCCCAATCGGATGTAAGCAAGATGTGTCAACCTGATCTCCAGATACAGTTTGCGGAATCTTTTGAACGCGAGTATAAAAATATCTCTGAGAATACAGCAACTGAAAAATGGGAACACCTCAAGTCCACCATACAAAAGACTTCACTGGAAATCTTTGGAAGAAAAATTACAAAACAAAATGATTGGTTCGACTCTAAAGCAGTTATTTTAGCACCTGTCATCAGAGCAAAGAGAGATGCACTCGCTACTTACAACGCAAAACCTACCCATCGCAACCTGCTAAACCTGAAAGAAGCTAGAGCCAATGCACAGAGGACAGCAAGGATCTGTGCCAATGAATACTGGGCAGAGCTCAGTGAGAGTATTCAGCTCGCAGCCCAAGTGGGCAACATAAGAGGGATGTACGAAGGAATCAACAAGGCTCTCGGACCCTCCCAAAACAAGACAGCACCTCTGAAATCAACCACTGGGGAAATTATCACAGACAAGTGCCAACAAATGCACAGATGGGTGGAACATTACTCTGAGCTCTACGCCACAACAAGCTCAGTCTCTGACTCAGCCCTTAAAGCCATCATACAATTACCCACAATGAACGAGCTAGATGAAACACCCACCCTTTCAGAGCTCAACAAAGCCACAGACAACATTGCTGCCCGCAAAGCACCCGGATGCGATGGTATCCCCCAGATCTTCTAAAACAATGCAAAACTACTCTAATCCAACCTCTACACGAACTGCTTTGTAAATGTTGGCAAGAAGGTGCCGTGCCACAAGATCTTCGGGATGCTAAAATCATTACACTGTATAAGATTAAAGGTGACAGAAGCGACTGCAACAATTACAGGGGAATCTCCCTCTTAAGTTTTGTAGGCAAAGTCTTTGCTCGAGTGATACTTCCCAGGCTACAAAACTCGCTGATCGGGTCTATCCAGAATCACAATGCGGCTTCCGCTCAGGGAGATCCACGATTGACATGAGATTTTCTCCATCCGCTAACTCCAGGAAAAGTGCAGAAAACAAAGGATGCCTTTGTACATTGCGTTTATTGACCTGACAAAGGCCTTCGATCTAGTTAGCAGAGATGGCCTCTTTAAAATTTTACAGTTAATAGGCTGTCCACCCAAGCTACTAAATGTAATCATATCTATCCACCAAAATATGATGGGCACAGTGCAATTCAACGGTTCCATCTCTGAAAGTTTCAGTATAAACAGCGGAGTTAAACAAGGATGTGTCCTGGCCCCAACCCTCTTTGGAATACTATTTTCACAGCTAATCCACAACGCGTTTGACAAATCCACTGAAGGCATCTATCTCCATTCCAGATTTGATGGCAAACCCCTAAATATTGCAAGACTGAGGGCCAAAACTAAAATCAGAGCCACCCTCGTAAGAAATATGCTATTCGCGGATGACGCAGCGGTAGTGGCACACACACAAGAGGAACTTCAGTCACTAATGTCCCGCTTCTCTCAGGCCTGTAAAGAATATGGCTTGACTATTAGCACGAAGAAAACAAATGTTATGGGACCACCTACTACAGCACCACCCTCCATCCTCATTGACGATAACAAGCTGGACGCCGTAAACGAATTCTGCTATCTGGGATCCACAATTACAGATGACCTGTCCCTAGAAGAGGAGATGAAAAAACGCATAGGGAAGGCTGCCTCGACATTCGCTAGACTCAGACTAAGAGTTTGGGAAAACCATAAGCTAACTACGGTGACCAAAATGGAAGTCTACAAGGCATGCGTTATGAGTACACTGCTGTATGGCAGTGAATCATGGACCACCTACGCAAAGCAAGAGAGAAAACTAAACTCAATCCATTTGAGATGTCTCCGTAGGATCTTGAATGTCACATGGAAAGAAAAAGTGTGCAATACTGAGATCAGGTATTCCCAGCATCTTTACACCCCTCAGACAACGCCGTTTGCGCTGGCTTGGACATGTTCGCCGGATGGAGGACAAGCGCATCCCGAAAGTCATCCTCTATGGTCAACTCGCGACTGGCACAAGAAAAACTGGTCGCCCCCATCTCCGTTACATAGATGTAATAAAACGTGACCTCAAATCGGTGAACATCAACACTGACAATTGGGAAGACATAGCTCTAGACCGCAACAGGTGGAGAGAGACAGTGACCAAGAAAGCTATGGATAGTGAAAGTACATGGGTCTCAGCCCAGGAAGAAAAACGCACAAACCGAAAAACGGCCAGCTCCTCTACCACCGAAGCAAAAGCCAAGGGGACCCTAACCTGCGCTATCTGTGGACGGGAGTGTCTCTCCAAAATAGGGCTCCACAGCCACATGAGGAAGTGTGCTATGAGATGACCATAGTCGTCCTACGACTGAAGGAGGCCAATGATGATATATACCGGTATTAGGAGTACACCGGTATTAGGAGTGCACCGGATAGTCACCCCGGCTTCTGCCAAATATTGTCTTTTTTTACTATTCAGCCATATTTGGCTCCGATCGAATATCACTGCTGGATAGTTGACCGAATAGTAAAAAATACACCTATTTAATATGCATAAAGTGGACCTCGTTCCATTAATGTCTGTTATAGAATGTATTAATGTTAATATTACAACATAATAATGTGCTTAAAAATAGGACCTATATGAATATGCACCAAACATCTTTTATTATAAAGAAAAGGTGTGCTAATATAAATAGAAATGAAACTTTACATTATAAATGCGATTTACATACAGAGCAGCAATGACTGGCACATGTTTTCATTTTGTCTTGACCTTTGAGTGGGTTAGTTAACATGTTAAGCTGTTATATTCCTTGACTATCTCACGCTGACCAGACGTCTGTCTAGCTGTGCGGGTATATCTCTAGACTCTGGAGGTAGAGATGAACAAAACTCCCACCCCCTTTTGTATTTGTTTAGTCCATCACATTGAGTTTATTGATAAACAGGTAACCACAAGTCAAATACTATGAACGTAGGTTTAATGTCAGCATATTGACACTCTCTAGAGGTCACACCTTACGAGAGAAATGAGTTTGTTTACTTGGTATTGGTATTTTGTTTGTTTTCTTGGCACATCGGCGCAATTTAGGCCATTGCATGTCGTGCCGTAATACCTCAGGATTATTCTCCCTTCGTATCAAAAAAGCTAAATTTATACAATTAAGTCATTTAAAACTAGGTCGCTTCACAGTTAGGATCGTAAAAATTTATAAATTTAATAAAAATCTGTTGTAAATATTACATGTTTACAATTTCTTTGCCATATCACAAATCTTTATTAGGGTGCTGGATTTCAAGACACACCTTATATAGTTCGTCCATCATAGTTCGATGATGACCACTTTGTCATCCAGGGAGCTTAGGGCTTTGCACTGGGGTTTTATGCTTCCTCATGTGGCTGGTGAGACCTATGTGAGCACGAAATGTTCGGCCGCACACTGACCAGGTTATTCCAGCTGGAGCTAGTGTCATTGGTCTTGCTTTTCTTCTCTGGCGTTTTTCTTCTGCCAGCGTTGTTCCCTTTTCCTCAGCAACCTGTGCGCCAGTTTTCAGTGCGCGACGCCATGATGCTCTGTCATGTGCCTCTGTCTCCCAGGTGGCTGGGTCTATACTGAACGCCTTCAGAGATACTTTGAGGGTGTCCCTGAAGCGCTTTCTTTGACCACCTTGCGAGCGCTTTCCTTCGTTTAGTTGGCTATACAAGAGTCATTTTGGGATGCGTCGGTTTTCCATTCAGCAGACGTGTCCTGCCCATCGTAGCTGGGACTACATTAGGATTGTGTGGATGCTTTGCAGACCCGCTCTTCGAAGTATTTCAGTATCTGGTATTTTGCCTTGCCATTTGACATTCAGTATTTTTCTTAGACATGTCACGTGGAAGTGGTTCAGTTTCTTTGCATGTTTTCTGTACACTGTTCACGTTTCTGAGGCATAGAGCAATGTAGTTAGGATGACAGCTCGATAGAGCCTAGCTTTGTATTTGTGGTGATACCTCTTCTGTTCCAGACGTTTTTAGACAGTCTGCCATAGGATGCACTGGCCTTGGCGATACGCAGGTCGATTTCATTATCGATCTTTCCGTTTCTGGAGAGTGTGCTGCCAAGATATGTGAATCTGTCCACTGCGTTTATATCATGCCCATTTATCTTGATGCTTTGTTCCAAGTAAACTTTCCCTGGAGCATGCAAATATAAGACTTCGTTTTTTGTGTTCATTGGTAAGGCCAAAGTCTGAGCATGCTCTTGAAAAGTCACTGACGATGCTCTGCAGATCATTTTCAGAGCAGGCATTTAGGGCACAGTCGTCAGGAAATAGCAAGTCCCTGATAACTGCTGATTTTATTTTTGACTTTGCTCTGAGCCGCCACGGGTTGAATAGGCCACCGTCAAATTTGTATGTTATATTTATCCCGCTGTTTTCTCTATTTGTGAATGCATTTTGTTCTTGGTATTTTTCCTGGAGCTGACTTGCCGCAAAGATCATGTTAATGGTTCCACGCTCTTTTCTGAAGCCGCACTGGCATTCTTGTAGTAGACCCTGTTCAAGGTGTTGCATGAGCCGATTTAGTAGGATGCGTGCGAGGATTTTTTCAGCAATAGAGAGAAGAGATATTCCTCTGTGGTTGTCGCAGATTTGGCGGTTTCCTTTCCTGTTGTATAGATGGACTATTGTGGCATCTTTAAAGTCTTGTGGTCCTCTTGTTCTCACATAATTAAGAACAGCTCGTTAAGTCTTTCAATCAGGGCTAATCCACCTATTTTTGTAGACCTCTACGGGAATGTAGTCAGCTCCTGGGACTTTTCCGCTTGCGAGCTGTTGAATAGCAAGATCAGTTTCCTTTAGCGTAGGTGGGTCATCCATTTTTTTCATTTATTGGTACTTGCTGTAGCCTGTCTTTGGCCGCTTCATTTATAATGGAAGGTGTATTTAGAACCTTTTCAAAGTGCTCGACCCAGCGTTTTAGGATTTCTTCCTTATCTGTCAATAGGATTGTCCCATCAGCATTTAGTAGAGGGGATGAGCCTGACTTTCTGGGTCCATAGACTTCGTTCATGGCATGGAAGAAATTCTTCATGTCGTGCTTGTCAGCAAATTTCTGTATTGTTTCCACTTTTTTGCTTAGCCAGGTATCTTGCATTTGGCGTAACTGTTTTTGCACATTTTTTGCGGATGTTTATGAATGCATCTTTAGTGGACAGGGAGCTTGGGTTGTTCAGATACAATTTATGGAGCTTGTGCTTATCATCTAGTACTTTTCTAATCTCAGTACTGTTTTCATCAAACCAGTCCTGACACACCACTACACGGGTAACCAGGTATATCTCTAGAGGTAGAGATGAACAACTCCCACCCCCTTTTATTTGTTCAGTCACCACATTGAGTTCATTGAAAGACAGGTGTGCCGAGTTACTTGAATATACATCTCAGTTAGTAAGCTGGACTAAAGATCACAAACTTAAACGAGTGACCTTTTGTTACACAGAAGATTTCATAGCCCAGTAAGCAAGTAACTAATTATTTTGAAGAAAAAAGTACAAGGCTCAGATTTGTAAATATTAGCATAAAGGACATGGCAAGGCCTATCTTTTAAGGGAGAGCTAAAAAAAAAACATACTCCTTATTTTATTTATTTAGCCCTTGATACTCAATTTATTGATAGACATTGACCATTTTTAAGCCAGAATGGACAAACACAAAACGTGCTAAGAAAGCATACTACACTGTAACTACATATTACGTTTTGCCTTTCCTTCGTGTTAGCTTGACTATTACTCCTGCGTAAGTGTTTTGATTTCATAACGATATTGTTAATAATTTGAGAGTGTCAAGTGACTCCTCGTTATTACTGTTTTTTTTTACTTACAATGCTTACTTAGCCACTGTGTATTAGGCCAGGGCGACTTTTTACACACCCGACACCCAAAGGCTTACTATCGTGCCCTTTTGTAATATTTACAGAAACCAAGATAAAATCAATAGGCTAATAATTAAGGAAGATGTTTCTTATATACGTTCTTTGCACAATGAAATAAAAGAAAGATGTGTGTGTGTGTGTATTTTTGCCTTGTATTAAAACCTTTAGAAAGAAAGCTAATTTCATTGTTTAATTCTATTGACTTAAAATATAAGAGATCTTATCTTCTTATATAATACAGACGTTACTTCAAAAAAAGATGATTACATCCTACGCGTCATGCATTTAGTCATGCTTATTAACCAATGACTGAAACTCTGCCAAGTCACTGGTTTTCCTGGCTAGCTCAGGCAACCCATTCCATGCTCTAATAGCACTAGGGAAGAAGGAGTATTTGTACAAATTTGTCCTAGCATATTGGATGAGGAATGTGCCTTTATTTTCGTGTCTTTCAGAGTATTTTATTACATTTTGTTTTTGTATTTGAAGATTATGGTTCAGTGTTTTATGTATAATTGCTACTTTACTTTTGAGTCTTCTGTCCTGAAGGCTTTCTAAATTTAGTGATTTTACTAATGGTGTTACTCTAGTCAAATGTGAGTATTCGTTTGTTATGAATCTCACTGCTCTATTTTGTGTCTGTTCCATTTTCTGAATGTTTTCTTGAGTTGAGGGGTCCCAAACGGAGGATGCATATTATATTATTGGTCTAATCAAGGTTAAATAACATTTTAGTTTTATGTTCTTATTTGATTTATAGAAATTTCTTTTAATAAACCCTAATGCTTTGTTTGATTTTTTTTTATAGTTTCATCAATATGTGGATTCCATGACAGTTTTTCATCTATTATAACACCTAGGTATTTTGCGTTTTTAGTCTGTGTTACTGGTTTGCCATGAATAAGATAAGTGGAATTAATTTGTTTTAGTTTTTTTGTTACTCTTAACAACTGACATTTTTCTCGGTGGAAAGACATGCTTTAATTTGATTCCCATTTCTGTAATTCATCTAATTCTCTTTGTAAAATATCTGTGTCCTGTGTTGTTTTTATTGTTTTATATATTATGCAATCGTCTGCAAATAATCTGACTTTTGTTCCTGAAGTAATGCAATTTGGTAAATCATTTATGTAAATTAAAAATAGTAGTGGACCCAAGACTGTTCCTTGAGGTACACCTGAGTTTACTGTTATCGGTGTTGATTTAGAGCCATTTATTATTACAGTTTGTTCTCTACCTATCAGAAAATCTTTAATCCACTGATGCAGTGGACCATTAATGCCGAAATATTTTATTTTTTTAAGGAAACTATGGTGGTGAACTTTGTCAAAAGCCTTAGAAAAATCTAGTAAGATAGCATCTATTTGTTCACTATTATCTAAACCTTTTGAAAAATGATTAATTAGTCCTATTAGTTGTGTTTCACATGATCTATATTTTTTAAAGCCATGTTGGTATGGTGTGAGGACATTATGTTTGTCTAAGTGGTTTATGATGTTGCTACATATTATGTGTTCTAGGATTTTACATGTGATGCTGGTAAGTGATACTGGTCTGTAGTTTCCTGGGTCAGATTTTTCTCCTTTTTTAAATAGGGGGGGTGACATTAGCTTCTTTCCAGTCCTTTGGTACTCTGCCCTGGTTAAGCGAAGCCTGAAAGAGTATTTTGAACACTGGAGCGAGCTCATTGCTTAGTTCTTTGAGTACTCTAGCTGGAATACCATCAGGTCCAGACGCTTTATTTGGTTTGGTGTTGGCTAATAGTGATTGGATTCCATTTTCTTGTACTACTATATCTTCTATGTTGTCTACTTGGTTCAAATTCAGTATTATGTCTTTGTCTCCTGGGGCTGAGAATGCTGATGCAAAGTATTTGTTTAGGATGTTAGCTTTAGTTTCATTTTCATTATGTATTATGTTATGTTCATCTTTTAATGGCGCTATGCCTGTTGTTTCCATTTTCTTAGACTTTATGTATGACCATAGGTTTTTATTGTTATCTTTAGATATTACATTGTTTATGTATTCACTCTGCAGCTGTCTGCTTACTTTTTGGGTTAAGTGTTTAATTTTTATATACTTTTTGCAAACTCTTTCTGCCTGTTTCTTTAAATTTTCTATATAGGTTTTCCTTCTGTTTACAAAGCTTCTTTAGTCTATTATTAAACCAACATTTATTTATTTTGTTTGATGTGTATTTAGTTGGTATATGATTTTCTATAATTCTTTTAAGATGGTTTTTAATGAAATTCCAGAGGTCATCGACTGGTTGGTTAATATCTTTTTTTAATAAGAATTTTTGTTGAAAGTTTAATGCAGCTTGATGTAGTTGTGTTAGGTTACATTTATTCCAGAGTAAGATTTTTCTTTTGGGTTTTGTATTGGCTACTGCATTTATCTGACTGTGTATTTTTATGATCTCGTGGTCTGATAGACCAGGGATAATATCAAAATCAACTACTAATCCAGGTCTGTTGGTTAAGAAGAGATCTAATGTGTTGTTTAATCTAGTTGGCTTTTTAATGATTTGATCTAAACTTAGGTTGTGTAAAGTTTCTTTGAAAAGCTCATTTATGTCCTTAAGGTTTTGGTGTTTATCTATGGTTAGTGTTTTCCAATTTATATCAGGTAGGTTGAAATCACCCATAATCCCCCAAAAAACTGAATTTTTATTTGTCTCTTTTAGTGTAGTAATCTGATTACATAGTTCCTGCATGTATTCTAAACTAGAATTTGGTGGTCTATAAATGCTGCCTATTATTAGGGATGTTGAGGTGGCATTAATTTTACAAAATGTTGATTCTATATTTTTTGAGTTAAGTAAGGTAATTTCTTCTGCTATAAGAGTGTTTTTTATTGCTAAAAGAACTCCTCCATGATTATCAGCCCTATCTTTTCTAAAAATTTCATAATTACTATTAAAAATTTCTGCATCATAAATTTCAGGATGTAGCCAAGTTTATGTTCCTGCAATTATGTCTGGTTTCTCACATTCTAATAAAATTTCTAAGTCTGCTGTTTTGTTCCTAATGCTTTGAAAATTTATTACTAAGGTTTTAAGGTATTTTGGTATTACTTCTTTAGCAGGTTTGTTTAGTGAGGCTGTTGTATTAATTTTAGTAGATTTAGGTTTAACAGGAGTGGTTGGTGAGTTTGGTTTGGGATGGTGTTTAGGATGTTGTAGAATGTAGAATTTTGACTAATACATATAGGCCAATATGTAGTCTTGGTCTAGAGTCTAGACTAGTCTAGATCTAATCTTGGTCTAGACATCTAGAACGAAGGTCCGTCACGTTATTCGTTAAAACTAAAAACCAAAGAACTTCTTTAAAAAGAAGCCATCTATAGTTTAAGGCCAAAGGCCTAATAGGGCAGGCTATAATCTAGATCTACATTATAACACATATAGATCTTGATCTAAGTCTAATTGCCTATATAAAGCTAGCTGTCATTTTTTTAAGCAAAAAAAAATAAAAAATTTAACATCTACAGATGTGACTAACTTGGATGTGTTGAAAGTTAAATTAAAATGAAATCTTAAATTGAGAAGAACATGTGGAAAGTAGCTAACTAAAATTGTATCTTTAAACTTTGATCAACATGTCATTGAGATACTTGCTCTGATGCAAGATTATAAATACTAATGTTTCTCTATATCTTCTCACAGCTTGATGGTAGAGATTGTAATAACAGTACATTAGCATTGGGATGTATTTATATTTTTTTATTAAATTTATTTACATTTTAAATATACTTTGAAGGAGTTACTTTTGGTAAATAGTTTATGAATTTTAGAAAAAAAGTTCAAACTCTATACTACATCTCTAGTTCATGCAATCTTATCAGTGTAAATTTGCTATATAAAGATAATGTAATTTATGACAAATATATGTGAGTGATGTTTCTATGGTACAATTTAGTAGCCTGAGGAATTACAGTTTTTATATTTTTATGCAGACTTCTTTGTTTAGACAGTGAATATGTCAAAAATTAAGTGAATAGAATAGTTGAGCTTTATTTAAAAGAAATTACTGGTCAATCAATTTGCAGATATAAAAAAGCCTTGTTTAAACATTTTTCAGCACACAAAGAGAGTTCCGATTTTCTGTTATGATTTTCAATTCATAAAATCAGCTTATAGAGTTCAAAGATTCAATAAGAAATAATACAATAGCATTGAGCTGATTGGCTTTGTAGATCATTATGTCTAGAAATCTAAGGAAATTTCTGGATTGTATGTCTTTTTTACTATTATTGGTTCGCTATACCCTTACAGACGTCTCTATTAATAAATATGTTATTCAATATTATTATGGAAGAGGTTAGAATATAGAAAATATGGTATATAATTTGTTCGTATTGCTATACTGGTGTCATATTTTCGCTCATTAAAGTTTAACGTATTTTAGTTTTAGTAAACCATTGCATATTATTTTATATGTACAGCGAAATATTGAAATGAAAGATTATTTTTAGTAATTTATTCTTGTACATCCATAAATTCCCAGACATATACTACATGCATGTAGCATTTATAGTTTTTTCGTTACGAACTTTTGAAAATGCACATTTTTTTGTGTTTTTTACCTCCCTTTTTGAAACATGCTAAAAATGATACAATGCAACATTCGGCACAAGTAAGTAAATTCAGAAAAATTTTTGACAACTTTGAAAAACATTGAACGTATTCTGTTTTTGCTCATTAATGTTTTTACTATGTTTCATCTCTGGCAGTCTTATAGCTTCTCTTGAAATGGCCTTCAAAAACACCGAGTTTGGAAGGCCAAAAAAAAAAGAGTTTTAAAAAATGTGTAACTTTGTAATACTTGATCTATACATATAAATTTGGTACTGTATCCTCGGTCTTAGAATCACGAGTTCTATCCAAATAAATGAAGAGATGGTTTTATAATCATTTTTAAAAGTCGGTTTTGGGTCCCTAGAATTAAGCCCTTGAAGCCAGAACCAGAATCGGTCTTTGGAATTTAAATAACAAGCCCGATGATCAGTTGTTAGTCTGAAATTCATGAATACATACATCCACCCACTATACAAGCCAGATTGCACTTTACTTTTGAGAAATTTACATTAGTAACTAGTTAAATATATACTTACATATTTTACATTAAACCTTCCCCACACACCCTTTACAGTTGGTGGCCTCGTACATAAACACACACTCATGCTACACAGATTAGTTAATTAGGCCTATCTGTTTATAAATACTGTTTAGCTTTAATTCATCAATCAGTAACAGAGTTTAAAACAATAAGGTATACAAAAGGAAAAAAAATAATACGAATATAGGTATGTTATTTAACAGTTTTGCAAAATGTTCAGCAACACAAGCTATTTTAAAGACATGTAGGTATCCAGCTTCGGCCGAATATCATATTTACTATTCAAAAAGCCGATGCACTCCTTATACATTTTTATTAATGTTACATAGAAGATGAATTTTTAAAAATATATTTTATTTTCATTATTTTATTTTAAAAAATGTATACTGCTGCTAAATTTTTGTCACTAAATAAATATCTTTGAATATAATCCATATTATACATTTAAAAATCTATTTTAAAATATGTTTTGTAATGTTTTAAATGGCATGTTGCATTTTTACAACAATGGAAAAAATTACTCACTTGTGTTCTATGTTGCAAATTTGCTACAAAGCTACAAAGTCAAAATCTTTTTAGTATGCATATAAGTTGGACATAATTTAAAACAACAATTAATAAGTAGTTTTTCATATTAACGCGTGAACTTCAGCAGATGCACGTGACCTTTTTCAGTTCTGTGGCATTTTACGTCTCGAGAGAGGATCTTTCCCCTTTGCAACTTCTTGTGTGACTAAAGAGGCTAATCCTTGATACATTGCTGCGGTCGCAGGTTGGGCATATGTATCACCAGGCGCCGTTGCATTTTCACCATTCTTTCTGCTTCTATTGTGTATGGCATCTGCAATCCGAGACCCTTCGTAACACTTCCTGATTGGTTATTTTATCTGCCACCTTATTTTAAAGATCCGCTATAGGCATCGGAGGTGGAAGACATTCAGCTTTTTTTCCTGCAATGAGTAGGTTGACTATGTTTCACTTCCGTATAGCAAATTGCTTAACACTGGTCCGGTAGATTAAGGCTTTAGTATTGTTAGTCATCAATATGTTGTCCCACACTCTTTTCTGCAACCGTGACATGGTGCTCATTGCTTTGGCTATACTGTGGTTAATGTCTTTATCCTGAAGAGTATTGTTGGATTTGATGGAGCCAAGATAGTTGGACAAGTTCACTTACTGGGCAGCATCATAACAAATGATGGAGATGCCTACCATGATGTAGCGTGCCGAATGGGAAAGGCAGGGAGCATTTTCCAAAGGCTGCAGCCAAGCCATTGGACTCGGAGACAAATATACACCTTCTCAACACAATCGTCATTCCAACTGCTACTTATGCATGTGAGAAAAAGAAGTCATCTGTCGAAATTGAGAAAAGACTAAATGTGGCTCAACAAAAATGGATGAGACGGATTTTGGGAGTCAGTTACACAGATCGGGTCTCAAACAAGGAAATCCAATGCCGAACTGGGAGTCGAACACTTAGTGAGGTTGTGACTGAGCGTCGCATGAGGTTTGTGGGACATGTGCTACGTCAAAATGAATTACGCACACCAAAAGTTGCGATAACATGGAAGCCAATACAAGGAAAGCGCAAACAGGGACGTCCCCGTATAACTTGGCGACACAACTTCATGGAGGACCTCAGAACAGTGGACACCAGGTGGGAGGGGGCTTCAGACATTGCCAATGACAGATCTTTATGGAGACAGCTTGCCGCCCAATGCGCCGAACCGCGCGGGAGGACCTAAGTCTAAGTCAAGATAGCAAAAGTGATCAAAAATTTCTAGTGGTTGGCCATTAATGTTTACTTGTGGTGCAGTATTTGTGTTCTTAACTAGTTAGTCTTGCTTTGACTAATATTTAAGCCGAACTTCTGGCAAGCAGCAGATAGTTTGTCAACCAGGGACTGAAGCTGAATGTCAGAATCAGCCACAATAGCTGCATCATCAGCATACTTGAGTTCCCTGATAAGTATCTTCCTAACCTTGGTTTTTGCTCGCAGCCTTGATACATTAAATAGTTTTACAGAGGATCTTGTATGGAGGAACGCTATACACTATAGCTACAGAACACTTAACTAAAGGATTTTTTTTTTGAGGAATAAGAGATTGACCCTTCACAAAACAATTAGATCAATAAGATTATCATTATATGACATCAGTTAGGCCAGGTTCACATCTAACTTCGCATTCACTTTCACATATCCTTTGGTCTGCTGGACCGATGGGGCACCACACAAGATCTGTCAACCTTCTTACTCCATTCTTCTGTCATTTGTCTTTAATAGAATTTTATTCTGATGTTCTTTCTGAAAATATTGAAACCAGCCTTATTACCTTCCTGGGTGGAACACTTCTGGAGCCGATTTTGAGTTAGTGTCTTTGTAACCTTGTTTTTTTATACTTTGAAAAATTAAAGCGGTCAAACTAAAGTTTTCACAGTGTGGCCAAATAGCTAGTAATTCTTTTCTCAAAGATATACATCAACTGTCAAATTTGAAGGAAAATCGTTGGTGCCATTTACGAGAATCACCCCTTCACTCAGGTTTTTGTAGGTTTTATTTTTTTGACGCGATGAATTTGTAAGCTAAATGGAGGAATAGTTAAAAAAAAAAGAAATACGAGTTTTCTGGATGTTTATTGAAAATGCAAAAAAAAAAAAAAAAGGAAGGGGGGAGTTGTGTTTCTGGCATAAAACAAAAACAACAAAACAATAGATATATATACCCTGGGGAAAAAATCAACAGCGTTTAATGCTAGTATATTGACTATATAATTTAGTGTTCTATTTTATTAAATAGAACGTTTACATTTCATCGTTTAGTGTAGCAGCAGTTTACAGTGCAAGATCATTCTTCCCGGTCAACAGTTATTTTAAAATATACACCAATCTACCTTTGATTTTAGTTTGAAATTGGGCCACCTAACCATTACCAAAAAAAATTTCTTTTAACTTTGCATCACAGAATTGTTGTCATGAACTGGTCACAGTCAGTCACTGACATATTTATTTGACATATTTATTATAATTTAATGTTTAGATTGACAAAATCATTAAAGTGCACTTCGAGGAAATAATAACAGTTTTAAATCAGTGTGATTATAAAAGCGCAAGTGACTTAAGTCTAATGTGCTTTATTTTTCAAATCCATTGTGAGGTTGCATTTTTAATTCCCTGGCTGCTAATCCTGTGTACACTTAAATGCTATGTTCAGTGTGGGTGAAACCTTTTGGATCCTACAGCTGCATTGAGATGAGAAAATGGTTGTTTATGCAGCTAATTCATTGACGGCAAGTTGAAGCTCCTGCTTAGAATGTGCAATCATCTGATCACTACACTAGCGAATCCAGAACTTTGGAGTGGGGGGCGGCGATTATTTTCCAAACCCTAACCCTAACGCCCACTAAACCCTAACCCTAAGCATAAACATGCGTACAGCACGCGCACACACACACACGCACACACACACACACATACATACATACATACATACATGCATACATATATATATATATATAAATGAGAATAAAAAAAGCAGCATCTCTCAACCTTCGGGGCAGCGCTATAAGGTTCTATTGTGGGATTCAGGGCAAAGCCTCGACGACAAAAGTGTTTTCCTGCTTTTTTTCACTGCAGAAATGTATTCTCCTGAGATCTACAGCTCATTATTCATCAATGGAGTTCGGGGCGAAGCCCCGACGCCAAAAGTGTTTTCTTGCATTCTTTACTGCAGAAACGCATTCTCCTGATCGAAAACTCATTATTCATACTATTAAAAAAGGACCTTTTGAATAATGTTGTACTTGAAAAATATTCTAATATGAATTTATAGGCCCCTAATACATTGCAAATAAAACCGATTTGTTCCTTGAAAAGATAAGATACCCCACATATTTAGATTTTGGATTTGAGGATCGCCGAAGAAAAAAAAAATTCCATAAATAATATTAAAGAAAATTGAAGTATAAATTGTGAGTTATAGTCCCAATTCTCTTGAAAGAAATTCAAACTGCATATAGGAAGTGTCGTAGCACAGAGACAGCAGTGGTCAGGGTACTAAATGACTTCCTTCACAATTCCGACATAGGCCACATATCAATACTTGCCATGCTGTACTTTTCGGCAGCCTTTGATACGCTAGACTCGGCTAGACCAATATATTATGATGGCCAGATTCTCTGCTACATTCTGTTTAGCAGGAGTCGTCCTAAAGTGGCTTGGATCCTACCTAACTGAACGCACCCAAAGTGTCGTTGTTAACGGGACAGAATCAACAACTTTACTCTTGAAGTACGGAGTACCCCAAGGATCAGTTTTAGGCCCAGTACTGTTCACTATCTATACATACCCACTCAGCGGTGTCATACAGGCAACCGGTATCGTGTACCAATTCTTTGCCGACGACTCACAGTTAAACGATTCCTCAGTACCCTCAGAGGTGTCGCATCTAGCAGCAAAAATCATTTGTACCATTGCAAGGGTGAGCGATTGGATGGTTGAGAATAAGCTCAAGAGGAACGAAAAGATAGAAATGATTAAGAGTGGCACTCGGAACAACATCAAAAAAAAGTCGAGAGTACAGATTCCTTTTCCATTACGAACTACCAGGTTCCTTATGTCCATGTAGTGCGAAATATGGAGTTATCTTTGACTCAACACTATTTTTGACCCACACATAAGTCAGCTCTGCTATGTTCTTTATCTGTAGCTGCGCAAATTAGGTCAGATCCGACCATATTTAAAACGGAGTCAACAAAATGGATATATTCACAGAAATACCTCTCTAATACTCATCAATACATTTATCTTCAATGCCAATTGGCAATATCCATTTCCAAAGGAAATGACTAAAAAAAGAATGTTCACAAAGCTGAATGGAATTCCTGTTGCAACGGAGTTCATGTCTCACAGCTCAATCTACGCTTTGAAGCTAAACGCCGTCAAAAATGTCGATGTCATAAGAGTACCATTTGAATACGAAGGCTTTGCATTGTACATTGCTCTACCCAGATCTTCTAAAGGACTCCACGAGCTTGAAAGCATCATTACTAATGAAAATGTTGACGTTCATGACCTGTTTGCTAACTTAACAATGACCAGCGTCCATTTGTCGATGCCAAAGTTTAACTTGACCGCCACGCTAAATTTCAACTTGGTACTCTCAAGTCTAGGAATGTCTGAAGCATTTACCAACACTTCAAATTTTTCCGGAATGTCTAATACTCGTCTTCGCTTATCCGATGTTGTTCAAAAAACGACTTTCCAGTTTTCAGAGTCATATATGACAACTCCTTCTTTTTTTAATACTAACATTAGCATTCCTGTTAACAACTCATCAGCACTTGGCGATGTTAATTTTATAGCCAACCACTCATTCTTGTATTTCCTTCGTGATGATATCAATGACTTGATTTTACTGCAAGGGAAATACTCTGATCCTGAAATTCAAGAGATAATTGTGAAGTGAAGTAAAATGTTTTCATTATTTACAATTGAAACATTAAAGATATTTTTGTAACAAATATTGGCTGTAACAACCATTTGAGTGGTTTATTGTTGGAGAGAAGAGGTGATGATATAGTTAAATGAAAGGGAAAGCGAGAAAGTAAGATCAGAAGTAGTCCTATGAGAAATGGAGAGAGAGAGAGAGAGATAGAGAGTGTGTGAGAGACTTTGGGACACAACTGCCAACACTGAAGAAAGAAACAGTTGTTTGATTATTATTAGAACCTTTATTTCCAAAGATAAGATAAATATTTTTTTTTTAAATTACAGTGAAATTTAATTAAAAAAAATAAGACCAAAAATATTTTAAGTAACAGAAACTAAAAACAAATAACATTGGTCATAGATCTGTAAACTGTCTTTTAACATAGAAGTACCCTTCCTCCACAAGTTTTAGAAGACAGTCAAGTATTTGGTCTTCAGGAGCATGGGCGTACCTTGGTCACTGGCGAATCCAGGGGGAGGGGGGTAGAGTCGATCGCTTCCCCCCTCCACATGGGGTTGTGGGAAATTTAGTAGAGAAATTACACAATTTCTAAAAGAATTCTTTATCTGTAGCTGCGCAAATTAGGCCAGATCCGACCATATTTAAAACGGAGTCAACACAATGGATATATATAATATATAATTTATATTTTAACCAATTTTTATATTATTTCGCCAATATTTATTAGTATGTTGGCCGATTTAGTGGGGTGGGGCAGCCGACCCTAACCATTCAATTTGGGAGTATATATATCCTGGTCGAGAGCTGCCTAAGTCAATGTCAGGTTTAGGAATTATATGTGTTGTTAAATAGCTGTACACAATTAAGGTCCCGAGGTTCAGCCTGATATAAGAATATCATTCACACACAGTCGTACATAGAGTAGCGAACTAGGTGGATGGATTAAATAACAACAAAAAAATGAATTTAATTGTATGAAACTGATATATGTATTTGTACAATATATATATATAACGATATTATTCAATAATTAATTTAAGCACCTTTGCTACTACTTTCAACTTGTCACCCTGGTTTCATAGTCCACCAGACGCTGACCGACTGGATGCACAAAACTGCCAAACTCGGTAATAGTAAAGTTAGACCTCAGATGATCGCCAATTTGACAATGACACTGAAAACTATAATATATATTTCTGAGACTGATTAGAATAGCAAAGTTTATTCCACTTTCAATATAGTAAAGAACCTGCTTAAGGAAGTTTACATTCTGTAGCAGTTGGTTATGTTCTAGCTACTTCTGGGTCCAAAAATCCTACTGAATAATAAGTCCGAGAAACTAGTACAGCCTATAGATATAATAACCTTTTACGGACCAATACACCGTCCGTTTCAACCTAATTCAGAGGTTGAACTGCCTCATGACAAAGAATGACCAATAGATGTCACCGGACTTTGTGACGTATCAAAAACAATTCAAAACAAAAATACAAGGCACTCTCGCCCCGTACAAGGAAATAAAAAACAGAGTTAGGATAACTACTCGACAGTCAAGAGAAAAAGAAAGCTGCACTGTCAGCTAGCCCTAAAACAGATGCATATGCACGCACAAACTGTGGCAAAATCTGCCACTCCAGAATTGGCTTGATCAGTCACACCCAAATTGTCGTTGTTAACGGGACAGAGTCAACAAGCTTATTTTTGAAGTACGGAGTACCCTAAGGATCGGTTCTAGGCCCAGTATTGTTCACTATGTAAACTACTCCATTTAGCGGCATCTTATATCACAGTTATACGATTCCTCAGTATCCTCAGAGATGTCGCATCTGGCAGCAAAAATCCGTGGTACATTTTCAAGAGTAAGCGATTGGATGGTTGAGAATAAGCTCAAGATGAACAAACCCAAGACAGAAATAACATCTCAAAAGTCGAGAGCATATATTACTTTTTTATCGCGAACTGCCAGGTTCCTTATGTCCATGTAGTGCGAAATTTAAAATTTTTTTTTGACTCAACACTATCATTCGACACACACATTAGTCATCTCTGCAAAGGTATTTATCTGCAGCTGCACAGATCAGGCCAGATCCAACAATAGTTAACAACCGATTTAACAAAAAAAAAAAGCTAGCTGTGGCATTTATACTCTCCCGCCTGCCTACAAAAATCGATGTCTACCAGGCGATGGTTCTCTCAACCCTTCTATATGGACATGGACACTATACAGAAAGCTACTAAGACTAATTGAGCGCTTTCACCTAAGATGCTTGCGCTCTATCATGGACATACGGTGGCAAGACCGCACTACAAACAGCGATGTCCTTGCGAACGCCGGTATGGACAGTATAGAGGGACTTCTAATGGTCCAACAGTTACGCTGGGCAGGGCACGTATCCTGAATGGGAGACGAACATATGGCAGTCTTTTTTTGATGAGCTAAAAAGTGGTCAACGTAACAAAGGCGCCCCACGGAAACGCTTCAAAGACTAGCTCAGGCGTCAACTTTCCTTGGCTGACATAGAAGAGAGCACCTGATTGCATGCGGCCTCAGAACGAGAACGCTAGAGGTCACAAAGACCACGGGATACACCTTTGAAAATCCGCTGCCGAGGACAGACGCTTTCGGCGAAAAGAAAATCTAAATCGACCACGTGCGGACAATGGTTATGCTTGCGCTGGTGTGGCAAAATATGTTGGTCACAGCTGGGGCTGCGCAGCCACGGGAAAAACTGCATTCCTCACTAATCTTTGGACTAGAAGACAAGCTTTATTATTATTATCTTTGTACCTTAGCAAACTGATCCCTCAACGCTTCTAGTGGTGACACTTTTATCCCTCAAAAGCTACGGTGTGCGGGCTTTTTCTGTGCACGGACCAAAGGTTTGGAACTCACTCCCCATTGATCTCAGACAACATGCTACACTACATTTAAGAAGAACATTAAGACCTACCTGTTTAAAACTTTTTTTAGATTTTTTTTTATACTTTAGCTCTCTTGTTTTGTTTGTAATGTTATCACAGCGACTTGAGCCTATATTTTGTTTGTTAACAGCGCTTTATAAATACAATTATTATTATTATTATAAGCTAATCATTACTTTATTTTGAGTTGTTGAAACAGAAACTAATGAATTTAATTATAATATATCTTTATCTGTTTAAGGTTAAAGTATAATCAGTCATTAATGTTCAGTCTCTTTCGTATCCTTTTGTAAAGAAATAAGTGAATGCTATTGTCTGAATATGATGTGCTTGGCTAGAACAGCCCGTCAGGCTACTTGACTTTCCTAGTTTGCAACTATCACCTCAGTATCACCATGTCCGACACTATTTGAGAAATGTTAATAAAAATAGACTGCTAGTAGAACGTGAGATTTATTGACAGGACATCAATCCAATTTTTATGATGATATTTGATGAATATAATAATTTTTTAGCTTCAATTATAACACATAACTAAGTCCACTACTTGACTTCACATAAACATGTTTCATCAATACAACTATTTGATCTTAAATTCATCTTATTACAATTTGTTACAATAACTTTCTACCACATACTGTCTTTCTACGACTACTGTGCTTGACTGACTTCTAACTAAACTAAGTTCTTCAACCAATAATTTCAACTTATTTCATCATCTAACGATTCAACTAACTTCTTTCCACTGCTACTTGTAACTAATTAAAACTCTCGATACAACCTTAGTTCTGGTCAGACTCATGTTCAGTATTCACAATCGCTGTAGTCACAACATTCACTTCAGTACAATAAGGTACACAAAGTGATCTATTATGCCTGTGACACAAACCTCTACTCCTTGCTGGAAACTCCCCTTTACAGAGTATCTGTTAATGCTATTCAACTTTTTGTCTCTGACATCAACACTTAGCACATTGTAGCCATCAATATTTCTGCCCTCTTAATGTTTATGACGGACAAATTATAGGCCTGAATAGATCTTAACAATGTCTATTGTACAATTTTGGTGGGACATCAGCACATTTATCTTTTTCAATGTAGTTGTCAACGAACAATCAAAACATTAAAATTTGGTTTGACCCATACTTTTCACCATTATTGTAATATTATTTTTTTTATTTCAGAGTTGCATTATCAAACGCTATTGTGAAAAACGATTTGTCAATAAATACTTAACCACTATTGGCATTGATTATGGAGTCACAAAGTATGGTATTATCATTTTCAAACGTATTTTACAAAGCTTATGTCAACTCACTGTCTGTCCGTTAAAAATTTTGCACACGTTATTTCTCCGACACTCAATCTCAGATCAAGTTGAAATTTCGCACAATTATTTCTCTCACCTGACAATACAAGAATCAATTTTCAACAAGGTTACAAGGACAGTTTGTGTGGAAATAAACTCAAAATCGGCCCTTGAAGTGGTCCACCCAGGCAGGAAAAAAGGCAGGTTTCAATATTTTCAGAAGAATTTCGGTATAAATATATATATAAAATTCTCTTCATGGATCAAGAGTTTGGACAAGAAGAAGAAGTAAAAAAAAAGGTCACTCTTTTATTTCTGCAAGTGGGACGGATAGAGTTCCCTTACGAAAACAAAAAAAGGGAAGAGGGCGGGGGGGAGAACTAGTAGTATTCACCCGTTACAAAATAACAGGGCCGTACCGTTGTTAGCAAGAAAGATCACTCATTTTTATTTCTACCCCAAGTAAATTTAGCGGCGAAAAAAGAGGGAGGGGGGGGGGAAACAAGTAATCTACTCTGTATTCACCCGTCACTAAATAGCAGGGCCGGACTCAACCGTTGTGGGGCCCTATGCGAAACGGATTTCGCGGGGCCAAGTTTGGGTAAGGATACGGATAATAAGTGAAATTTAAGAATTTGTATTAGAAAATAAATTCGTTTATGCATTTATTCATCCTTTACTACGTACATAACTACTTTACGAGCCTTCCGTGTAGTGAAGTCATACAGTTTATCATAAAAATTTTAGTACCTAGGTAGATCACGCTCAATAGCAATAATTAACAAATATTTCAATCTATCTACGAAAATTGTTGACCTCAAGTAATTCTTCATTAGTTTGAGGCGCAAGAAGCTTCTTTCACCAGATTACACAATTACGGGTAATGCATAATGCCGTTTTTATTTATCGCGCAAAGAACTGGCGTTTTGATTGGATCAATAAAATTATCTTATCTTATATATTTCAGGATTTTTGTTTTTGAGTTTTCTAAAAAATTTAATAATTTCCGGATATTTCCATGACTTTTACGTATATTTTGCACGAGATTTCAAGGAGCTCCTGGTAAATCAGGAGGCAGCGGGAATTCTGTTATAAGTTATAAAATGGTTTAATTTAATATAAATTTAATAATTTATACACCTAAAATTAGCGCGGGTCCTATGAAAGTGCGGGGCCCAGTGCGGTCGCATAGTTTGCAGTGGCCTTAGGCGGGCCCTGCAAAATAGCGGCGTATGCTACGCCGCCGGTCGACTAGTATCATAATGAAATTCTATCAAAGGCTAATGACAGAGAAGAAAGGAGAAATAAGGTTGACAGATCATGTGTGGTGCCCCAAAGGTCCAGCAGACCAAGGGATGGGTAAAGGGAATGTGGTTCTTAATGTGAATCTGGCCTAACTGATGAAAAACTACTTATTAATTGTTGTTTTAAATTATTTTCAACTTATTTGCTCAGTAAATAGACTTTTTTCTTTAAAAAAAAGTTAACATTTTTTGTATTTGTAGTATCTAGTATGACAGAACTTACATAACTTAGCAATACAATTGTAAAAAAAAAGTATTTTTTGACAAAAATCTAATAACCATTTGCATAAATGTGTTAAAATAATGGTATATATACATCACCCTCACTATAAAGCCTCCAGTGTTTGTTACTATTAATAGTGAATAGTTGTTACAATGGTATATTTATTTTGAAAAAACTGCTTTCATAATTGATTTTAAACATTAGATTTTTCACTTTCAGAAAAGAAAAAAGTAGCCGTTGCATTCAGAACTCTGGATGATCTAAAATATGATGTCCGATTTTCTCTTCTAGTTTATGAGATCTAAACGGGACGGGTGGACAGACAGGCCACACAAAACTAATAGCGTCTTTTCCCTTTTCGGGGGCCGCTAAAAAGACCAATTAGTTATGTATCTATTGTTAATTAATTATTTTGTTTGGTATTTCAAAGAAGGGAAAAAATTTACTTGACTGAAGTGGTGGTATAAGCTGAATTAGTCCACTTTATAAGTCGCCGCTTTAAAGTAAGTTTGAAACAAACAATTGATAACAATGCAATCCTATTTGTATAAGAACTTCACTAACAGAGTGGTTAGTATGTCAGCTCGTTCCCTTTTTAAATTTATAAAAGCTTTTAAAAGCGATTACAATAAAATTTACCCAGATATCCCTTTTTCCACCCCCTTTCATTTTCTCAACTCGTCTAAACAAGGGATAGGATCATAGTTTATGGAAAAAGCTAAAAGCACGAAATAGCGCTAAAGAAGAACAATTGGTAAAAATATTTCTAATCGCACAGATTTACTGTTGTTGGTCTAGATCTATTTAACATTTAATACCATGGCTGATCCAAAGTAATTGATACACTTACACTTTGTATACGTTTTTTTAAAAAGGATTTTTTGTTGTTTCTTTTTTTTGTTACTAAGCTTATATCAACTCACTCTGTCTGTCTGGTAAAAAGTTTGTACACGTTATTTCTCACACACTCAATCTCGGATCAAGCTGAAAATTTGCACAATTATTTCTTTTACCTGACAAAACAAGAATCAGTTTTAAAAAATTAACCAATTAGTTTATTAATATTAGTTAATTCATTATTTTGTTTGGTATCCAACAAGAGAAAGAAATTTTACTTGACTGATGTGATGGTATAAGTTAAATTACTTTTTACTTTGTAGGTTGCCGCTTTAAAGTTTAAAGATAACTATAAAGCCTTCTATTCTAACACAGTGGTTAGTGTGTTGCCTTGACTTGGCTAAGGTGGCTTGAGCTCTTGAGCTCGAATACAGGTCATCTTTTTTTAGCGGCCCCCGAAATGGGAAAAGACGCTATTAGTTTTGTGTGGAATGTCTGTCCGTCCGTCCCGTTTAGATCTCGTAAACTAGAAAAGATAGTGAAAATCCGACATCACAATATTTTAGACCATTCAAAGTTCTGATGCAACGGCTACTTTTTTCTTTTCTGAAAATGAAAAATGTAATTTTTTAAATCACTTATGCAAGGATTTTTTTTCATAAAAATACACCACTTTTACAACTATTAAATAATAAACACTCAAACACTTGTGGCTCTTTATTAGGGGAGAGATAGAGTTTTCCATATGTTTAACACATTTATGCAAACGGTTGAAGAATTTTTGTCAAAAATTTGTTATTTTTGTTTTTATATTTGTTTTGTTAAGTTATGTATGTTCTGTTAAACTAAGTACTATATTTACACAAGAACAAATGTTTACTATTTTTTAAATAGAAAAAATCTATTCAGTTTTTTGTTTAAATATAGAGAGAATTTAAAACGAATAGTAATCTTGTAAACTGCATTTTCTTAATTTTTTATAACACGGGCACGCATATGTAATGAGGATTCGAATAAAAGATTGCGCCTTTTCAAAACAATTAGATCAATTATTAGACATCAGTTAGGCCAGAGGAGGCGCGGTGACTGAGCGGTAAAGCGCTTGGATTCCAAACCGGGGCTTCCGGGTTCGAATCCTGGTGAAGACTGGGATTCTCTGCTTCGGAATCCTTGGGCACCTCTGAGTCCACCCAGCTTTAATGGGTACCTGACATTAGTTGGGGAAAAGTAAAGGCGGTTGGTGGTGGCTGACTACATGACACCCTCGTTAACCATAGGCCACAAGGTCTGAAAGGGGAACTAGTTAGGCCAGGTTCACATCTAACTTTACATTCACTTTCACCTATCATTTGATCTGCTGTACTGTTGGGGCACTACACAAGATCTGTCAACCTTCTTTCTCCAATCTGATCTGTCATTTGTCTTTGATATAATTTCATTCGGATGTTTTTTCTGAAAATATTGAAGCCTGCCTGTGTGAACCACTTGTCTTTGTAACCTTGTTTAGATATATAAACAAATTAAAAATGTGATCAGGGTAACATTGACACTGATACCACCTTTATTCTCCCCCACCCCTTTCTCATCTGGTCCAGACAAAGGATAGAAAAATGTGATGTTTTGAAAGCTAAAAGCATGAAATTGAGCTAAGTAAAAATAATTGGCAAAACTATTTCTAGTCGCACAAATTTATTTTGCTGGTCTAGATCTATTAATAACATGACTGATCCAAACAATTTGATACAGCAAGGCTTAATATAAGCTTTTATAAAAGTTTTTTTTTGTATCTTTCACTATTAATTTTCTTTTATTTATAGAATATGTAACATATTTTTAACACAAATATTAATTTGTGTAATGAATGTTAATAGTATTTGCAAGTATTTTCTAAGATGATGTTAACTTTTTCATACAACAGGGTTACTTTACAAGAAAGAGACATCAAAGTAAATATTTTTGATATGGCTGGACATCCCTTGTTTTACGAGGTAATCAAATGTATAAAAAATGCTTCTTTTAGGAATAAAATGTTAGAAATTGAAATTGGTTTTACTTTACGATGTCTTCAATTCGGAAGATAAAGGGCTAGTGCAGTGTCTCACAGATCTACACAAACCCAACCCGCAAAGTCGTTGTCCGCCGGGAGTCGATTAATAAGTTATATCTTTGCCTTCTTAACCTGTCTTCACTGAGGGCTTTTCTTTTGTGTGACTGCAGCCTTCCTGAGATCTCTCAAAACTTTCTCTTTTATAGATCATCTGCTGCCAACTTCTTTCCTCTATGCCAGAGAGGGCGAAATGTCGCCTAAGTTCATCTTTGTAGCCATTTTCCAACAAATAGTGCTTCTATAATTAACACCAGCCTCCAGCAGAACATGGTTATTTGTAATGTAGTCTTGCCAGCGTATGACCGTTATGAAGCTAAGGCACAGTGGAAACCCTCTGCCCATGCTTCTTTCTTAAGGCTTCTCGATGGTTGAGATTGTTCTGGGTTTTGGATTTTTTAAATTGATTTCTAGGCATCGTAACGTCTTCACGTTTAGATAGAAGAAAAAAGAAAAGCTATTGAAAATTTTATTTCATCATTTGTCAAAAAATTTGATTAATACCAATACCAGTAGGATAAAAAAATCTCGATAACAGGCTGTTCCATATTTTAAAATAGAAAACACATTAAAGCCAAATGATAGCTTGAAAATTGCCCTCCTGACTTATATTGCATTTTATTTTCTTTAAGAATTTTTGTTTCTTTCGAAATATGTCCTCGTCAGTCGAGCTCTTTTCTCAGTTCTTTTAATTCCAGGTCGTCCAGCAGTTCCATTTCTGACACCAGTTGTGACGAATCTCCTTATCCATGCTCTCTGTAAAATGCACTACACAACACTACCAAGTCAAAGATCTTGACGGCTGTGTGCTATAAAGTAACATAACACTTTAATGTCCCACAAATCACAGCCAATACTATACAATTGGCAACGCTGACTGTACAAATGCTTCAGCCTGGATATCAAAGGCATTTAAGGCTCCTCAAACGCTTCCATCAAAGATTCCTTCGCACCATAATGGACATACGCTGGCAAGACAAATTCAAATAACTATGTTCTGCTGGAGGCTGCTGTGGACATTATAGAAGCACTAATTACCATTTAACATCTGCTTTGTCGGACACATCCCGCATGGGAGACGACCGCATGCTAAAGTCGACCTTCTTTGGCGAGCTTAAAGGAGAATGTTGCAACAGGGTGCCCCCCGTAAGTGCTATAAAGATCTATTCGGGCGCCATTTCGACCTCGCTGGCATAGAGTAAAGTAGCTGGCAGCAGATGGCCTCTGAAAGAGACAGTTGGAGAGCTTTCAGAAAGGCTTCGGAACACACATTTGATACCCAAAGAAAAGCCCGTCTTGAAGACAGGCGCAGAATATGGAAAGAAAACTTAAATAGACCACCAGCGGACAACGGCTTTGACTGCAATAGATGCGGAAGAATATGCAGGTCGCAACTGGTTTTGCGTAGTCATATGATACACTGCACTCATTATTTACCTTCGGCTTTTTGAGACCAAATACGAAATGATTCCTAATATCTCTTCGGCATTCTATAGAAACAAAAAAGAATTGCACTGAACCTTGATTTATGTGATATATTTACTTCTTTTTATTTTGTTGTTTTTTTTACAATCATTTTTTCTATGAGTCGCTTCATTTGCCTATGGCCCATCTTACCAGACAACAGCACCGCTAAGATCATCCGATGGTTCTACTCTATTAACTAGCAACGCGGACATACTAAATCGCTGGACAGAACACTACAGTATGCTGTTTATTGTTAAAAGACACGTTTCGGAGGAATCGCTGGCAAAAGTCCCCCAGAAAACTATGAGAGAGGAGCTCGACGACCCACCGACATCTGAAGAAATTGAGACAGCAATATCTAAACTAAAAAAAAACACAAGGCACCTGGCTCTGATGGGCTTCCCGCTGAAATATTTAAAATGGGTGGTGTCGCCCTAACCGAGAGGCTAACAGACTTGTTCGCTCTATGCTGGGAGAAGTGCGGGGCCCACCTGAACTTCGAGACTCCGTAATCATATCCCTATACAAAAAGGGTGACAAGTCTAACTGCTCCAACTATCGAGGCATTACACTTCTGTCAGTAGCAGGAAAGATCTTTGCTCGAGTGTCCTCGACCAACTAACCCACTCTTTAGTGGACGAGGTCTTATCTGAAAGCCAATGTGGTTTCAAAGCCGGTTGAGGTAAATCTGACATATTTGTTCTGCGACAATTACAAGAAAAATGCAAAGCGCAGAACTTAAACCTATACGCTGCCTTTATAGACCTCACCAAGGCTTTCGACACGGTCAGTCGCGATGGTTTGTGGAGGATTTTGGCCAGGCTGGGATGCCCATCTACGTTCCTATCTATTCTCAAGTAGTTTCACGTGGGACAAAGAGGCCAGATCAGACACAATGGTGCCCTTTCTGATCACTTCCCAATAGACAATGACGTGAAGCAGGGCTGTGTACTTGCTCCTACTCTAGTCGCTATCTTTTTTTGGCGTAATGCTGGATCAAATGAGGCAGCGATTGCACGATGGCATCTATATCCGGTTTCGTTCTGACGGCAATGTGTTCAATCTTCGACGTCTACTATCCCATACAAACACAACGGAGATGGTCATAACGGAGATTCTCTATGCCGATGATTGCGCCCTGCTAGCTCACAATGAACATGACCTCCAGAACGCTGTAAACAAATTTGCACACTGTGCCGCCTCTTTCGGTCTATCTATAAACCTCGGGAAAACAGAAGTCATGTTCAAGAAGTCGCCCAATAAAACATACTCAGCCCCAAAGAATCACCGTAAACGGACAGCCCCTTAATGTGGTAGACCACTTATCTAGATGGTATAGTGTCAAATGACGCCTCACTTTCAATGGAAGTTGATAACCGTCTGGCCAGGGCCAGTAGCGCTTTTGGATGCCTCCAGGCAAGAGTTTAGTGGAACAAATCGGTCCGCCTGCCTACAAAAATCAATGTCTACCAGGCGGTGGTTCTCTCAACCCTTCTATATGGCTCTGAGACATGGACACTATACAGAAAACAACTAAGATTTCTTGAGCGCTTCCACCAAAGATGCTTTCGCTCCATCATGGACATACGGTGTCAAGACAGCACTACCAACAGTTATGTCCTTGCGAACCCCGGTATGGACAGTATCGTCCGGCAGTTACGCTGGGTAGGGCCCATAATCCGTATGGGAGACGGACGCATGCCAAAGGAGGTCTTTTTTGGTGAGCTAACAGGTGGTCGACGTAACAGAGGCGCCCCATGGAAACACTTTAAAAACCAGCTTAGGCGTCAACTTTCCTTGGCTGACATAGAAGAGAGCACCTGGTTGCATGCGGCCTCAGAACGAGACAGCTGGAGGTCACTCACGAAGGCCGCGGGATACACATTTGAGACCAAAAGAAAATCCGCTGCCGAAGACAAACGCAGACGGCGAAAAGAAAATCTAAATCGACCACGTGCGGACAATGGTTATGCTTGCCCTGGATGTGTCAAAATATGTAGGTCACAGCTGGGGCTGCGCCGCCATGCTAAATACTGCAATGCTCACTAATCGTCTGACTCGAAGACAAGCCTTATAGCGCCAAAACGACCATGTATAAAATAGGTTTATCTAGCTAGAGGTTGACATACTTCCCCGGGTTGACATACTTCCCCGGGTTGACATACTTCCCCGGGTTGACATACTTCCCCGGGTTGACATACTTCCCCGGGTTGCCCACCTCAACAAGTAACACCATATCAATTGTCATGATAACAGAACATCGAATAAATGGACATTCGAATTGAACAGTTCATAAATAATCAACATTTGTTCAATATTTAATAATAAGCTAATTACAAATTAAACAATATATTTCTTCAACACATGCCAATCAATGAATCATGGATATTTAAATATTGCATAAGTAAATTATACAGATAACACACCTGCCACACACACACTCACACCCTACTGATCGACAGCTTCGAATACAAAAAACAACTCTAGACACAGTCACGGCTCAAAGGGCGAGAAGACGACACTCTTCACCATAGCACCAATCCTAACACCCTAAAACAAAAGAAAACCTAGATCTAGCGATGCTGCGACATCACAGAATGTTTCATTAGCGACACCCGTACCCAAAGATCAACCTACTTACTAAAGCTATTTATTTACGCAAGCACATCATAGGGGTTAAGGTAGATGGGTATAGGAGGATTGTAATTATCGTCGATGGTCCCTGATCCGACTTTTTATCTATCAATCTTTTGCTTTATGGTCTGCGGTTGGGTCTTTTTTGGAAACATTTACTAGCTCACCCTCAAAGTTTACTTTATATTTACTTAGGATTTATATTTTGTTGAATTTTACATCTTTACCGCCCCTCCCCCGAATCCCTTTATATCGATACTAGACATATATGGCCCGCGGGTCTTAATTTGCGTATCACTGTCGATATATCAAATAAGTAAATTCACGACAGTCACTGAGAGTGTTTTGTAATCAATTACATTTATGCCAAGTTTTATCAAGATTGGTCAAACGGTGTTGATTTCTATTCGTAACATACATACATACATACATACATACATACATACATACATACATACATACATTTGCCTTACTGTCTACTTTATAATATAAGATTATATAATGAGATTTTTCCCACATTCTCATGATTGTTCCTTTTTTTCCGTTTTGTCGGCTTTACTTTTGTATCATGAAAATGCAGTTAGAATTTGTTATAGTTGCTATTTTTGATAACGTCATTAATAGCCCATAGATAAAATATACGTTTCAACGTTTTAATTATGTTCAAAATTAAGGCCGCTATTAAAGAGTGCCTAATTTTCCGGTGCCTAATTTTCCGACTTGTCAAAAAGTGCCTAATTATCAGGTGTCTAAATTTCCGGGTGCCTAAATATCCGGTGTCTAAATTTCCAGACACCGTACTTACGTACCGTTAAAACCGTGAAACTGTAAACTGTAGCGTAAGCAGCTCAACAGCTAAAAAGGTTATTTCCACTACAAATACAATACGTGAACTAAGCGTGACGTAAACACACACAATATTCTTGACAACAAAACATGCCCAATACAAACTACTTCCTAGACATTAAAACACAACTATTAAACACCAAAAGAACACTTCACGCGCGCACGACACTGTTCGAATCAGAAAATGCTCATTTTTTTAGCAGAGACGAACCGTAGTCGTACCACGCATCATGGAGGCCAACAAAGCACAATTGCAAGACAATTTTTTTAAGGATAATAACTGTTATTATTATACGGGGTACTATACAGAAACACAACACTGAATACACTTTTATTTTAAATACTCAAAATCTGAATAAAGAAATAAAACATAAATAATATCACTCAATCTCTACCTTTTACTACTATTTCAAAACGTCAAAGACTACAGGAACTTCCTGGAACCTGACTAAACATATCTTCTATTTATACTTTTCTTATAGTCTTTTCTACAGGCTAGAAGCTTCTTTTTTCCAATATTTCTTTTAAGTGTGGTTTTGTAGAAAACTGAAGTCAGTGATTATTAACTAGACCTTAATATCCTATTAGTTCATAAAAATAATAACATGTGACTACTTGGTGAATTTCCATTGACCTGAAACTTTCTAGAAAAAGGCCACAGCTAACTGTTGCCCTTTGTTCGCCGGTCGTCGATTAGACGCCAACTTACTTTAACTGACACATAAGATGGAACCTGGCAGCAGGCGACTTCCGAATGAGACAGCTGGATGTTTCTTACAAAGGCCTCATGATTAATATTCGAGACCAAAAAAAATCCACAGCCGAGGACAAGCATAGGCGGCGAAAAAAGAACCTAAATCGACCATGGTTATGCACTCCTCATAATCTTAGACTCGAAGACGTCTAATTATTATTACTAGATTGACCGGCGGCGTAGCATACGCCGCTGTTTTGCAGGGCCGGCCTTAGGTGACCGCAGTGGGCTCCGCACTTATGCGATCGCAGTGGGCCCCGCACTTTCATAGGACCCGCGCTAATTCTAAGTGTATAAATTATTAAATTAAACCATTGTATAACTTATAACAGATTACCCGCGGCCTCCTGTCAATTTACCAGGAGCTCCTGGAAATCTCCTGAAATGCAAAATATACGAAAAAGTCCTGGAAATATCCGGAAATTATTAAAATCTTTAGAAAACTCATACGAAAAAAAAACGACATTATCCCGTAATTGTGTAATCTGGTGAAAGAAGCTTCTCGAGCATCAAATTAATGAATAGTTACTTTGGTTCAACAATTCTCGTCGATAGATTGAAACATTTGTTAATTCTTGCTATTGAGCGTGATTTATGTAGGAAATAGATTTTTTTAATATACTGTATGACTTCGCTACACGCAAGGCTCGTAAAGTTCGTGGGATAACTCAATCCGCAGAAATAAAAGAATGATCTTTCCTTTATTTCTTCTTCTCGTCCAAACTCTTGAGGGAAGAAGAGAATTATATATATATATTATTATGTTAGAAATAAACAAGTGTTCATTCTCTAGCACTGCCAGGGTCAATTTTCTTTCAGAGATACTAAATTCATTGTAGTCCTTTTTATCAGTTTCCACTGAGAAATTTTCTGGGGGTGTGGCAGGTCTGCAGCAGTACCGCCCTCTGATAGGCAATGAGAATCTTCCTAGGAATGTTTAGGGCCTTAAGGAATCTGTGAGGTCAGTTGTCATTATCCCCTCGGTTGGTATAAAAATGGGGTATATTGTTATTTTGGATAACGTCCATAAACGCTTAATCTCCAGGCCTAGGTTCCCATATTTGCTTTGTTTTTCCATTTCATTTTTTTAATTATGAGAGTGGTACGGCAATGTCAATAATGGTAGCATTTTTTCTTCTTTTTATCAATGATCAGCAGATCAGGGCGATTAAAATCTACCGTTTTGTCGGTCTAAATAGGCCTATCCCAGTACAACAGATGATCAGTTGACTCGAGAACCTCTTGTGGCGAGTATCTGTAATAAGGATGAGTATCCTGTTGATCGAATTATGTATCAAAGCCAAGTGTTGATGTATTCATTTTGCAACTTGGTTATGGCGACCTAGGTTGGCAGATTCTGATAAGGCTGAAGATCCTGCCTTTATGTGTTCAATTCAATTGACTCACCCACATTTCCACATTTTTGGCATTTGTCAACAACATTGAGTTTTAGGATATGCCTCTCTTTTTAGTCCTAATTACTTTGTCCTGTATTGCTGTAACAAAGCCTTCTGTTTCAGGGTAGAGATGCTATGCTTTAAGCTATGTTAAGGAAGCAGCCTTCTTAATGTTGTCACCATGTAACAGAGCCATTAATTTTCAGTGGAGTGTTTGGTTTCCCATTGACGAATCTCACGCCCTAAGACGTCCAAACCAACATTAACACCAGCATAGTTTAGGTTTAGAGGAGTTGCTTCAGAGTCGTATTTGCTAAGGAAGGAAACTAGTTCATTGCTGAAGGCGTGCAGTTTTTATCGTATTTTTTAAAACTTTCCTTCTTACAGAATTTGTAGATATTGTGCAATCCACGACCTCCATCCTTCCTGGGCAGGTGTAACCTTATGGTGTAGGGCTTTGGGTGTAAGCATCGAAATTTGGTTAGTAGTTTTTTCGTGAGTCTGTCGATATCATGTATGTCGGTGTCACTCCATTATACTTTTTGTACATTTAGTGTCAACTCTGCTGGCACCTGAGATGAACTCCTATTGAAAAATAAAAAAACAGAGTGGCAAGGACGAATCCTCCCGTAGTGCTCTGGCAAGAAATAGGGCCGTAGGACGTAATGCCTCGTAGTTACCATACATGTCGAGTGACTGCTCAGACATGTCCCCTCTTAGCTTTTGGAGCTGGAACATTCGTACAAGATATACGACACTGTTTCGACGCTCTCTCTGCAGTGACGGCATCGGGAGTCATAGTTCGGACGGAACAGGGCAAAACATGCCCCAACAGGACAATGTTCCGTCCTACATTGCTCCTCAACCGCCACCACGGATCGTCCTTATCTGGGTGACGCATATACTGCCAGACACCACGGGCTGTGCCGGATTCCTCCCAGGACTTTAACCACTTCTCATAAATGAGTGCTCGGATTTCTGCCGTAGATTGTAAAAACGTGCTTGGTGCTTCGAGGTGAGTGTCAACTCTAAAACCGTTTGTAGTAAGTGCCATGGAGTAATTTAGATAGTGGGTTAATTGCTAGACAAAACCAGAGCGGAGCTAGAGAGTCACACTGGTATATACCCCTCTCTTATGTGGACAGAACCTAGTTTATCACCATTAAGGGGTAGATTTATCTTCCAATATTATTATTATTAAATCCACATTTAACCGTTTAGTCATTTTAACTTAACAATTTATTTTAAAGTTCTGAATGTGAATCATTAATTTTTGTTTTAATTTATTGTCTAGGTTCGTAATGAATTTTACAAGGATACTCAAGGTGCAATATTAGTATATGACATAAGTGATAGAGGAAGTTTCACTTCACTTGATCGCTGGCTAGAAGAACTTAATAGTGAAATTAACAACAAAACTGAAGTTGATAGCATCGTTGTATGTGTTTGTGGAAATAAGGTTAGTTTTTTTAAGCTTACGATCACAAATAATTACTTTTTGGCAATAATTTGTTTCTTTAATTCCTTTTAGAATAGAGGCTGTATAAATATCAATGTAATCGGCACACTTACATCCTTTCAGATAAACATGAAATCTTTAGAATACATCTTCTCTATTACCGTGCATTTTTACGTTTTGTAGCGGCCCCCGAAAGGAGAATAGCCGCTTTAGTTTTGTGTGGTATGTCTGTCCGACCGTCCGTCCCGTTTAGATGTCATAAACTGGAAAAGAAAATGAAAATCGTACATCATAATATTTTAGACCTTTCAAAGTTTTGATGCAACGGCTACTTTTTGTTTTCCAAAAGTAAGGATGTCAGGTGGTGGCCCACATCTAGGGGTCTGACAAGGCGTGGTAGCACGACCATGTCCAGACTAAGGATTGGCCACACCTACATTACGCACTCCTTTGTGCTGAATAGAGAGGAGTTCCCACTTTGTGAGTACTGTGACTCTCGCCTCACTGTGGAACATATCCTCATTGATTACCCCAGATACCAGGATATTAGGGGAATTTTTTTTAGAGCGCACAACTTAAAAACACTGTTCGGTAGTGTCGACCCTGGGAATGTACTGGGCTTCGTCCGGGAGTCGGGGTTGTCTACGAAGATTTGATTTCTGAAATTGTGAACATATAATATTTACAAAAGGTTTTTACTAAATTATTAAATATTTACTAACTTTACTATTGTAACTGTGAATAGACCTTGCTTTTAATGATTTAACTGTATGGAATTTAGCTCTGGTGATATGAAGGGAGAGTAATCCTTGAAGGATTACGGGCACGACATGGCCTAAATTGTGCCGATGTGCCAAAAACTCAAAACTCAAACTCCAAAATTAAACCATTAATTTTTTTAAATTAACTGTAAGCAGATTTTACATAAAAATAAACCACTTTTAAATGAACAAATTCAGGGGAAGTTAACTTTTAAAAAGGTCAGACTTCTTCATTAGTAACTCAAGTTAATTTATAAATTCGCGCATTGGTACGAAAAAAAACTGCATCCAAGGTCACAATGGAAAAAAGTATCAATGACTCATTTTAAATTATATTATTTATTAAATAAAATAATTATTTATTATTATTTATTATATACATTTATTAACTAACACATTGAATTAAATACTGATTCGGGTGTTGTTAAAAAAAAAATTGATACGAACTTCGCTTTAGTTATAAAAACACTACTTTTATAGCGTGCAATTTTGACAGTATACACTTGACAACAATTTAGATTAGACTAAATATATGCCAAATCTAGATCTAGATAAAACATGTATTGATAATTTGAACACAATTTACATCTGTGAATTATTAAGGCGATAGCTTAGCTTCTGACAGCTTAGGGGTGCAGATTTATTTATCAAGTATACGATAGTATCACATTAAGAAGCTGATCGGTCCTAATAGCAGAATAATAATAAGGCTGGTCATTGAGTTCGAAGATTAATGAAGAATGCAGTATTTCCCGTGGCTACGCAGCCCCAGCTGTGACCTACATATTTGCCACAACCAGGGCAAACATAATCATTGTCCGCCAGTGGTCTATTAAGATTTTCTTTTCGCCGTCTGCGTCTGTTTTCGGCAGCGGATTTTCTTTTCGTCTCAAATGTGTATCCCGCGGCCTTTCTGAGTGACCACCAGCTGTATGAGCAAGTACACAGCCCTGCTTCACGCCATTTTCTATTGGGAAATGATCGACAGGTCACCATTGTGTCTAATCTGGCCTTTTTGTCCCACATGAAACTGCTTGAGAATGGATACACCTAAATCTAAAAGAGATATTTAGATCTAAAAATACATTTACATATTTATATTGACTCTATTAGGCACTGGCGGATCCGGGGGGGGGCGGTAGGGGCAATCGTGCCTTGGGTGGTGGTGGGGGGGGGGATTACATCTACTGCCCTTCTCACTCTAGCCCTCTAAGTGGATGGGGGCAGTCATATTTTTATGGAGAAATCCTAGTTTGTGAACGAAATTAGTTGAATTATTGATAATTTGAATCCATTTGTAAATTATGTCGCATCACACTCTAATCTCAAATTTTATAGATAGTCAATATACAATAAAAAATGGTTGTACCAGGTGGGAGGACATGCAATCGGACAGACCAATATTTTGTCTTTTTGTATTTTAGTTAAGAAATTACAAAATTAAAAAAAAAATCTGTCACTTATATAATTTATATATGCTATAAATTAAATTGTTATATCGAGTCGCCCCATCCCGTATTCTTTAATGCCAAATGCAATCAATAACAGAAATTATAAAAAGAGCGAGGATAATCTTTGTCACTCTACCGCCCCCTCCTCTTTCCAGACACAAAACATGACGTTTTCAAACAGACTAGTCAAATATGACGACAGAGTTTATGTCATTGCACATGAATTTATCATAATTTTGTTAAGAAATACTTTGTTTTAGAAAAGTTAGAATTCATAGGAAATGTGTAAGTCTCAGAGTAACAATTGAGAGATGAGTTCTGAGCCCAAATATTCTTTTCCTAGTCGTTCTTTTTCTAGTTCAATACATTTGAGACTATAACTCACAATTTATACTTCAATCCTAAAAATGCAAAAAATCTAATTGATCCAATTAATGTTTCCCACTTCCGAATTTTTTGTTTGTTTAGAGCTTTGAAATATATATCAGTAACAAAACAAAGTTACAAACATGCCTCTTGAACAAAATTTATAATTCATCAATACTTGCTTAACTCAAATACGAACACTTAATATACATCAACTCTAACTCCTTATATTCATGAATATCGATAATACTTTAATACTTAATAAAGCACACAATTATATCACTCGTATGAAATAGTAATACACAAAACACCAGTCCATCAACTTATAAATATATAAATGCATAAATACCAGTCGAGGAAGTAAACGTCCAACCTTCCTGGACGGGGGGGGGGGGGGGGGCAAGACCTTACTGACTTAACACATTTCTCGCACATTCAACGAAGACTTAATCACTCAGTTCACAACACGTGCAACACTTCGCATTCATAAGAAGGGGATATAACAATCATATCCAGCTATTCTCGCCATACCTCTCCCTATCCGCTAGTGCTATGAGGAGGAGGCCTATATCAAGTATAGATCTAGACATTGTCTATGATGCTGCCTAGTGACTAGAGTGTTCACCACATTGATGGACATCTATATCTAGATAGGATTGGCGACATACAAATAGCTTTTCACGTCTCAAAGACGTTTTTTTTATTTAAATTATTCAATTTTCGTTGTTTATATAGATCCGATTCAAGAATTGCTATAGAATTGTTAATTAACATTATGTTCTAATTATCTTCATTGTTTTATTCCATTACAATTTTAATTTGAATGCAAAGTAAAGCAATAAATTTGACAAGCATATAATGAAGTAGAACTGTTCCAAATTTCAAGCTGCTATCTATAATGGTTACAGAGTTATGAATGATATATATTCATTTTCGGTCACAGTTTTTCGTATACTTTCTATAGTCCAATTTTATAAACATGAAAATGCCTTAGCTTCTCTCCCAAATGACATAAAAAGATATTCTTGGTATCGCCGTAGTCCCTACATCAAGCTCTACACCACTAGATAATTTTTCTGTAGTATATTATTTTTAAAAAATTGTCAAAGTAGGCTACCTAAGACATTTAGATCTATATTAGAATCCAAATGTCTTACTTTACACGTTTAATCTAAAAATTTCTAGGCCAGTTTGATCATAATTACTAGATCTAGTCACATCTAGGGTCTGGCGGTAATAGTGTACTTGATCACTTTCACCAAAGATGCTTGCACTCCATCATGGACATACGGTCGCAAGACCGCACTACAAACAACGATGGGCAGGGCACGTATCTCGTATTGGAGATGCTTAATGCAGTCTTTTTTGGTGAGCTAAAAAGTGGTCGACGTAACATAGGTGCCCCACGGAAACTCTTTAAAGACCAGCTTAGGCGCTTACTTGCCATAGCAGAAATAGAAAATAACACCTTGTTGAAAGCGGTCTCAGAACGAGACAGACAGCTGGAGGTCATTCACAAAGTCCGCGTGAATTTGAAACCTATAGGAAATCCGCTGACGAGAACAGACGCAGACGGCGTAAAGAAAATCTTAATCGACCATAGGTGAACATTGGTTATGCTTGCTCTGGTTGTGGGAAAATATGTAGGTCACAGCTGCGGCTGCGTATCGACGGAAAATGTTGCCTTTCTTATTAATCTTCGGACTCGATGAAAAGCATTATTATTATTGTATTGGTATATTAGGTATTGGCGTTGAAAAGTAGATCTATAAGTAGAAGTATACTCAATATTGTATAGATAGTAGATCTACTGAGTAGATCTAAAAGTAGAAGTATATTCAATACTAGTCGACCGGCGGCGTAGCATATGCCGCTGTTTTGCAGGCCACAGCAACCTATCCGACCGCAGTGGGCCCCACACTTTCATAGGGCCCCACACTTTCATAGGACCCGCGCTAATTCTATGTATAAATTATTAAATTAAACCATTTTATAACTTATAACAGATTTTTCGCGGCAGCGTGATTTACCAGGAGCTCCTGGAAATCTACTGAAATTGTAAAATATATGAAAAAGTAATGGAAATCTCAGGAAATTATTACAAATCTTTTGAAATCTCATGAAATATATAGAAAAAAATTGTCATTTTGGGGTGTCATTCAATATGGAAAACGCCAATCCTACGGGTGATAATAAAAACGGCATTATGCATTAGCCGTAATTGTGTAATCTGCTGAAAGAAGCGTCTCGCTCCTCAAAGTAATGATGAATTAATATAGTTCAACGATTCTCGTAGATAGATTGAAACATGTTGCTATTGTTGCAATTGAGCGTGATTTATGTAGCATACGCCGCTATGTTGCAGGGCTGGCCTTAGGTGACCGCAATGGGTTCCGCACTTATGCAGGACTGCCAATGAGGGTTCGGGAAGGTGCTGTGTCATGTGACTTGTCCAGCGATTCCCTCAGTTCCTCAAGCGAGAATGGTTTGTTGTAGTCTTCATTGTTCTCTGACCTGAAATCAATGGAGTGTCTTTCCTCCCTGGTCTTGACTTTTTGGAACTCTGGCGTGTAGTGTGCAGTGACTTTTCTGCTATTGAGGATGCAAGGCAGTCAGCTATTTCTCTGGGTGAGGTGACAGTTCGTCCTTGGTTTTTCAAATGCCCTATTGCATTTGATTATTTCCCTTTGATTCGCCTTACTGCCTTCCAAACCGCTCTAGCAGAAGTTTTGGCATCCAGACTGCCGACAAAACTTCTCCAGGAATTCCTTTTGGCTGACCGTATGGTTTGTCTAGCTTTTGCTCTAGCTATCCTGAATAGCTTTAGGTTTTCCTGGGAAAGATTCTTTATAAATGCAGCCAGTCGTTTTTTCCTATCACCAATAGCACTTTTGCAAGCTGTATCAAACCATGGTTTGCTAGGCCGTTTTGGATTTGCGGAGGTAAGGGGGACAACTTTCCTGGCTATACTAAGTAGCTTGCTAGCAAAGGTATCAGCTGGGTTCTGTTCATCGAGGATATTTTCTGTGATATCCTCAGAGCATCTTTTTTGGAATTGTTCCCAATCGGCCTTATTCAGATTCCACCGCTTAGGTCGTCCCAATGAGGGGAGATTGTTAGTAATGATGTTTGGGAAGTGATCACTTCCCCGTAGATCATTGCTAACTGACCATTTAAAGTCGTCCAGAAGTCCAGGGACGCATACGGTGAGGTCAATGCATGTGATAGATCCAGTTCCTGGGTGCAAGTAGGTCGGTGATGCATCATTAAGTATGCATAAATCGTGTTGGAGGAAGATATCCTCCAGCATACGACCTCTTGTGTTGGTATTGTTGGATCCCCACATGGTGTTATGGGCATTGAAATCATGGGGGATGCTGTCCTTCACAAGGATACATACTCCACCTGATGCTCTCTCTGCATCCTCAACATTCTTGCTGTAAGAACTGTAGCTTCGGAAACTGATGCTATCTTTCAGAAATGTTTCCTGTAAGCAGACAGCTACAGGAGTCTCAGAGTCCATCAGTAGCTGCATTTCCTCATAATTGGCCTTGAGGCCTCTTTAATTCCACTGTACAATTCTGGAATCCATGGCTTATTCTAAATGACCTACTTGGAGCTATTTGGCCTTGGGAGGCCCCCGGAGGGGTTTCCCTTTATTCCAGTAACCTTGGTATTTTTATTCTTGGGTTTGGATGGAGAGGAGGACAACCCCCTCTTGGGGGAAGTCTTTCTCTCTGAAGTAGGGAGATCCCTCTGGTTAGAGCAGAGGTTATTTCATCCTCTCTCACCTCGGGCATCCGCTCCGCTTTGATTTCTTCCCTTAGGAAGTTGGTCAACCTCTAATTCGGTAGAGGTTGGGGTGTCTGGCTGGGTTCTCTGAGGAGAACTGTGTCAGACATGATGTCTCCCGGAGTGTTGGTTTTGACATGCTGCTCAGTCTCCATGCTCTCATCAGCGAGCACATAGAACCTGTTCTTTAGCACAGGGCTTTCTTGTCTCTTCGGAGGTGTGTTCTTTGGCGGTGTTTTTTCTGAGTTGGAGGAGGAGGAGGGGGTGGTGGAGTCAATGTGTCCGTCTGTGTGGCTATGGATCTTCCTATCTTAGCAACAGCCTGGGCGTAGGTCTTTGTCAAGCCAAATTGGCCCTTGGGTAGGGCCAATACAGCCGATTTCGCCTGGCTGAAGGTACATCCTTGTACTCATGCACGGCAACCTCCTGTTTCCACACAGGGCAGTCCTTGGAGTAGGCTGAGTGGCCAGCGTGACAGTTTGGGCATTTGAACTGGGCTGTGCAGCCCTTGTCCTCATGTCCTCCTCTCCAGCACATCTGGCACACACAGTGTTCCTTTTGCAGACTGCCGCGCCGTGTCCAAACCCTGGCACTTGAAGTACCTCATGGGGTTAGGTATGTAGGGCCTCACTGGAACTCGTAGGTATCCTGCCTCAAATACTCTGGCGGCGTCCTAGTTCCGAATGTGAGGATAATAGTGGCAGTCGACCTCCTCACCATCCCTGCGCCTGGTAATGCGCCGGGCATGGGTGACTCCTTCAATGCCCTCCACTATTTCCTTCTCGGAACATTCCAGTAGGTCCCTAGAGCTGATTACACCTCTGCTGGTGTTCAGACTCTTGTGTGGCATGACTTCCACTTGGAGATCACAGAGTCCTCTGCATCTTAAAAGCCCATCACCTGTATCTTGCTATCTACTTCTACAAGAAGTTCCATTGACTTGTGTAGCTTAGACACACTCTTGGGCTCTCCAACTACTTACTGGAGTCCCTTATAGATAAGAAAAGGGCTCAGCTTTGTCAAGCTTTTCCCCTCCTCTGTGCACCTGACCACCAAAAATAATGGCCAGGTAGTACAGCTTTTTGTGGCCTCCTCCTTTTTTCCTCAATACGGCGTCTCTTGCCCAGACTTAAATCTGGGGCAAGTAGTTTATTGGGGTTTTTTTTGTCCATATATATTTTTTTGTTAGTTCGGCACCTGTGCTCCCCACCCGCTTTTGAGTCCAACAAGGGGACAGGCCATTCGGAAGTCCAGTCTATAAAGAGAGAGATCTAAGATTGCAATAATTGTCAGAGTGAACGTGAGGGATTATTTTTAGATCAGTTTGATTTTTTTTTTTCAAAGAGCACGGAGCATTTGAGAAAATTACTACAGTTTGAAATGTAGTGAATATAAGGTCCTATTAAAAGTGTGATTAGGAAGATGTATAATACGATTTGTGAAGATAGGTTACCCTAAATAAGGTGCCTCTCTAGATAATTAGAAATATGTCACAAATTCCGTATTTTTAGGGTTTTTTAAAATTCTTTCTCCCTAAGTTTTCTTCATAGACTTTTTTATACTTATTATTATACTGGAGACCGTGGAAACCGAAAACAAATTATTATCCTCGATTGATCGATTCACAGACCTATATCTATATCTATTGTTATAAACCTGGTGGTGGCACAGATGGGGGTACTGGTGTGAGTGTAGTCAGCCGACGCAAATCGCCCCAGGCCACCGCTAGACGAGCGGTAAACCGTGACGAGTTACGACGGTCGGCCGAGACGAGTGTCAACATGATGGTTCGGGAAGGATCGACGTCGTGAACAGAGCTCAGGATCGTCACGAGGGTTGTAGTCATCTTGTAGTCATAGAAGGCCAGCAGGGACCCTATATAAAGAGTGGAGGTGACACAGTCAAGACGGTTCACGAGAGAGGATTCACGACAAGGGTTCAGAACACGGTCGACTACAGCACAGTTCAACGGTGTGGTTCTGTACGGAGCATTACGACGGTTCTGTGCGGAGTACTGTCAAGTACAGTTGAGACGACTGGCGTCTTGATCTTGGTCTGCGATCGAGTCCGACACAACGAGCCTAGTGTGTGAAGTCAGTCCTGAACTGTTGAACCCAGTGCAGGCCCGGAACGAGACGGAGAGGCCAGTGCAAGAGTTGATACGGCGGTACGGTGTTATCGGAGAGATATTTGTACAGTGTACGTGTTGCCAATTGTACAGTATTGGCTGTTATTTATTCAACTATTAAAGTGTTACTTTACTTTGGAGCCCTGAGTTGTCAAGTTCTTTAAGTTGGTGGTATATGGTGCAGTTTGCAGAGTGCCTGGATAGTGAGATTCGTAACAATATATATAGATCTAGAGTCTATGTACTATTATAATTGTGACAAGTCAAAAGCTTGCTGTCAGAGTCACTCAGATTTATCACAGCATTAATCATTATTTACTATTATTTATTTATTTATTATTTATTCATTTTATTTTAATTATTTACCCGTTCTATCCCCAATTTCATCGCCCGTCCCACCTTCTCCTCTTCAAGCTAGACTTGGTTTACTACCTTGGCGGCTTTTCATTTATCTCCCCTTGACAGGGGTAAAGATAAAAATACAGTCTCTTAGATCTTACCGGTCAGATGTCTGACGGGCAAGGTTGACACCACCTTGGGTGGAATGCAAGTCAATCTTTTTTCTCCCCCCCCCCTTCTCCCACCTCTCTTTTTGATATAGGAGATCACTCGAACCAACACGCCTATTGACCTTTCCTAGGTGCGACTCTTGTCGGATTCACCCACGTGTAAGATAAATCTTAAGCCTAGGACATTTCCTGTTTCCGCCCACATTTTCCAGGCGTATATATAAGGTAGATTAAATCAAGCCAGACCCTCTCATTTCTCTATTACTGTCAATCGAGTCTGGACTATATCATTTATTCTTACTCCTAGAGGAATACCTGGTGGTAAGCCGAACTTAATCACAAGTTCCACTTAATTACTTTGTGCATATTTCTCACTGGATAAGATAAGATATTATCATGTGTATTTTATTTTTTCATTATTATTTAATTAGTGCGTTGTGTATTTCTCACTGTCGTAAGTAGAACACATAAACACGGCATATGTATTTATTTATGCATTGCATCGATCTATTAATGCTACGTTGCTCATTTGATCGTTGATGCAACCATGTATATATTTGTACATCTTATTTTATTTCCTTTATCTCGGCTGTCCGCCTTGATAATTTTACTAGCGCACTAATACTGCGTTTAGAGAAGAAATATGAAATATCTCCCATTTATTCATTTTACTATAACGAGAGTTGCGCCCCTTGAACGGACGCTCTCCCCATTCAAGCTCGCTCCATTGTTCTCGGCCTACCGTCGTATGTAAACAAACCGTCATGGTCGCTGACCACCGTCCGTTTCTCCCCCCCCCCTTTTTTTTCTATTTCCAACTTGTGTTGTTTATTTGAGATTATTATTTCCCCTTTTATGTACATTTCTATATTGCTACTATCAGCCATCTATTTTTCCCTATCCCATTTGTCATCATCTCCACATTGTGCTCAAAAGCAATTTTACCAATCTGACGAATGCACCTCTGTCGAGGGCATCGATAAGATGCATGAGAGACATGTCCTAACTTGTCTTTATTTATCCGCAGCCTCCCTCAGGTGTCTGCCTACTTGCTGTTCATTGTTTACTCGACACTATTCAACTATTGCCTATTAATTTGGATCACCTGCTTATTGCCTATTTACCTGCCTATTTATTTGGCATTATCTGCCTAGTCAATTGCCTATTTGATATTGAGTATCATCTCCTGCCTACTTAGATCCACTCAACTATTTACTTGGTGCTATCGGCTCTACTTGCCTGCCTATTCGACAGCCCACCTGTCAACTTAATAGTTACTACGTCCCTATAAACCCAGAGCCTGTGCGAGACGTCATAGCTCAGCCTGAACTTCGTAACTCACTGGACATATCCTGTTCACTACGCTGCCCACGGCAGATCCGCTCTGCCCGCAGTACCCTTGTGCCCACGGTAGCCGGCCACCCGCCCTACTGTGCCCACAACAGATATCAGAACTTTGGATTGAGACTCCACGAGAACTGTATCACCGGCGTCCCTCTACCCGCTAGAGCGCCACTTTCAGCTGCAGAACCTCAAGCCAGGACACCGCCAGCTGAGACCCAAGCAGGACAACCAGCTAAGTTCAGAAGACAAAGTGACATACTCTCTTATTAAGTGCAAGAGTGATGATTATACATAGTATTGCTTAGAGATAGATGCAAACCCTCCCCCTTTTTATTTTTCTATGTAAATATTTAGGTAAATAAATATTCTTCATTTTTAACTTTGTATCTATCTTTCATTGATTGTCTCGTTGCGTGTCTGCTCCAGATTTATATGCTGACGATTTGGTGTGTGATAGTTAAAAAAATAATCATCCCCTAGACATTAAACGCGCCAAACATACGTCACTTTCCCCAACCTGTCACAATACTACATGTAGACCTACTATTTTAAGAGTGACTCTCAATGGCTCCAGAAGCTCATTAATGATTGTATGTTAGTATATTTCATATCTCCCATATAGAGCCCCATGTCCAATGATAGTGTGTTGACATAGCGGTGTGTGCACGACACATACATGGGAACTATTAAAATGCATGTCAACATGGAATGTTAAAATGCTTTAGAAACACAAAATTTGATTAAAATATGAAATGAATGGACTTTATTTTATATGTTAATGTGTTAAGTATAAAGTAGATCGTTCCTCTTTGAATTAGATGTAGAATTAGAGTTAGATCTAGACTGTCTAGAGTCTAGACTTAGATGTCGGCTTTGATAGCTGAATGGGATTATATAGTACGTCAGGACGTCTAAATTCGCAGATATAAGGAACGAATTTATGTAAAAATGCGTTTGAAAGACAAATTAAAAGCCTAATTTTATTAAATAGTGAAATCAATAGACTATATATTTGTAATTTTCATGTGTCAAGGTAAAAAATTATCTGTGCAAAGTGTAATTTTAAAAATTAGATCTAGATCATTTCGATCTTCTCTCATGAAAACATGATAAACATGGCCTAGATCCATAAAATAGAAATACTTTCATAGAGCTGGGAAACTTTGTTTTGAGGGTCTAAAGTTTGTTTTATGGCTACTATACATACGTCACGGTTCCTGTTAGTACCCAAGGAACATTTATTCCAAGTTTTATTAAGATTGTCAAACGGTTTTGATTTTTATTCGTAATATACATACATACATACGCCTTACTTTCTATTTTATAGTTTACTAGCCTGACATTACCCGCGGCCTGCGGGCCTTAGTTTGTGTTTACTAATCTAGTGGATTGGATTTAGATGTGTTAAACTTAGCTAATGATCCTTTCAAGTTTTTCTCTTTCGCTACGAAAATAAAAATAGTTTTGCGAAAATGGGTGTTCCCGAAGCTGATACATTCATATCTATTAAAAACGATAGGAGCGATAGATGAATCCTATACTCTTAAGCGGGCAATTCTTGTATGTATGTATGGATATATATTTATATATACATTTTATTTCGAAAACGGCTCTAACGATTTTCTTTAAAATTTCATGGTAATGTGCATATTAGTGAGAAAAAAAAATCTCAACTCATTGGCCACATCGGAAAAACTCGAGGTCGACCGTTATATCGGTTTGAAAATGCCTCATTATCGAAAAATTAATTTTGGCCCTAATGTTTTATGAAAGAAAATTTTCCATGACGTGAACGGGAAAAACGCTGCTTACGTCACTAGGCTTATCGCAGTACACTAAAATATTTCTTTACAAACAAGAACGAGTTTTAAAGAATCAATAGACCTAATGGATTTATTATAGAACTATGAAAGAAAAGTAATGACATTAAATGTGCCAATGTAGGATTTGTTATTGTGTTTTAAGTGCGTAATAAATTGTTTACTCTTTAATTGCGTAGAGCGGTGTAGATACCTTATACTTTGTTTATTTTGCTGTGACCTCCAGCTGTCTCGTTCTGAGGCCGCATGCAACCATGTGCTCTCTTCTGTCAGCTAAGGCAAGTTGGCGCCTAAGCTGGTCTTTTAAGCATTTCGGTGTTACGTCGACCACTTTTTTAGCTCACCAAAAAAAGACTGCATGCGTTCGTCTGAGATTCGTCTCCCATACAAAATACTGCTCTATCCAGCGTAAACTGTCGGATTTGAAGAATTCCCTCTATACAAAGGCCGCGGATACACATTTGAGACAAAAAAAAATCAGCTGCCGAGGACAGACGCAGACGCTAAAAGAGAATCTTAATCGAGCACCGCGGACAATGGTTATGCTTGCCTCGAGTGTGGCAAAATATGTAGGTCACAGCTGGGGCTGCGTAGCCACGGGAAATACTGCAATCCTCATTAATTTTGGGACTCGAAGACAAGCCTTATTATTATCATTATTTTGCTTGTGAATTATTACCATGTGTTCATGCTTCGGTGTCTACTGTCCCGTACCAAAACAAGGAAATGGTCATAACACAGCTTCTCTACTTGCTTACACTAAACATGATATCCATCTAGCGGTCAACGAGTTTGCGTACGCTGCAGCCTCTTATGATTTGGATGTTAGGGCGTAGTGACGGAAGGCCCAGGAGAGATCTGAATGGAGGGATCTGTAAAAGCAGGTCATATCCCTCCACGGGCTTTAGCACCACTGGGGTGAATTGATGGATGACAAAAACCGGTATGAACTTCTTATAGTCCGACAGTCAGGCTGAACAGGGCACGTATCCCGTATGGGGACGAACATATTGTTCGGCGTAACAGAGGTGCCCCACGGAAACGTTTCTTTAGAAAACTAATGCAATGATTTAAGTCTATTAAATTTTACTTTTACTTTGTCACAAAGTACCTTTTAACGTAGAGATTTGCGTCACTTGATGTTTCGTATTAAAGCCATAATGAATATACTAATTCCATAATTAAATGTCTGAACGTAACCATCTGAGAAGTTACACTGCAAAGACTTTCTTCCAAGCCAATAATAATAGGCCTACAATAGTTTTACGCAAAAGATGGATTGTAAAACTATAAGACGGACGTGAGCTGTGGTTTGTGTAGACTGTAGGAGGACTTAAGACATTTTATATTTAATCGCCATGTACAATTACATTTAGAACTAACAGAACACTAAAGCAACTTCAGATTAGTAGTCTTTATACGATCCTTCATTTTTGTAATTACAAAAATATTCCCAAAATGACTTCGGGTATATAATCTTCCTTAAGAAATTATTTAACCGAGTGAGGCTCGGCCACCTGATATTAGGATATTAAGTTCAATTAAAACGGGTTTACCCGATTTGTTAAATGAATGGGATTAAAAGTAAGTCAGGACGTTCTGAATTCGCAGATATATGGAACGAATTTATGTAAAAATGCTTTTGAAACACAAAATTGAAGGTTAATTTTATTACGTAATGAAATCAATAGACTATCTTTTGTATTTTCATGTGTCAAAGTGCAAAGTGTAATTCTTAAAATTAGATCTAGACCCTTTCGATCTTTTCTCATGTAAATATGGCCTAGAAGCCCTAGATCGATGAAGTTATAATGCTATCACAGAGTTGGTCAACTTTTTTTTTGAGGGTCTTAAGTTTGTTTTAGGGCTACATTACATACACTACGGTCTAAGTTAGCACTCAAGGAACATTTCTGCCAAGTTTTATCAAGATTGGTCAAACGATTCTATTCGTAACATACATACATACATACATACATACATACATACATACATACATACATACATACATACATACATACATACATGCATACATACATTTGCCTTACTTTCTACTTTATAATATAGACTAGCCGGACATTACCTTAGTTTGTGTATTACTAGACTAGTGGATTGTATTTATATATATATATAATATATATATATATATATATAATATATATATATATATGTATATGTCAACAAAGCAGTGGCGTAGCTAGGGTATTTGATGCATGGTGCGGCAGGTCCTCATGATGCGCCCCCCCCCCTGAAACAAAAAGTCCTTTTTTTCTCCAAAAGGTTTGTGCATTTAATGTTAAAGTATTGTTAATTTGGAAAAAAATCTATTTAAAAAAAAAAGATACTACAAATAAATCTTACTAGCAATTTATCAATAATTTTATCAACATCTTTTATAGCGGCCCCCAAAAAGGGAAAAGACGCTATTAATTTGTGTTGAAAGTCTGTACGTCCGTGAGTATGTCCGTCCCCTTTAGACAAGAAAAGATAGTGAAAATCCGACATCATAATATTTTAAATCATTCAAAGTTCTAATGCAATGGCTACTTTTTCTTTTTTTGAAAGCGAAAAATCTAATTTTTTAAATCACTTATACAAAGAGTGTTTTTTTAATAAAAGTACACCACTTTTACAACTATTCACTATTCATAATAACGAACATGGGAGGCTCGTTAGTGAGGGAGATTATTATTTACCATATTTTAACTCATTTATGCAAATGGTTTTAGATTTTTTGTAAAACATTTTTTTTTTAAATTTGTATTGCTAAGTTATGTAAGTTCTGTCATACTAACTCCTACATTAACATTTTATAAAACTCTAGATCTCAACAACCCTTGTTTCGTTAGTTGGAGGCTTCTGAACAAACTGAGACAACGTTGATGTCTCTTTCTATTCATAGGAAATTTGTTTTTGTCAATATTTTAATGAATACCATCAAGATTGATAATAATTTCTAGAAGAATTTGGTCCAATGAAAAAAAAATCCATCCGTAGCTCTTATATGTGTGTTTCTACATAATCTACGTGCTATTGTGTTTTTTTCATGCAGTCAATATTGCACTAATTTTGGAAGTTTAATTCAGCCTTGACATGTCAGGTGTAGGCTACTGTCCAAAAAAATGAAATTTTTAAAAATTGTTTCACTTGCTGTAGGATTTGATTCGTAATCGTCCAAAATTACAATAAACTCGTTTTGTATTTGTGGGGACATTTACGCATTCGGTGTGGAACTAAGCTTGGTTCGAAGCACATGTTATGTCAGGAGTTGTTTGTTCTTGAATAATGGTTTCACGAAATCCAAGAAATTGCTTTCATTTTTTACCCTCCACTACTTTTTTAACTTAGCGATGTCCACGGAGTGCCAGAATTTGCTTTGAGAGAAAACGAATGATGTCCAAGATTCTCTTTAGATATCTTACGCCTTGGCGCCTTGCTGTCAATACAGTTCCCTACTCGCAGACAACTAAAAGTTCCCTCCAAGCGATTGCTGAATGTGAGCTCTGTTGGTCTCATTTATAGTTTTCCATTTTCATAGATAACCTCCATTACTCATTGAATCTGTCGTTGGATTTAAATGTAGATGTAGTACTTGACCTTGTTGAGAAGAGTAAGCAGGGGTAGCACAAACAAAATTTTTGTTTAGTAATACATCCACTTTCTCAAAACTTTGGCTTTAGCTGGAAAAAGGAGACTTTCCAAAGCTTTCTGGCCTGTCCTATTGCTGAGTTTGTGTTTACATTTCAACTTTACAGTGATCTCGAGATGAAACAAAAAAATACACCGAAAATAAAAGTCAAAATGTAAAAATATGGACATTAAAATTGATAAGAAGTAGTGAATTCTTTCCAGAATGACTAAAACTAAAAAGAATCACAATGAAATGAAAATAGGCTACAAAAGTTAACTAGAGTTACGAGGCATATTAATAAAATCTAGATTTTGATGAAACCCGTATACTGAACAATTTAATTTAAAAAAATGTACCAACACAACTTTGTCCCTCATTAAAATACAGAACATTGAACAATGAATGTATGTGACCCTGAAGAAAGTAGAAAAGTGAGTTGGCTTCAGAGCTTTAAACAAATGTAATGAAATTGATTCAAGATAATCTGCAGATTAAATGTATTGTAAGGAAGCATATAGGAGAAAAACAGCAGCGAAATAAATGCATTTGTTAGTGTTTTTTCCTTTGTTATACAAATGTGTAGATTTTACGAATTTTATCCTCGGCTTGATGCCCCTCATCACTTGATGCCCTGTGCTGCCCGCACCACCCGCACACTGCTAGCTACTCCACTGCAACTAAGATAATGTTCCTTTCAAGTTTTTCTCGTTCGCCACTAAAAGTATTTCTGCGAAAATGGGTTTACCCTTTAAGCCGATTTTAGTTTTGTTTATCTGGCACACACACAAGAGGAACTTTAGTCACTAATGTTCCGCTTCTATCAGGCCTGTAAAGAATATGGCTTAACTATTAGTCCGAAGAAAACAATGTTATGGGACCACCTGCTACAGCACCACCCTCCATCCTCATAGACGATAACAAGCTGGACGCCGTAAACGAATTCTGCTATCTGGGATCCACAATTACAGATGACCTGTCCCTAGAAGAGGAGATAAAAAAAAATGCATAGGGAAGGCTGCAGCGACCTTTGCTAGACTCAGACCAAGAGTTTGGGAAAACCACAAGCTCACTACAGTGACCAAAATGGAAGTCTACAAGGCATGCGTTATGGGTACACTGCTGTATGGCATTGAATCTTGGACCACCTACGCAAAGCAAGAGAGAAAAACTAAACTCATTTCATTTGGGATGTCTCGTAGGATCTTGAAAATCACATGGAAAGAAAAAGTGTGCAATACTGAGATCCATGCGCGAACAGGTATTCCCAGCATCTTCACAGCCCTCAGACACCGCCGCTTGCGCTGGCTTGGACATGTTCGTCGGATGGAGGACAATCGCATCCCGAAAGTCATCCTCTACGGACAACTCGCGACTGGTCGCCCCCACATCCGTTACATAGATGTAATAAAATGGGACCTCAAATCAGTTAACATCAATAATGCCCATTGGGAATACATAGCTCTAGACCGCACCAGATGGGGAGAGACAGTGACCAAGAAAGCTATGGACAGTGAAAAAACATGGGTCTCAGCTCAGGAAGAAAAACGTACAATACGAGAAATGACCAGCTGCTCTACCACCTAAGCAAAAGCCTGCGATATTTGTGGACGGGAGTTTCTCTCCAAAATAGGGCTCCACAGCCATATTAGGAAGTGTGCGAGATGAACCATAGTCGTTCTACGACTGAAGGAGGCCATATATATACATTCTTGCGACTAGCCTTGATCTTGTGTCCCGCATGAGGAATTTTTTGTTATATGGATGTTTATTGAGCTACCGGTACTCTTCTGTTTCATATGGCTTTGCCTTTCTGCATATATTGTGATGCATTGCTAAAAAAAAGTACGGTACTTCGGATATAATTGAATATTAATGTGTGTGTTTTTTTAAATCATTTAAACAATTTCTTTTTGGTCATTATTAATCTTTGGACTCGAAGACAAGCTTTATTACTAATATGTATATTTTTTACAGACAGATCTTAAAAGACAAGTTGATGAATCTGAGGGACAATTGTGGGCTGATTCACATGGGTTTCATTTTTTTGAGACATCAGCATTAACTGGAGAAGGGGTGAATGAGCTATTTCAGGTCAGAAAAACTTATGTATCTAGGTTTATTATTTTTGATTGATTATTGTAAATTTTTAAAACGCTTAAACCAAAAAAAAACCAACTTTTTTATATATAAACACAGATTCTCACCAACAAAATATAAGATTAATTTAATAATTGATTTGTGACGTCATGTGAAAGATTAATCTATTCTTGGTCCTGACCACTTGCTTATAATCACTTATTCTCCTACTTGCCATGGATGCTAAAATACAAACATTTTACTTGTTCATACTTAGGAAAACTAAGCCATTTTGAAGATCGAAACCGTAGCGTTTAAATTTACCTAAAAGTTTTTAAAATACTTAGAAAAAAACCTTTTATTAAGGGTATTTGTATCAATTAGTTTGTGTCAGTCATATATTTACATTTATAATAGATCTAGACTAACAAATATTTTTACCAAATGTTTTTGTTTAGCGCTATTTCATGCTTTTAGCTTTCTTAATAGGGGGTCCCAAACCAACACACTAATCACTGTGCCAGCAAAGTGCTTATGAAAACAGAAGGTTTAATAGTTATTTACTGTCTGTTTCTCTCTTTCTCTCTGCAAAGTGTAAAGTGGACTAATTCAACTTATGTCACCACATTAGTCATGTACAATTTCTTTCCCATGTTCGATACCAAACAAAATAATTAATTACCAATAGTTCATTAAATAGTTTTTTTTTTTTTTAATTCTTATTTCGTCTTGTAAAAAAAAATTGTTCAAAACTTCTCCCTGATCCGAGAATGGGTGTGGGATAAATAACGTGTACCAACTTTTTAACAGACAGGCAAAGTGAGATGATATAAGATTTGTAAAAAAGGATTTTTTATTTCTAATTTCTACCAACTATGTCTTTGAAAGTAGACTTTTTAATGCCTAAAATACAAACAGACAGTCCTTCCGCTTTTTCCGTTAACTTTTTTGGTGCGTACCTTTCTTTTGTTCGTTTTTTTGTTGTTGTTAATGTTTATTTCTTCACAAATATAACTCTCCTCTGGGCTCTAGGTGTAGATTATAACTCTCCTCTGGGCTCTAGGTGTAAATTATAACTCTCCTCTGGGCTCTAGGTGTAGATTATAACTCTAGTCTGGGCTCTAGGTGTAGATTATAACTCTCCTCTGGGCTCTAGGTGTAGATTATAACTCTCCTCTGGGCTCTAGGTGTAAATTATAACTCTCCTCTGGGCTCTAGGTGTAGATTATAACTCTAGTCTGGGCTCTAGGTGTAGATTATAACTCTCCTCTGGGCTCTAGGTGTAGATTATAACTCTCCTCTGGGCTCTAGGTGTAAATTATAACTCTCCTCTGGGCTCTAGGTGTAGATTATAACTCTCCTCTGGGCTCTAGGTGTAAATTATAACTCTCCTCTGGGCTCTAGGTGTAGATTATAACTCTCCTCTGGGCTCTAGGTGTAGATTATAACTCTCCTCTGGGCTCTAGGTGTAGATTGTAACTCTCCTCTGGGCTCTAGGTGTAGATTATAACTCTCCTCTGGGCTCTAGGTGTAGATTATAACTCTCCTCTGGGCTCTCGGTGTAGATTATAACTCTCCTCTGGGCTCTAGGTGTAGATTATAACTCTCCTCTGGGCTCTAGGTGTAGATTATAACTCTCCTCTGGGCTCTAGGTGTAGATTATAACTCTCCTCTGGGCTCTAGGTGTAGATTATAACTCTCCTCTGGGCTCTAGGTGTAGATTATAACTCTCCTCTGGGCTCTAGGTGTAGATTGTAACTCTCCTCTGGGCTCTAGGTGTAGATTATAACTCTCCTCTGGGCTCTAGGTGTAGATTATAACTCTCCTCTGGGCTCTCGGTGTAGATTATAACTCTCCTCTGGGCTCTAGGTGTAGATTATAACTCTCCTCTGGGCTCTAGGTGTAGATTATAACTCTAGTCTGGGCTCTAGGTGTAGATTATAACTCTCCTCTGGGCTCTAGGTGTAGATTATAACTCTCCTCTGGGCTCTAGGTGTAGATTATAACTCTCCTCTGGGCTCTAGGTGTAGATTATAACTCTCCTCTGGGCTCTAGGTGTAGATTATAATTCTCCTCTGGGCTCTAGGTGTAGATTATAACTCTCCTCTGGGCTCTAGGTGTAGATAGTTGAGAGTGAATATAATCAGAGTGAGAGGGAGTGATCCTTAGATCAGTGTGATTATCTGTGTGAAAGCGTGTGTGTGTGGAGGAAATTATAAAGACTGTAGTTAATGATAAAAACGACTAGATCTAGCTCTACATCTAGGCCTTTATTCTAAATCGAACAATTAAAAATCTAAAACAATTATCACAGTGAATACAAGGAACTATTATAGCACCTCCGTCGTGGTCGAAGATAAGCCATGTTTCATTGCCTATGAACTCGAAGATTGCTATCAAGTCCAATCCTCCTTTAAAAACACAGCCACACAAATAGCATGGGTAAATTGTGAGTCTAATGCAGATAAGATAGTGAATGTCGAATAAGTTTAATAATAACAAAGGTACCGTCGAATGTCGTCAAGCTAAATCTCTACATTCATAAAAAAAGCTCCTTTCTCCCTAAAACTTTCAAAAATGGTCTGTTTTCATCGGTTTCTATTTCGCTATTCTTTTTCAAAACCTAGTCTAGTTTTACTAGTCGCGTCATTGTCTCAGTCAAAACTTTTCCTCTTTACGAAACTAATTCATAATCGTGCCATAACACAACTGTAGGATTTCAAGGTCAAACAAGTTCACCTGATGAATTTTTCTTAGCATAGGCCTTATGTGGAAGGTGTTTAGCTTTTTGATGTGGCGGGAACCATACGGTACAGGACTTTGAAGAATACTAGAGTGAAGAGAGGACTACAGCACAGTAGACTTTCATTTTTGTAGATATGCTGAGTCCTCTCCGTTGCCATACTTGTCCTTGAAGTCTGACAAAAGCAGCTTTGGCACGTGCAACATGGAAGTCATCAAGGTTGGCATTTGCTGATATGGTACTTCCCGAATAAACAATTTTTTTAACATTTGTACGTTTTTTTGGCCATCTATGAGGATGTTTGGTTCTGTGACTAATTTATTTGGAAAAGGTTGGTCTTTTTTAAATTGATGCTGAGGCCCACATTTTTGTAGGCGTTGGCGAAGAAAGACAAGCTGTTTTGAAAGTCCTCTTCATTGAAGGTATGTAGGGAGGTATGTAGGGCACAAGTCATCTGTGAAGAGCTGGTCTCTGATGCACTCATATTTTACTTTACTCTTAAGCCTTTGAATATTGAATATACTTGCGTCAGTGCGATATCGTATGTAAACTCCGACGCTTTATTTGCGAAAGACATCCTTCAATACAGCGGTGAACATGAAACTGAACCTGCTTCGCTCCATTTGAGACAGGAAAAGGCTGAGTTGTCTCCGTTGTCTTGGACTTTTGCTTGCTTGCCTGTCATCATGAAATAGGCCCACCAATTTTATGAATTGGTCTGAGCATCCATATGATTTGCCAAAGTCTTTCAAGGCTGACGTTATCAAATGCTTTGGTGAGATTTATGAATGCAGTGTAGAGATTGGATTTCGCTCTCTTCATTTCTCCTGGAGTTGGCGGACTCCAAAGGTCATGTCGACCGTGCCTCTACCCTGCCTAAAGCCGCATTGACTCTCCAGAAGCAATCCAGCTTCTAGTTGGTGTTGTAGTCTGTATCAGCACCTAGCTAGGATTTTGCCAGCAATGGAAAGCAGGGATGTGCTACGATGGTTATCGCATATGTATTTCCATTCCTCTTTTAGAGATGAATAATTGAAGCATCTTTGAACTCTTGGGGTAATTTTTTTGATAAGCCAGGACTCATTGCTGTTGCAGTGACCAGTGCTGTATCTGCCCAGAACATTTCTTCTAAAGCGTGTGTGTGTATTTTTTTGGGGTGTATAGTGAGAGAGAGATTGAGAGAGAGAGTGAGAGAGAGATTGAGAGAGAGAGTGAGTGAGAGAGAGAGAGTGAGAGAGAGGGTGAGAGAGTGAGTGAGAGTGAGTGAGAGAGTGATGAGTGTGTGAGAGAGTGTGAGAGTGTGTGTGTGTGTGTCTCATGTGTTGGGTGTTATTGAAAGAAGACTTTACTTGCACAAAATTTACATACATGCAATGCTTTGGTTTTGGACATTCAACAAAGAATGATATATAATTTACAGTACGGTATTCGAAAATTTATTTACAAAATAAAATAAAACAAGGTTACAAAGACAATGTGGAAACACAAACTCAAAATCTGGCCTAACTGATGTCATATATTACAGAGTTGCCTACAAGTACGCATCTTGCGTATTTTGTACGCAAATGGACTCGAAAATACGCAAGTACGGTTTTATCATCTCAAAATACGCATTACCCCCTCTAAAGCAGAAAACGAAAAAAATATTTATTTTTTTTAAAAAGTCTTGCTAGTCATATATATATAGATCAGTACGTCAATGCCTGGAAATGGACTATTCCTATTAGATCTACCACGAGATAGATCTAGTATCGCATTTGTTTTTTCGCGCGCGCTGACGCGCGAAGATTTAAATATTTAAGATTTAAATATTTACTAGGTCTAGATCTTACTGATCTAAATAAAGTTGAGTTCCTTTCAATGTGTCAGCTTATATGAAGTCTTCAAAGTAATTGGGAATTAATTGATTGATTAGTCCTAATTCATCTAGACTGGATCTAGAACCAGAGATATGTCAGGCACCTTATAATAGAATGTACGTAAATCTAGATTTAGAATTAAGATCTAGATCTAGATCAAATTGTGTAATCTAAATAAAGATCTAGATTTTTTCTAGATTTAGATATAAATCTAATTCTAGTCTGCATTCTAGCTCTAGATATGACCAGGAGTTTAATAGACTTAGATTTAGACTACTGGCTAGATGTAGCAATCAATGTAGGTTTAGATTTCCCTCTAGTAGAAGAGGTACCTCAAAAACTCAAGGCAAAAGATATCTGTAACTAGATCTAGATCTAAACTTAAATCTACCTAAAGAAGCAATTTTGTATCAATTATGGAATCTAAATTATGCCCATTAAAAAACAATCAACTGTTAATGAAGCTGCTTACAGATCTAGATCTATTCTAAATTTGGATTTGATTTTTTTTTAGATGAAAGTGAGAAGGGCAGAGGTTTTCATAGAAGAAACATTGGTTGCGATTAATCTCTCTTTTAGCATGATAAAGGGAATGAAACTGATGTTCCATGACCATAACTTGCAGAATGTACTTTCTGTGGTAGCTGCTGTTATAGTCATTAGCGACTAGCTAGGTTCCATTACTTATGAAGGCATAAGTTCAAAGAATTAAATCAGGGGCATTTAAGGCAGACTCAATAGCAAAGCTTTTTTATATTAGAAAGAAGTTCAATGACTAATTAGGATTATCTGCCTGAAAAACAAAAATTTAAAATGTTTATTATTAGTGATTGTAGAGGATGCCAAAGTTTTCATTGCTAACAGCATCAAGATTACAAAGAGAGTTTGTGTTGCCACACAAACTCAGAGGCAGCCCCCGTGGGAGACGGATCCCTGTGGGATCCGCATATTCGCAAGGAATATTCAAGACGTGATTTTGTTTTGATTGTTAAAAGTAATAATATTTCAAAGATTAATTTGGCGTTGTAAAAAAATGTTTTTTTTAATGTAAAATCTCCCGCTGGTCGACGGAGGATGGCATCGAGCAGGGTATGAAACCGAGACCGTAGAGATAATCCGTCTGCGCGCTAACCGCACGACCAGGCATTGCTCTTAACCTAATGACAAACTGGTTACAAACTATTAGCCTATTATTGATAATATACCTACACATTACGGAATGACAACTACCGGATACGTACAATATGTCAGAAGAGCGATTTTAGATAATCATTTGGTATTGAGCATTTTCATTTAAATGGAATTAGAATGATGATGTAGATCTACCAAAATTAAACTTTAAACTTCTAATTTAGCAATCTCAATATCTATATCTACTAGATCTAGATATAAAATATATATTTGGGATAGTGTAGATGTAATTTAGATAAGATTTGTGTAAAAAAAACACTAGCTAATCAATTAATAAACTAATTGCAATATTAAATTTAAAAATTGTAGATTAGTTTTAGTATTTTATAGCTTTGCAATATTGACATATTAACAATCGAGACTTTAGAAATAAAAATCTACACTTTAAGTCTAGAAATTAAAATTATAGATCTTGATTTAGTCTAAACATGACTGTCTGGTATTGCGCTTTGCGCGCTGGACTGTCGTTTGGATTCATCAATGGTCCCAGGCTCAAACCCTGCCCGCTCCCATCCCCCATCGTTCTGCGGGAGGTTTGAACTACAACTCTGAAGGAACATCAGAAACATGTAAAACAACAAATATTCTAAACTAGAATAAATTCTAGATCTACATTCTACAATGATTTTAATTAGAAATTAAATCTAAATCTAGTTTTAAAAATCTAGCTGTAGTGTAAAATAAAAATCTAGATCTAGTGATAAAAATCTAGCTCTGGTGTAAAAAAAAAACTTGATCTAGTGTAAAAAATCTAGATTAGATCTAAATCTAGCTATTATGTCTTTTTAAAATGCGAGTCACATTACGAGGGTTAATAAACATTACTATACCGAGTTGTTTTAGCATTTCATTTAAAGAAATAACTCCATATGACGTCGACGGAAAAAATTCCATTACGTCACACGTCCTAGTTAGACTAAAAAATGTCTTCTATACGAGCAGCTTGTCGAGTGTTCATTGACAATGGTGCACCGAGTGAGATCTTTAAGCATTTTATTTAAAGAATTAACTCCATATGACGTCAAAGGAAAAAAATCCATTACGTCACACGTCCTAGTTAGACTAAAAATGTCTTCTATACGAGCAGCTTTTTGAGGGATCATAGACATTGGTGCACCGAGTGAGATCTTTTAGCATTTCATTTGATGGGCTAGTTAGACTAAATATATATATATATTATCCCTGGTCTATCAGACCATGAGATCATAAAAATACACAGTCAGATAAAAGCAGTAGCCAATACAAAAACCAAAAGAAAAATCTTACTCTGGAATAAATGTAACCTAACACAACTACACCAAGCTGCATTAAACTTTCAACAAACATTCTTATTAGAAAAAGACATTAACCAACCAGTCGATGACCTCTGGAATTTCATTAAAAACCATCTTAAAAGCATTATAGAAAATCATATACCAACTAAATACACATCAAACAAAATAAATAAATGCTGGTTTAATAATAGACTAAAGAAGCTTTGTAAACAGAAGGAAAACCTATATAGAAAATTTAAAGAAACCAAGGCAGAAAGAGTTTACAAAAAGTATATAAAAATTAAACACCTAACCCAAAAAGTAAGCAGACAGCTGCAGAGTGAATACATAAACAATGTAATATCTAAAGATAACAACAAAAACCTATGGTCATACATTAAGTCTAAGAAAATGGAAACAACAGGCATAGCGCCATTAAAAGATGAACATAACATAATACATAATGATAATGAAACTAAAGCAAACATCCTAAACAAATACTTTGCATCAGCATTCTCAGCCCCAGGAGACAAAGACATATTTCTTAATTTGAACCAAGTAGACAACATAGAAGATTTAGTAGTACAAGAAAATGGAATTAAAAAACTATTAGCCAACACCAAACCAAATAAAGCGTCTGGACCTGATGGTATTCCAGCTAGATTACTCAAAGAACTAAGCAATGAGCTAGCCCCAGTGTTCAAAATACTCTTTCAGGCATCGCTTAACCAGGGCAGAGTACCAAAGGACTGGAAAGAAGCTAATGTCACCCCCCTATTTAAAAAAGGAGAAAAATCTGATCCAGGAAACTACAGACCAGTATCACTTACCAGCATCACATGTAAAATACTAGAACACATAATATGTAGCAACATCATAAACCACTTAGACAAACATAATGTCCTCACCCCATACCAACATGGCTTTAGGAAATATAGATCATGTGAAACACAACTAATAGGACTAATTGATGATTTCTCAAAAGGTTTAGATAATAGTGAACAAATAGATGCTATCTTACTAGATTTTTCCAAGGCTTTTGACAAAGTTCACCACCATAGTTTGCTTAAAAAATTAAAATATTTCGGCATTAACGGTCCACTGTATCAGTGGATTAAAGATTTTCTGATAGGGAGAGAACAAACTGTAATAATAAATGGCTCTAAATCAACACCAATAACAGTAAACTCAGGTGTACCTCAAGGAACAGTCTTGGGTCCACTACTATTTTTAATTTACATAAATGATTTACCAAATTGCATTAGTTCAGGAACAAAAGTCAGATTATTTGCAGACGATTGCATAATATATAGAACAATAAAAACAAAACAAGACACAGATATTTTACAAAGAGAATTAGATGAATTACAGAAATGGGAATCAAATTGGAGCATGTCTTTCCACCCAGAAAAATGTCAGTTGTTAAGAGTAACAAAAAAAATTAAACAAATTAATTCCACTTATCTTATTCATGGCAAACCAGTAACACAGACTAAAAACTCAAAATACCTAGGTGTTATAATAAATGAAAAACTGTCATGGAATCCACATATTGATGAAACTATAAAAAAATCCAACAAAGCATTAGGGTTTATTAAAAGAAATTTCTATAAATCAAATAAGAACATAAAACTAAAATGTTATTTAACCTTGGTTAGGCCAATAATAGAATATGCATCCACCGTGTGGGACCCCTCAACTCAAGAAAACATTAAGAAACTGGAACAAACACAAAATAGAGCAGTGAGATTCATAACAAACGAATATTCACATTTGACAAGGGTAACACCATTAATAAAATCACTAAATTTAGAAAGCCTTCAGGACAGAAGACTCAAAAGTAAAGTAGCAATTATACATAAAACACTGAACCATAATCTTCAAATACAAAAACAAAATTTAATAAAATACTCTGAAAGACACAAAAATAAAGGCACATTCCTCGTCCCATATGCTAGGACAAATTTGTACAAATACTCCTTCTTCCCTAGTGCTATTAGAGCATGGAATGGGTTGCCTGAGCTAGCCAGAAAAACCAGTGACTTGGCAGAATTTAAGTCATTGGTTAATATGCATGACTAAATGCATGACGCGTAGGACGTAATCATCTTCTTTTTTGAAGTAACGTCTGTATTATATAAGATAAGAAGATAAGATATATTCGATTTCTTTTTTGAAACAAAATCCGGAACATTCTTTACTTATTAAACAACTTTTATTAAGTTTCGGCAAGAAAGTTAATTGTAAACTAAGTTTAAAAAGTGATTTTTCGGTAATCGTTTCTAGTAAATTACTTTCTTATTTTAAAATCCTGAACAACCTATTGTCGATATTTTTGAAAAAAATAAAGTCATTTGAAATAAATTTGTTTTAAGTTAAAAATTCGGAACAATTGATATAGATAAACTATAGTGACTTGGTGTCAAAGAATATAAGTGTAATATTAGTCAATTATGCGATTTCAAACAGTCATTTTACATAATTTATTTTTTATAAAACAATATCCAGAACAACTTTATTGTTAATGAAATATAAATCAGTATAGATATTTTTATTTAGCATGAACTACTTACGACTTTACGACTTGTTACGACTTTGGAGTAGACTAAAGAAAGTTAACTCACAGATTGTCAGGTCGCCGATATCCTTCTGGTTGCAGAAGCACAATCCACTACGAACAGTCAATAATCCAAGTAATAGAAATAATTTCACAGTTCTCCATATCAAATGTACATACAACTATTCACAAAAACCGATTGAAAAATCCAAATCATAACTCCAGTTACTTTACACATCAACACACTCGCTCAGGTCAGTTTCGCCTCCAAACATAAACAAAATTCAAAAAGTTCTCACGTGAGAAAAAATGGTCAGTCGGGGGGAAAAAAGTATACAGCACTTCCCCCTCCCTAGATCTTTGCGTCCCGAACAGACTCTCCATCATCTCCACAATAACGGTGCAACCGATCTAGGTGCACTACTTTGCATTTGGTTCGAGGGCCCTTCTGGATCCGGTACACAACGTCATTGATCCTTTTCACAATCCGATATGGGCCTTTCCAGTCTTTCTGTAATTCGGCGATCTTCCCTTATTTCTCTTCGGGTTGTATAGCCAGACAAGATCATGTTCTTCAAACCCGTAGAATTGGCCCTTCTATCGTATCTGGTTTTCATAAGGTCGCTACTGTCTTTTATCTTACTCCTTGCAACTGCATGAACCTCTTCTAGTCTCCTTCGAAGTCCTGTTACATATTCGCTTGCCGTTGTTGGTTGGTCTACTGACTGTTCAAATAAGAGGTCTTCTGGCATCCTAAGTTCTCGACCAAACAATAATGTGGCTGGTGTGTAACCTGTAGTTGCATGAACTGCTCCTCTATAAGACAGGAGGAATAGAAAAATGTAGTCATCCCAATCTTTTTGCTGTTCTGCTGACATTATAGCCAGGTGTTGTACCAACGTACATCCAATTAGGGCGTAGTGGTGTGGTTCGCGTCTTCTCGATATTCAAGATTTTACAAATCTCATGAAACAGATCAGATTCAAAGTTGCGTCCTTGATCTGAATGTAATTCCATTGGGACACCAAACCAACTAATCCAATGTCCTACCAAAATATCGACTATTGTTGTGGTTTCCTGGTTGGGCATCGCGAAAGCTTCTGGCCATTTACTAAAATAGTCCATTATCACTAGAATGTATTTGTTCCCTTTGTTAGTCTCAGGAAAAGGTCCAGCTACGTCCAGTGCGATTCTCTCAAATGGTACACCTACGTTGTACTGTTGTAAGGGTGCTCTAGTACGATGTTGCGGGCCTTTAGTTGCCGCACACCCGGTCACATTTCTGGCATAGTCTATAAAAGTCTAAGATAAAGACTAAAAGTGTAAATATTTTGACTTATGTACAAATTGTCTTATATAACTTTATGCTGTTTTAACTTTAGGATAGCTTCCTTTCATGTATGTTATGTGCTTGAATGATTTAATTTTAGTCTTTCCTGTGTATATTTCTTGATATTTAGGAAACTACGCAGTTGCCCCTGAAAATACGCATTTCCCTTTTGGCATGTGGACATCTCTGCATATAATGATTATCTAATTGATCTAATTGTTTTGTATAGTGCCAATGGCAAGTCTCAATGAAAAAAAAAATCTTTTTCCTTTAAATTTCTTTTTACTCTAACTAGGTGTCGTGCATTGATATCGTCATACTGCAGTACACGCGATAATAAACTACTTATTAATGTATGTTCTGAATTATGTTCACTTGTATGCATATTAAATAGTTTTCTTTTTTTTTTTTAAAGTAAACAATTTTTTTTTTGTAAATGTAGTAGTTAATATGACAGAACTTAATTAACTTAGCAATACATTTGTACAAGAGAAAAAATTGCATAAATGTGTTTAAAATATGGTAAATAGTCGTCTCCCTTACTAAATAGTGCATTTTTCTAAAAAAAATAACTGCTTTCATAGTTGATTTTAAACATTACATTTTTTACTTTCAGTAAAGAAAAAAGTAGCCGTTGCATCAGAACTTTGAAAGGTCTAAAACATTGATGCCCAACTTAATTCAACCTGCTGGCCAATTTAACTTCCGACTCTCGTGTCACGGGCCACGTGCCCGAAAAGGTACCAAATCGAAATGAAATTGACCTGAAAGAATTGATTAGTAACTTGTGGATCTAGGAAAATGTGAGGGAAATTATAGCTAGCTAGCCAACGAATCATGTATTTGTCTCCTTTTGGTAAATATTCCCATCGATCATCCCATTTCTATGCGTAATTTAAAAATATTTTTATTCGCGGCTCAAACCAAGAACGCCATAATATTTGTTTTATAATGTCGTTTATAAGTTGGTTAAAAAAAAAATCAAAAACCTCGCCTTCTTTACAAAGCAAATATGTTGGCTTATTATCATAAAAAAGAGATCCGTTCACTTTTTCTGGTAGATTCTAAATTCCACTTGTAGTTTCTTCAACTCTCCCATTTCATAAACGTACAAATATTAAAGGTCATGGTGCCAATCCATCAGAGGGCCGGAACGTGGGTAAGATTTTTTAAACCCTAATATGCGCAAAGATTTTGCCAACTATGCTGAGGAGATAGATACCCCTATAATTATTGCAGTCAATCCGATCCCCTTTGTTCTTATATATTGTGACTATATTTGCGTCACGCATGTCCTGTGGGACATGACTTGCTTCACAGCAGGGGGAGAGGAGAATATAGAGTTCAGGGAGAAGGAGTGATTCGTTGACCTTAACTACTTCCGCTGCTATGCCATCACTTCTTAGAGATTTTCTATTTTTCATGCAGTTAATTGCCTTTTTTTGAGATCACCAAGGCTCGGAAGCTCACCTAGGCATTCCAATACTGGAAGATCTGGTAGAGAAGCCAGGGCGACATTGTCTACTGTATTCTGTGTGGCATAGACATCGAGGTTGTGTTCTGTCCATCGTTCTAGCTGCTTGGTTTGATCCGTAATTTTTTCTCCAGATTTTGATAGAAGGGGGACTGTTGAACCCAGGGCCGCTTTAATGCCATCAAACAGATCTTTACTATTTCCCAAGTGGAGACTTTCTTGAATTCTGTTGCAGGTATTCCGCCAAAAGTTGTTAGCACGTTGTCTAGCCATTTGTTTTGCCTCTTTATTTGCAGTTTTTGAAGGCTTGCAAAGATTTTTAGATTTTTAATTAGGCTTTGTCATGTGAGCAAGGTGTGCAGATCGCTTTTTCTCGATGCAAGGTTCCATCTGTGCTAGATTCGCCTCAAACCAGTCTACATTATTGTGCTTTTGAGGCCTAAAGGCCGTAATTGCTAAACTAAAGATTACATCTCTTAATTTCTCTAATCTGATAGAGATGTCTTCTACGTCACTTATCGAGGGGATTGAACTTTCAGGAGCTCACCAAATAGTGCAGACTTCTCTGGGTCACCTACATGGTTGACGTTAGTTTGCCTAGTTCCAGGTTGACTTGAAGTTTAAACTTTCTTGAGAAGTAGTTTGATCTTGCTTAGCGCTAGTGAATGGCCTGAGTTGGTATGCGCGGGTGTGGATGACACTATTCAGATCCATCCTTCGAGTGATTCAGAGGTCAAGCTGGTGTCACCTTTTTGAGCGTGGGTACTATTTATGTCTCCATATAGAGGTGCTCGGACTTTGTGATATTTTTAATTACATCCTCCAGAGCTGCCTTGCAGTGATGCACATTTCATGTGTGCTACTCTTTTATTGCCTATGGGGTACATCGCAATGCAGGGGACGAGACTGTTTCTTATTGCCAAGCTGACGCCATGTATTCTGGGGCTGTATTCTGATTTTCCTTTTTCCAGTAGAATGTATAATTGCTTTCTATACGAGATCCACTGTCTGCCAGTCTCGTTTCTTACAGACAGGCCACATCAATGTTTAGTCTGTTGAGTTCTCTGTCGATGATAGCTGTTTGACGCATGTCGGTGACGACTTCAGGATAAGTATTGAAGCCAGAACACATTGTCCGTCTGTTCCAGCTTGTAAAACGCATTAATGTTAAGGATTTTCTTTTGATTGTATTGGCAGGTGCGGGTGAGAAGCTTGCTTTTTTATTTTGTCATAGCACCAACACCCAGTGGTGCTGCAAGCTGTGGCGGGATAGCACTTTATTGTCCGAGGCTTCTCGGCTTAAGGCAGGCAGTAGCTATCCAGTGAGGCTAAAAAGGCCCTCCTACCGTCAAGAGTGGCCCCTGGCTTTCCAGCTTACGCCAATCAGCTAGGAATTTATCACCGGTAACTACCACTCTCCGTGTTTTTTTTCAGAGACATTACTGTCAGAGATGGAGTGACCTCTCCATTGCTGGGGGAAAGCCTAGGCGGTAAATTTACGAGTGCTGGGCTGCCTACACGTTAGCACACGCCTCTCTTCCATACTGACCGGTTCCATCACAATTTGGGGTCAGATGGCTGCAGGAGTTTGCAGAGAGCAGTAGTCTTACTACCGTCCCCCCGCCGACGGGGCTCCAAGACCGGATTTTCTGTTAGGGTTTACCCCCTTAGCCTTAACCTTGCAGGGACACACATAAGGCAGTGCGGCTATTGACCTATCGCTAGGGGTGTGGTTTGTGAGTAGCAGGGCGTGTCCGCACGCCGAAAGGCCAAACATCCTCCGAGACCCTTGCAGATTTGCCTGAGCTTCACGGCCTCAGTTTCCATCTGTCACCATGAGGAGGTACTGCATAGGACTTGCTGTGGAGAGGCTATGTACTGGCAAGAGAGACTTACAAATTGCTCCATTTTCACAGATGCTAGCCAGCTTTGACAACAAGTTAAGCTACTACAAATATGTAAATTAAATGTATGGATTATAATATTTATCTAAAATATATATGGTTGGAAATTGCAAACGGCTAGAAATCACGATAACATATCATGTTTTGAAAATAAAAAAGAGGTTATGGAAAAGACAGATGTCAAAAATTTCTAAATCATTTTTTTTGTGGAATATTGGTCTCTTATAGATACTTATTTTGCTAGTAGCAGATTTTTGATGTTCCAATTTAACTCCGCCTTCTCTATCATAAACCAAATATATTTATTACAATTTTCGCGAAGGTATGATTCCCCCATTCCTTTTGTGTTCAGTACCACATAAAATTTGTTGTTCTTCACAATGAAAAACAAGGTTACACAGACTGTTTGTGTGGAAACACAAACTCAAAATCGGCCCCCGAAGTGGTCCACAAAGGCAGGTAAAAAGGCTGGTTTCAATATTTTCAGAAAGAACATCAGAAGGAAATTCTATCAAAGAAAAATGACAGAAGAATGGAGAAAAAAGGTTGACAGATCTTGTGTGGTGCCCCAGCGGTCCAGCAGACCAAGGATAGATGAAAGTGAATGAGAAGTTAGATGTGAATCTGGCCTAACTGATGTCTTATAATGAATATGTAATTGATCTAATTAATTTGTAAAGGGTCACTCTCTTATTCAAATCCTCAGGAAAAAAAACATTTCTTTCAGTATAAATACATATAGTCCGGTGTTCTACGGCCATAGGAAAGTTCACGCGATAATATGAAACACTACTTATTATATGCATTTTAAATAGATTTTTTCTCTTTAAAAAAAAGAAAACTTTGTTTTTGTAAATGTAGTAGTTAGCATGACAGAACTTACATAACTTAGAAATACAAATGAAATAAAAAAAATGTTGAACAAAATGTTTAAAACCATTTACATACATATGTTAAAAACATAGCAGATCGTTGTTACCCCTTCTATATAGCCTCCTGTGTTTGTTACTATTTATAGTGAATAGTTTTAAAAGTGGTGTATTTTAATGAAAAAAACTGCTTGCATAAGTGATTTTAAAAATTAGATTTTTCGCTTTCAGAAAAGAAAAAAGTAGCCTTTGCATCAGAACTTTGAATGGTCTAAAATATTTTGGTGTCAAGTTTTCACTATCTTTTCTAGTTTAGGAGATCTAAATGGGACGGACGGACGGACAGACGACAGATATTCCACACAAAACTAATAGCGTCTTTTCCCCTTTCGGGGCCGCTAAAAAAAGTTCGAATTAAAAAAAAGAAAAAGGTTTCATACACGCATTATTAAACACAAACACACACATACATATAATTAAAATAAAAAAAAAAACCACTAGTTTCCCTAACTTTCAACACTGCCCAATGAAATTTAACAATCTGCATTTCCTTTATATTTGTCACGATCAATTATGTGCTAGATGTCACGTTGAATATGAACTTATCTAAACTGCACAATCAATGATCGTGGTTGCCGAGGATCTAGAAATCGTCAGTTGATAAGATGATCATTTAGAAGTTGCTAGTTGATAAGATGATCATCTAAAAGTTGCCAGTTGATAAGAGGATCATCTAGAAGTTGCTAGTCGATAAGACGATCTAAGTACACTATTATATATTCAATGAAGAAACTTCTCCTCGTCAAATACAAATACTTTAATTCAAAACTTGGAAAAGCTATTCACAATAGTTACAATGATATACTGTGATTGAATAAAACATAAAAATATATATTTCTACTAAATTAAATGATCTACACAATAATATGATCATGTCATCTTCCATTAAGTTCCAACACAAGACTGGCGGTAATATCTAGAATCTTTCAGACCTTTGGGCGTTTACCATGTGACTCATATCTCCTTGTCGCTTGGTTAGTCAATTGACCAATAAAATACAGATTAACGTACAATAATTAATATTTCTAACCAATCACATTTATTCCAAAACAGAAGGTTGCACCTATTCTCAAAGGTCACAGACCTATACACAACTTCAATAGACTGCAAATCAAATCAGGTTAACAAGTCATACTCAGCTTTCTCAAAAGCAATCCTCCTAGCAGCTAAGGAATCAATTCCGAGAGGAGCAAGAAAAGATTATATCCCCAACTGGTCTGATCACCTTCAACAACTCCACAATGCCACTATTGAAGCCAGAAACACAGTAGAAAATAACCCTTGTATAGAAAATAACATAAATCTAAAAGCAGCTAACGCAGTTCTCAGGAAAAATTACCTTTCCGACATGAGGAAAAGTTGGCATGAAAAAACAGAACAACTAAACGTAGATAGAGACGGCCACAAACTCTGGCGTATAGCCAAATGTCTCAACCAGGAAGAAAACTGAACAACTCCTATAGTAGTAGAAAAGGACAACAAACCCCTGAAAGGCCAAGAAGCAGCAAATGAATTCATTAAGTTTTTCCAAAGCGTAGGACAAATACAAATCAATGAAAGTAGAAATAAAGATGTAAACTCAGAAATCCAAGATAAAATTAAAGAAAACAATCCAGCTTACTCCTTGGGAATGACAACTAATCTTAAAATGAAGGAACTTGATGAATCCCTAAAAGTCCTCAAACCAAAACAAGCCCCGGGCCCAGACAAAATATCTAATGACATGCTTCTTCACTTGGGGCCTCAAGCCAAAAGAAAACTGCCACAAATATTCAATGCTAGCTGGAAATCTGGCAGAATTCCAAACATCTGGAAAAAAGCCATTATGATCCCTATACTAAAGCACGACAAACCAAGAAATAAACTGGATAGCTACCGTCCCATCAGCCTCACTAGCTGTACTTGCAAACTGATGGAAAGAGTGATAAATAGAAGGCTGACATGGATCCTTGAGTCAAATAACCTACTCACTGAAGCCCAGGCTGGCTTTAGAAAAGGCAGATCAACAGAAGATCAAATCGCCTTCATCACACAAGAAATAGAAGACGGCTTTCAAGAAAAGAAACCAACAACAATTGTGTGGGTTGACATAGAAAAAGCATTTGACAAAGTCTAGCAACAAGGTCTCTTACTCAAGCTAATCCAGCATCACATATCCCACAGAATGTACAACTGGATAAAGGAATATCTAAATAATAGAAAAGCCTTAGTTTGCATGCAAGGACAAAGAAGCCACACAGTGGGTATAAAAAATGGTGACCCCAAGAAGGAGTCCTATCCCCAACACTTTTCCTAATCTTCATAAACGATCTAAATCAAAACCTACAAAGAAAAGTTAAAAGCAGCATGTATGCAGATGACCTTGCCTTAATTAGCACAGAAGAATATGTAGGAACATCGAAGTTTCGATTACAAGATGCTCTCGATATACTCAATAATTGGTCTAAAGACTGGGGCATGTCCATCAACACAAAAAAAGACCACATATACCATATTCTCACTGTCAACAAAACAACAAACAATAAAATTAACATTAGATAAGGAAGCTTTAGAAAAAAGTGACAGCCCTACATATCTTGGAGTCACCTATGACCCGAGACAAACCTGGAAAAGTGAAATAGATAAAACACAGAGTAAAGTCATCCAGAGACTATCCCTCTTGAAAAAAATTAGCTGGCACAGATTGGGGAGCTAATCACAACATCCTGAAAAAGACCTATACCAGTTACGTAAGACCTGTACTGGTATATGGTGCCACAGCTTGGGGCTCAGCAGCCCAAACCAACCTAAGAAAAATAGACAAGGTTCAAAATATTGGTTTAAGGATAATGACAGGAGCAATCAAAACAACACCCATAAGAGATATGGAGGAAACTGCTGCCCTGATCTCTCTGGATGAAAGAAGAGAAATAAAAATCCTTTCCCAATTCACTAAATTGGAAACCTTGGAGAGGCACTCACTCAGAACAAAAATCCACAAAACTGGCACAATAAAAAATGTCTCAAAAGGACCAATTTCATACAAGAATCTCTAAACCTAAAAAAGAAACACCAACTTGAAAAATTACTCTGGAATCCTCGATACACTATAATGAATCTCCATACTGGGACGAAAGCTCTCTTACTACTATAAGGGACCATATTGAAAACATAAAAAGAAAATCTGATTACAGACCAACAGAGCTCAAGGAAATAGTGAACTGTTTTCTACATACCAATTATCCTAGCAATCAGTGGATCAGAGTTTACACGGATGGCTCATCCCATAAGGGAGGAGCTGGAATACTTATCGAATGGCCAGATGGAGGAAAACTAGAAAATCCATTGCAACTGGAGAGCTCTCTGACAGTCACAGAGCAGAAAGGGAAGCACTAGCACTAACTGCTACCATGCTAGCAAATCATCCAAGTTCCCCACAGTGAGATTTTTTTTCTAACCGATGCGAAAACAACCCTAGAAAGCTTGCAAAACTCTGATTCCTCTTATATTAAAAACCTCAGATCAGCACTTACAAAGCTCAACAACAACAGCAAAAAAACTGTTATTCAATGGATCCCAGCACATATAGAACTAGAAGGAAATGAGAAGGCTGACACACTAATAAACTCTGCACTCTATTCAACAGAATTGAAGAAATTAATTGTAAATAAAATAAATGAGAAATGGACGAGCTCTCATCCAAATTACAAGAAAGATGACGCTTACTATAAGCTATCCCGACAAGACCAACGTCTAATCTTTCGACTCAGGACCGGACACAACAGAATGCGGCAACACAAGTACCGGAAGCTCAAAATTGGAGCCAGTTAAATCTGCCCATGTGGAGTATCACCAGAGAATGCCAACCACGTCCTCCAAAACTGCTCTCTTTACCAAGAGGCCCGTATAAGACATTGGCCCCAAATCACCTCAATAGAAAGAAAACTATATGGAGAGCTCCCTGATTTGGAAACCACTGCGCAGTTCATCTCATGTATTGGTCTAGTCATCTGAACACTCCAACATAACAGTGAGAACAAAGAAGAAGAAGAAGAAGAAGGTTGCTGCATGCTTGGGATCCCCCGAGCTAGCTGAAATCTTGAGCTAAATATAGACAAAGCGTACGTGACATATTACCCCCCCCCCCCCCGCTTTCTTAAGCATTTGTATGGTAATAGAAATGCGTATAAAATAATACATGTAAAATGTCATCATTTTGAAATATGAAAAATAATTATGACATTATAACTCATTTGGTTAGTACTTATCTTATCTTATATAATACAGACGTTACTTCAAAAAAGAAGATGATTACGTCCTACGCGTCATGCATTTAGTCATGCATATTAACCAATGACTTAAATTCTGCCAAGTCACTTGTTTTTCTGGCTAGCTCAGGCAACCCATTCCATGCTCTAATAGCACTAAGGAAGAAGTAGTATTTGTACAAATTTGTCCTAGCATATGGGACGAGGAATGTGCCTTTATTTTTGTGTCTTTCAGAGTATTTTATTAGATTTTGTTTTTGTATTTGAAGATTATGGTTCAGTGTTTTATGTATAATTGCTACTTTACTTTTGAGTCTTCTGTCCTGATGGCTTCCTCAATTTAGTGATTTTACTAATGGTGTTACTCTAGTCAAATGTGAATATTCGTTTGTTATGAATCTCGCTGCTCTATTTTGTGTTTGCTCCAGTTTCTAAATGTTTTCTTGAGTTGAGGGGTCCCAAACGGTGGATGCATATTCTATTATTGGCCTAACCAAGGTTAAATAACATTTTAGTTTTATGTTCTTATTTGATTTATAGAAATTTCTTTTAATAAACCCTAATGCTTTGTTTGATTTTTTTTATAGTTTCATCAATATGTAGATTCAATGACAGTTTTTCATTTATTATAACACCTAGGTATTTTGAGTTTTTAGTCTGTGTTACTGGTTTGCCATGAATAAGATAAGTGGAATTAATTTGTTTTAGTTTTTTTGTTACTCTTAAGAACTGACATTTTTCTCGGTGGAAAGACATGCTCCAATTTGGTTCCAATTTATGTAATTCATCTAATTCTCTTTGTAAAATATCTGTGTCTTGTATTGTTTTTATTGTTCTATATATTATGCAATCGTCTGCAAATAATCTGACTTTTATTCCTGAACTAATGCAATTTGGTAAATCATTTATGTAAATTAAAAATAGTAGTGGTAATAGTTTCGGCTGGTGAGAATTTCCTGCTGATAAAAAATACAGGATGTAAAGTCCCTTGGTAATCCTGCATTAAACATGCTCCAATGGCTGATGAAGATGCATCGGTGTCGAGATGAAAAGGCTTTTCTCGGTTTGGAAGTTTGAGTATACTGTCTCTGGAAAAAGTTGCTTTCATATTCTTAATTTTGTCATGTAGTTCCGTAGACCATGGAATCTTGATATGTTGGCCTTTCTTTGTGAGGTTGGTCAAAGTTGATGTGAGTGCTGTGTAATTAGGAATAAATGTTCTGTAAAAATTACAGTCCCAGAATGCTTCTAACTTGCTTCTGAGTTGTGGGAACTTTGATGTCTAAAATGTGTTTGATATCTTCTTGTGGTTGAAGTGAATGGTAGCTAACTCGATGACCTAGGAAAGATACTTCAGTCATGGCTAATACAACCTTGCTGGGTTTTATCGTGAAGCCGTATTGTTGTATTATGTTGAAGACTTCATGTAATCCTTTCATGTGTTCATTCCATGTTTTATGGAATATGCAAATGTCATCTATGTAAGATACTGTGTCTTTGGTTAAGTATTCTATGTATAGCTCTGTTAAAAGTGCTGCTAGCGTTGACCAATCCGAATGGCATGTAGTTGAACTGGAATAGTCCAAAAGCTGTAGTGAAGGCGGTAAAAGGTTTGGATTCCTCCTTCATATGTATCTGGTAATAAACTCTAGATAAATCTAGTTTGATGAAAAATCTTGCCTCTGAAAATTGTGACATTAGATCTTCAGGGTTTGGCATGGGATATGAATCGAGGCGAGTTATTTTGTTTAATTGTCTGAAATCGACACACGTTCTTGGAGTTGATGCTTGTTTACGTTTGACAAGTACAATTGGTGCAGCATATAGTGAATTAGAATGTTCTATGATGCCTTGCTCTAAAAGTTGATTAATTTCCTGTTTAAGAAAATCTCTGTAGTGTATAGGTAAAGGATAAGGTCTTGATTTTGTAGGCTTGGAATCTGTAAGTATGATTTTATGTTTGACAATGGAAGTTTTTCCTGGAACATCTGTGAATATTTCTGAATGTTCTTTGAGAATGTTTGTCAATTCTTCTTGTCTTTGAGGGGATAATTTATCAATTTTTTTTATCAATTGCTTCGAAGATGTATCTGGCATTATGAAATCATTGCAATCAGCCATATCATTTTCTTCTTCTTCAGGTATGACTGCTAAACATGGCATAACTCTTTCTGTTTGTTCTGTACTTGTATCATCATCTGTTTCAGTATTGTACTTTTGTAGCATGTTGATATTTTTTTCTTGTTATAAATGTCAATTTTATAATCAACATCTGTGATTTTTCTGAGTACTGGGAATGGACCTTGCCATTTGATAAATAGCTTATTGTTCTTGTCTGGTAACAATAAACAAACTTTGTCTCCTGGTTCAAATTGTCTGAGTTTTCTGGTTTTGTTGACTCTAGCTTGAGTATTTCTGTTTGATTTAGCTGTGGCTTCTTTAGCTTGCTCACATACTGATATGACAAAGTTCCTGGTATTTGACACGTGCTGAGATGCTGTTTCTGTCTCTGATGAGTTTGAATCTGGTTGTATTGTGGATTCTTTGATATTTGCATTGTTACATTGGCGATCTTGTTTGTCGTATAAATTGTCTCTGTATAGTGCAGCACTAAAGGGTAGTGTTCTTGAATTCTTGTATAAGATTTGAGATATATAGTCTTTGTTGCCAATGGTTAAGGATGGACATGTGGGAGATGGGGATGGACTTGTGATAGTTAGGGATGGGCATTCAGTGAGTAGGGATGTCCATGTTGGCTCGCTTATCAACTTCGTGGCTTGACTTGATTGTATTGTATTGCCTTTAAAACGTTTCATTTGGCAAACATGGCTAGAGCTTACATACTTTTTGACATCTTTGGTGATGCTTGGCCAATAGAATTCTTGAAGGATTGTTCTCTTCGTTCTGGTTACACCCATATGACATGCATGTGGAAGATTATGTCCTGTTGCCAATATTTCTTTTCTGTATTTCTGAGGTACTATTACTTGTTGTATTGTTTCGTTTGTATTGTGACTGTTCTTCATGAGAAGACTATTTTGAAAATATGGTTCATCTGTGAATTTTGATTGTTTGTTTGCTTGCGCCTTCTTGTAAAATCTTTGCAATGATGAATCGATCTTTTGTTCATATTTGAATTCATCATGATTGAATTGTGGCAGTACATTGTCATTGTCAGGTAATGCACTGATTACTGGTTCTGTTTCATTCTGAATGGTCTGTACTGGTGTCTTAGGTATTGATTCATTTTGGCTTCGGATTCAAAATGTTCTTTTGGTTTGGTCATTGATCTGGTTACTACAGCATAACATTCTTGATTTAGTTCAATGTTATTTGCCCACTCTAAAAGTTCTTGTGGGGTGCAGTCTCTGACTCCTTCAACGTTGCCAATGATTAAGTCTACTGGTAAGTTGCGGACAACCAAGGCTTCGGTTGGACCACTAAAGAATGGCGTCGTAATGTGTATCATGGCTTCAGGTAGACTGCTAACAGTGCCATTGAATGCTGTGGCTTGAACTAATTTGCCTGTTAGTTGGTTTAGCTTGACAAAACGTTCCTTGATTATTATAGATGTGCTTCCGGTGTCACGTAGCCCCTGTACTTTCTGATTTCCTACCAGACCTGGATAAAATTTAAGACCATTTGTTTTAGCTATGACAGTCATGGTTGAATGTTCCGCGCTATCATTTCTGGTAGAAAAGTTCTTCTTGCATACATAGCGTGGTTTAGAGTCTTGAGAGTGGCTTCTGTAACGAGGTCTGTCATTATATCTTTGATTTCTTTTAGATTGCTTGCCATAGAATGGATTGCTGGTGTTGAACTGTTTCCTTCTGCATTCATGAACTTGATGACCTTTCATATGACAATGTGAGCATTCTATATTGTTTGTGCGGCATTGAGGAGCAAGATGTCCTATATTGTTGCATCTGTTGCAAATTATTTTGTCATATGTTGTATTCTGTGAATTTCTTTTGTCTTGAGAAAAACAAAGTTTTCGTCTGCTGCTGGTTTGACTGGCTTGTTTGGATAAGCAGCTTTATATTGTCTGTTGATTTTGGTTAACGTTGGAATATCTGAAGGACTTCTTTCAATTATATAAGATTGGATGTCTTCTGAATGAGCATGCGTGGTATTGTCAATTATGATATGTTGTCTGATAGCTTGATAAGTGTTTTCCACTTTGGCAAGAGATATCCATCTGTCAAACCACATGGTCATATTGGACACAAACATTTGAGGATCGTCCATCTTGGTCTTGCGCTATAGAATTTCTATAACTCACCGATTTTCAGATCGCTGGTATCTCTCAGAAGTACAATCCAAACTAGGATCAATAATATCCTCGGTAAAAAGAAATAATGTCACAATCTCCAAATCAAATTTACATATCCTGATTTACAAACATAAATTAAAGAAAACAATCCTCAATCTTCAGTGGAGAAATTCAAAATCATAACTAAAGTTTCTTATCACATTATCACATTATCACATTATCACATTATCACATTATCACATTATCACATTATCACATTATCACATTATCACATTATCACATTATCACATTACGCCCAACAGCAGAAACACAAATAACCCTACTTCGCACGTGGAACAAAATGGTAAGTCAGGGAGCAACAGGGTTACAATCATATCATTGCAACTAACGAAAGAATTCTTTGCAGCTAAGTGTTACATAAACATGCGAATATTTTTTTCAGGTACTATTTGAAGGTGTTGTAAGGACTTGCGAAAATGGTGGGAAACGAGAGCCTATTGCTATACAACTTGGTTACACCAAAGAACAGATTGAGGCCATTCAGAGACTAAAGAATGCTAAAAATGATTATGAAAGACTTGGCCTATATCCAGGAGCCTCTAAGTTAGTGCTATTACCCTATAATTTATCTTGCCCTTTAATTACCAAACTTGAGAGTAGTGAAATTCCAAGCAAATAGTATTTTAAGCACATTGAAAGCTCAAGATAATTCAGTTTTAGACACTTCAAGGCTATAAAGTGTTTTATAATCCCCCAAACATTCAAAATTTTTCATATCAAAATACCAGCTCTTTCAAAACATTAAAAAATTTAAGGATGTTAAAGAAATTTCGCATCGTTATTTTAAAAATTGATATTCCAAATTGGTAATATCCTTAGGTACTCATGAACACATCATGTGAGAAGTCCGTTTGCAAAAAAATACTATATCCAAACCTCTGCCTTGCGGCTATATCCAAACCTCTGCCTTGCGGCTATATCCAAACCTCTGCCTTGCGGCTATATCCAAACCTCTGCCTTGCGGCTATATCCAAACCTCTGCCTTGCGGCTATATCCAAACCTCTGCCTTGCGGCTATCTCCAAACCTCTGCCTTGCGGCTATATCCAAACCTCTGCCTTGCGGCTATCTCCAAACCTCTGCCTTGCGGCTATATCCAAACCTCTGCCTTGCGGCTATCTCCAAACCTCTGCCTTGCGGCTATATCCAAACCTCTGCCTTGCGGCTATCTCCAAACCTCTGCCTTGCGGCTATATCCAAACCTCTGCCTTGCGGCTATATCCAAACCTCTGCCTTGCGGCTATATCCAAACCTCTGCCTTGCGGCTATCTCCAAACCTCTACCTTGCGGCTATATCCAAACCTCTGCCTTGCGGCTATCTCCAAACCTCTGCCTTGCGGCTATATCCAAACCTCTGCCTTGCGGCTATATCCAAACCTCTGCCTTGCGGCTATCTCCAAACCTCTGCCTTGCGGCTATATCCAAACCTCTGCCTTGCGGCTATCTCCAAACCTCTGCCTTGCGGCTATATTCAAACCTCTGCCTTGCGGCTATCTCCAAACCTCTGCCTTGCGGCTATATTCAAACCTCTGCCTTGCGGCTATCTCCAAACCTCTGCCTTGCGGCTATATCCAAACCTCTGCCTTGCGGCTATCTCCAAACCTCTGCCTTGCGGCTATATCCAAACCTCTGCCTTGCGGCTATATCCAAACCTCTGCCTTGCGGCTATATCCAAACCTCTGCCTTGCGGCTATCTCCAAACCTCTGCCTTGCGGCTATATCCAAACCTCTGCCTTGCGGCTATCTCCAAACCTCTGCCTTGCGGCTATCTCCAAACCTCTGCCTTGCGGCTATATCCAAACCTCTGCCTTGCGGCTATATCCAAACCTCTGCCTTGCGGCTGTATCCAAACCTCTGCCTTGCGGCTATATCCAAACATGGGAAAGGCTTTGGGAGTCAACCCTGGGGAAAACGTATAAGCCAGTGATCATTAGGCTGCTTGCAGCACATAGTGATACACCCTGGTACAACCTGCGATGCCACCGATGGCACTTACCGTTCACTTCATCAAATCATCTGCTTGGAGAGTGAGAAATAGCAGTGCATGTTCCAACCATATAGCTTACGTCCATGCTTTTATTTCGTTTCCACGATCCATAGTCGTTTCTCGATAGGACTCCTTCAAGCCTAGCACCATTTAGCCCTACACATTATATATAACTAATAAGATTGAAAAGATTGTTTGTTGTTTGACACATACTCAGAGGCGGCACACGAAAGGGTCGTCCATGTTTGATAAAAAATCAGAATTTATGAGCTACAGATATCCATACTTTGAAGCTTGCAATAAGACACTCAATGAAGAGATTCCTGCTTGTCGCCTTTCTGAATACGAGCAGCGTGAACGTTTCGTTTTTCTACGTGAAGAGTTCAACATTCGATAGTAACATTGGTGTCCGTTGAGTGGGCACTACATTTTAACAATACGAACTACTGCCTATTAAACCTTGTTTCAAGTTCAATCAAGTTGATGGCAGCACCGGATTTATGCAATCTTTTTTTCCGCGCTCATCGTTGCACTCCCTTCATTTTTAAGAGGAAATAGGTAAAAGGATCAATTACTTACAGTGGGGCTCCGCAGTACATTGCGCATAGTAAGAAACAAAGAAATGCTTCCTTGTCCATGTTTGTCACTAGCATCCCAAGTTGAGGGCATTCTTATAGGAATACAAAGGGCTTTTTTGTGGCGGTTGGGGGGGGGCAATAAAATCTTGACCCCAAAAAGACCAGACCTAAGTTTTATATCAGCCGATCTAGATGGAAAAAAACATATTAAAGGTGCTCGATCACTTTTGCCCAACCTTCTGGATACCTCGAAAGCTTGGAGTCTTTTTTGAAACCTTGAGTTCAAAGATACGGCGCGTACGGCCACCCCATTATTTACAATCAGTGGGGACCGGGCCTTGAGTAAAAAAAAAAAAAGATGATAAAAAGACCACCACTTTTATAGTCCTCAACAAGGTGCGTAAAAGACTGGAGAAGAAGCTTACTTTAAAACTTGGGCACGAGCAAAGCGCTTTTCTGTAGTGCTGAACTGGACAGAGCGATAGCAAAGTGAAAAGAAATGGAAAAGGTTTGGGATCAAACATGGTTCAACAGCTCGATTGCATAGCGAAGGACAAGCTCTTGGAGGGAATCAAGTCTAACCAGGGCCTAGATCTGTGCAATCATTGTCCTTTACTCAAAAAGGGCTAAGACGCGACTAATGTGGAATTCTACAAACTCATTTAACTAACCTCCACAATTGGCAAAATTGCTGATAGTTGGTTAACGAGCGACGCGTGTGGAGCTTCGAGACAACCGATTTCCAGGCGCCAGAGCAAGCTGCGGCTATTTTGGGCAAATTTGAGCCCAATCGACAAGGTGAGTGTATTCATGCAGGGCCGATGTATTTCAAATGTCCTAGAGCACATATGCAGTATTTATTAAGCTAAAACAGGCATATGACTAACTACTAGGCACAGCCCTTCTTCACTCTGTCTCCTCGTTCTCTCAAGAGTGGCAGATTCAAATGATATATATTTTATTATTCGTCCATCGTGGTTCGATGATGACCACTTTTGTCATCCACGGGGCTGAGGGCTTTGCACTGGCTGGGGTATTGTGCCTCCTCATGGCTGGTGAGACCTATGTGTGTCCAGAAGATTCGAATAATAAGCTTCTTCTTCTTCGTTCTCATTGTACTGTTGGAGCGTTCAGATGACTAGACCAATATATGAGATGAACTGCGCAGTGGTTTCCAAATAAGGGAGCTCTCCATATAGTTTTCTTTCTATTGGGGTGTTTTGGGGCGTGTCTTATACGGGCCTCTTGGTAAAGAGAGCAGTTTTGGAGGACGTGGTCGGCATTCTCTGGTGATACTCCACATGGACAGATTAATAATAAGCGGTTGTCGACTATATCTGGCTGTGAAGGTCTATACAAGTAAAACAGCCATCGAATCTCTCGATCATGTGCTGGCTCGGTCTCTACGGTTTATTTATGGCACGTATGGGAAAATTTGAGTGCTAAAGCTGGTTTCTCCACCGAATGAGTGCTAATGCGTAAGATAAGCACGTACCAGCCTTGGAGGTATGTGCCCAGCCCTTCAATAAAGTTAACACTAAACGGGCTAGAGGCGGCCATAAAGAGACATCCTATTTCGGACCTACTTCACAAAATTGGCGTAATTACCCGTCGGAAGCAATGTTCGGTCTACATGGATGGGTCAGTTTTGAAGGAGCTGTAAGAGTCAGGTATAAGACTAATCTTGCAGCATTTTTCGTATAGCATCTATTGCCGTAAGTGAAATCATAGCCTATAAACCCGTTTACGAATGATGAAGGCGTGATGTTGGCTCACGAGAAATACAATTGGAGGTTAGCTACCCACTCTGACGTCTCAGACCCTGATGGAATAATATCGCTATGCATGTATGGCTTTAAATGTTTGACCAATTTGGGGTATGTTGCAGTGGTCTGCTTCCCTCTTATGAAATTGATAGGTCCTGACGAAAGCCTAGTTGAAAGCAGTTAAGAACGCTATGTACATAGAAAAGCGAAATGAAGAGAGATCGGAAACAACATCAGCTGTTGTCCTCTATACAAAATCATTTGCGTACCTACAAGCTCTGAAAGGCTTCAAATCATGGCCTACTTCACAATGACATTCATTGAGCTCAGTTAAGACGTCAGGTATAAATGGTTGTTGTTGCCTTATATCGTGGAACGACTATGGTTCATTGCTAAAAAGATATGAGGTGAAAGCATGGGCATTAGCTATGGTTGGAAGGATGTTGCCCACACAGCAATCCCCCTTCCATCCAATAAGGTGATCTATCCAAAAGTACCTGATATAGTTTGGAAATATAGAGTTGAAGCTAGGTGCTGAAACAAATGTGATACATACATATATTAGACATAAATGAATAGCAGCACCAGGGACCACGTTTTTTAAGAGAGAAAGTAGTGAATTAAAATGCTACAAAATATAGTTTGGAATCAGCAGCTTGGCAGATTCTGCCATGGTGTTGCAATGTGTGCTGCAATCTGCTTAAGGGTCACCGGCACCGGCACAATATGGTGATATAATGCATTTCATCCCATTGTAGAATCAACAGTTAAGAAAATTCTCACCGTTTTGCAAAGCCGGGAACACTCATAGAGCTACCAGTGGAACCGCAACTATTTGAAAGAGCACGAGCAATGCAGATCTGTGAGAGTCTAAGTGATACAAACGCTGGGACCAGTGCAATTAGGACAAGAATTGTCGAAGAATATCTAAGGCTTCAATAGATGGGAACAGGAAGACATCCTCCACTGTTCAGCACGAAACAGTGTTCCACGATAAGCGAGATTTAAAAAGAGATAGCAATGATGCAAACGGGGATCTCTCTATATAGGGAGAAACTTCGAAAAACACTGCCAACTTCCTAGAACATTCTGCTACAGACTAGTCTCAGCGCTTGACCCTTACCAATGGTTGGTAATACCCCTTAAAGAGTTTGAGCTATTAACTTAGTTCTAGTTTTTTTTTATTGCACGTTTTGCTTATTTAAAAAAAATAGGGAATCAAACTACTGTGATCTACTTGATACATTGCATACAAACAAATTGAATATCAGTTCAATAACTCAATTATGACCAAAATCAGCTTCCAATTGAGACAACATAACTTTGATCTGTGATTTCTGGTACATATACAGTATTAGAAAATGTTTACCACTGTATGCATTACAGCGTCGAGATATTTCAATTTCGGGTTTTATTACTTATGCAATAGACGAGATGTCGGTTCCCCGACAAAATAGCGCGTACAAAATAGCGCGAACAAAATAGCGCCGACAAAATAGCGCCGACAAAATATTTTAAAGTCATTTTACAATAAACACTTTATATATCCGAAAATCTGAACAGAGCCAATGTTTTCCTTTTATTCTAATGTTATCATTATTTTTCAGTCATTTAGCAGAAAACACTTTAGATATCGAAAAATATACATGACTTATATGGCTCCTTTTGTCTCGAAAGGCAAGGGATGCGCCCAAATGAGTCACTGGTTTTGGTTTAGTCTTGAGATGGGGCAGAACCAGGTGTGGCTAATCAAGCCAATTCTAGAGCGGCAGACTTTGCCACAATTCATGCATGTGTATGCATCTGATTCAGGGCTAGCGGACAGGGCGGATTTCTTTTTTTTCCCTCTTGATTAAGGTGGCTTCGTTTCTTTTACTCACAGCGAGGATCGTCCCTTCACGAACAGTCTCCATCCACTCCGGTCTTTGGCTATTTCTTCCCACATACTTTCGTTGATGTCTGTGGCTCTCATGTCTCGCTTGCAGACATTTTTATATGTTAGTCTTGGGCGGCCCTTGGGTCTGCCTCCCACCACAAGCTCAGCATATAAAATATCTTTCGGGATTCTACCATCTGGCATGAGGGTGACATGTCCGAGCCAGCGTAATCTTGTTTGTGTTAGGAGAGCATACATGCTGTTCATATTGGCCAACCTCAAAACTTCCTGATTGGAGACATGGTCCCTCCAAGAAATGCGCAATATGCGTCTCAGGCAGCGCAAGTGGAAACTTCAAATCTGTGCTCTTGGTACATGTATGTTGACCACCTTTCACTGCCATAAAGAAGAGTGCATACAACACAGGCATTGTAGACTAGAATTTTGGTTGCTGTTGTCAATTCGGCATTTTCCCAGACGCGCTTGGAGAGTTTTGCCAATGCTGTAGTAGCTTTTCCTGTTCTTTTTCTCAGCTCAATGTTTATATCTAGGTTACTGGCCATTGTTGAACCCAAGTAGGTAAATTCCTGCACCACCGCAATTGTGTGGTTCCCAATAGGTATCACAGGTATTTCTGCAACGTCTTGTGCCAGGATTTCGGTCTTGGAGAGACTTATTGTAAGGCTAAGCTCTTGACAAGCAGCTTCCAAGGCCTTCACTAGCTTCTGTAGACCTCTTTGTGAATGAGATACGAGTGCCGCGTCATCGGCGAACGGCATCTCCCTAATCAAGATACGACGTCTTTTCGTTTTGGCTTTAAGACGTGCCAGGTTAAAAAGCATTCCATCGGATCTACTGTGGATATATATTCCGTCTTCCGCTGGTTAGTACGACTGAGAAAATGATGCCAAATAGTGTTGGAGCCAGTACCCATCCTTGTTTTACACCTCTCTTGATGGAGAATGACCTGGAGGAGGAACTTTCAAGTTGCACAGTGCCCTGCATATTTTCGTGAAAAGCTGACACTAGTTTCCTTAACTTATTCGGGCAGCGGATTCTCTCTAGTACCTCACACAGACCGCTTCTGCTAGCAAGGTCTAAAGCCTTGGCCAAATCAATAAATGCTATGAAGAGGGGCTGCTTTTGTTCTCTGATTTTCTCCTGTAGCTGCCGCAAAGAGAAAATCATATCTGTTGTAGATCTACCTGCCCTAAAGCCACACTGCGACTCTGGATAAACACGTTCTGCCAAGATCTGTAATCGCTTTAGTAATACTCTAGCAAAAGCCTTTCCGACTATGCTAAGCAGTGAGATGACTCTATAATTGTTACAATCAGAGCGGTCGCCTTTATTTTTATAAATTGTAACTATGTTGGAGTCTTTCAATTCCTGGGGGACCATTCCTTGTTCCCAGCACAAGCTTAGCAGTTCGTGGAGTGCCTTGATTAGCGTATGTTTTCCAGCCTGAATGACTTCAGCAGGAATGTCATCTCCGGGTGCTTTCCCGTGTGCAAGAATGTAAATAGCTACGCTCAGCTCCTTTACTGAGGGCGTTTCATCTAATTCCCTCAAAACTGGAAGTGATGGGAAGTTGGAAACAGCATTTGGTGAGATGGCGTTTTTAATCTGGTAGAGTTCTGCATATTGCTCTACCCATCGCTCCGTTTGCAGCGCACGATCACTAATGATTGACTATTGACTTGAGCGGAGCACACTTGCTGGTGTGAGGTCCAAAGGCTTTTCTCGTGCCCTTATATAGTCCTCTTATGTTACCACAGTCGTCACAAGATTGAATATCTTCACATAGTTCCTGACAGTATTTGTTAGCGCACTGTCTCGCTATTCTTTGGGAAGCTCTGAGCCTTTTTAAGTTGCTTGGGGTGGGATTCTTCTTGTAGATTAGCATGGCTGCTCTCTTGTTCGTAGTGGCAGTTTCCATTTCTGTTACAATAGATTCAAACCAGTCTTCGCTTTTCTTGGTTTTGTTTACAAAGACAGTGATGATGTTTGGGTAGATTGTATCACGCATAATCGTCCAGCTTTTTTATACCTCAATCACAGAGAAATTTTTAAAAGCTTCCTCTAATTTGATCTCAAATTCGGTGCAAAGATCAGGATTCTTTTGTGCTAGTGGTATTCAGGCGTGATTTTCTTTTTCCCTGTGATGTGTGGATCTTAGTTGGCAGCAGTCTTGTCCGGCAGGACACTAAAGTATGATCAGTATCACAATCCGCGCTTTGGTAGCTACGTGTCAGCAGTATATTTGCAATGTCCCTTTTTCGTGTCAGTATCATATCCAGCTGGTGCCAGTGCTCAGACCTAGGGTGCCTCCATGAGACACTTCTTCTTCTTCTAGCCAGTTTTATTGCTGCTAAGCTGTGAGCTATTTTGCAGACTGTGCCAAGGAAAAAAAGTGTGTTGTTTTCTTCAGTTGTTCAACACTGCCGTACAGCATGTTGGTTATGTTTTGCTGTAGTGGAAGTAGGGTCTGCCTAAGGAGGGTTAGGAAGGGGCATTCAAAGAGGATATGGTTTACGGTTTCATAAGGGTGGGCGCGGTGTCTGCAAAGGTGGAGTTGTGTGGAGTTTATTTTGTTCAGATGGTAATGTAATGGAGTTGTTTGTCATGTTTTTAGTTGGAAAATTAAATTGTAGATTGTTCTTTGCAGGGGAGGAAGTAAATACTATCCAGTTTGTTAGGCATAGTCATTTCTTTGTACATGGCTCTGCCTGTGTTTCCTGATGCCCATTGGTTGAGCAATGCTATTTGTTAATAATGACTAATATTGACCTTAGGGTGAGGTAGTTAACAGGTTTATCTGGTTGCTCCATAGATGAACCTGCCTTTGATAGCTTATCTGCCTTTTCATTTCCCTTGACGCCAATGTGTCCAGGGATCCACTGTAGTGTGATATTGATATTTAATTTTGAGATCATCTGATGGATTATCACAATTAGTGTTGTCAACTCTCTTTGGCTGATGAGGTGCTGTTGTTAAGTGCTTGCGGAGTGGATTGGGAGTCTGTAAAGACAACAATATCTGAAGATGATTGCACTCCTTCAAATAAATTGTCTGTAGTGCTATGGTAATTGCCTTAATTTCGGCTTGAAAGTTTGAGCAATAATCGCCACAGGGTGCACTTATTTCAAGTATTTATTTTTAGGGAAGACCACGAAGGCACCGAGACCAGCATTGATGGTGGTTTTGAATATACCGATCCGTCGGTATATAAATGGATATCTGTTTTTGGATAGCTTTCAATTGTTTCGAGAGTGCCTACTTTGAGCTCCAGTGGATTTGATTCTTTTCTAAAGGTGTTATTTATTAAATGTGCTTTAATGGTTGGTAGTTTGTAATGTAGTCCAGGCGTTATGTTTGAAAATCTGGTAATTTTTTCTGTTATTGGGTAGGTGGTGTTTTAGGGCTAGTTCGTCAGTAAATTGGATCAGAGTTTTTTGCTTTTTAGCTGTTTTTCCTATTTCTCTGTGTTAGTAGTTTATTAGGATGATCGTCCTCCAACCTTCTGTATCTCTCAATACCTTCTAATGCTGCTCAGTTGCGCCTTAACTTCTTCTTTTTCTTCTTCTTAAAACTGTCAGGTAGAGTTGAGCATTCGGCTCTTGAAACTCTAGGCCAGCAAAAGTGAACAAGAGCTCCCTCTCACCGGCCTGAAAGAGAACAGTGTACTCTGTTCTGTCTGGCGGGTGGGTCGGACTCACGGCCGCGTACATTAAGACCCCCGCCATTTTCCTTTTCTATACCAGGATAACCGTGCGGGACACGCCATTTATGTGACGGCCCCTTGAGGAACAGCGCCTGGATTGTTACAAGGTTGTGGGAGCTTTTTTACAACTCCGCGCAGTGCAATGAGGATGCTCTCGCACCCCCTTGGACACCACCACGGGAGTCTTGTTTTGCTACATTTTAGCCTAATCGTTTCCTCCTACGATCGTTTGCACCCGGGCGCCACTATGAGGCAGGGTAGCATGCCCATGGCGCCTTAACAGTTTGCTGCTTGTCTGTTTTTTTCCAGTAGATGACTTATCACAGGCAGTCCTGGAAGAAACCACCATGCGCAGACCTTTTACGAGGCGACGTCTGAGCTCGTATGGATTTTTCGTAAAATTCCTTGGCATTTAGTGTAGGCTGGGTGTTTTCTCAGGCTTTTTTTTTTAATATTTAATCCCCGCATTTTAAGGAAATTTTTGGTCTTGGCAATTTTCTCCATTACTGACATAAAAAGAACATCTGGGTCTAAAGACTGTAACCGGAATATCCGTGGTACAAGGTGGGGTTGGCCAATGGTCCATTCTCCGCCATCCACAGAACTCTCCAAATGAAACTATTCTGCAGTAGAAAGCTTAATGTGGACTGTGCCCTGAGTATGCCCTGTGGAATCTTCACATCCTGGATCCAGGCCCCTTCACGCTATCACATTCACCAGACCCAGAAAAAACTTCTTGATAGATTTATATCCAGTAGTAGAGTGTAGTGAGGTTAAGGCGGACGGTAGCTGATCAGTGAGGCGCGAAGACCTCTCCCACCGTCAGAGACAACCCGTGGCGTCCATTCAAGTTAGACTGTTGTCTCCTGTGCTGTTTTAGTAATCATTATTTTTCAGTCATTTTGCTGGAAACACTTTAGATATTGTAAAATATGCAAAGCTTATGCAAGACTTATAATAAGCTAAAATGAATAAATTCAAAATATAACATTTATTTTTATTCACACAAAAAAAACACGTAAAGAGACCTCCATACGTGTTAGCTTTACACACGCACACGCAAAACTTTCATAAAGTTAAATTGTATGCAATGTCACATAGAAACTTCACCACTGACTTGTTTCCTTACATTGGCAATGTAGCTGCAAGACTTCTGTTTGTCTCCCTTGCAACTCTACTTCGTTCTCAAAATCTTCTTTTCAGTGTTCTCCTGTTCTCTGAGGAAATGAGAAATTAACTTTAGACATTGGGAGGGGCAGGGGGTGGCCCTCAATAGATAGCTGAAATGCATAGTGCATTCCCTCCAATGTAGTGTTTTTTTCGTGGCATATTGTGAAGTACTTGATTTCTTACATTGCATAATGCTTTCGGAATCTTGGAGTCACTTTTCGATTTCGTCTCCGGCGACCAATTTAGTTGTCCTTCCAATAGTCATACAAATTCCCTACAGCATCTGGCCGAGCATCATTTAAGTTCTTCGAAGTCAGTATTTACATCGGCAGGTGGTACCAACATTTGACGAGATAAGTGATCGACATCTTAACTAATCCAGACACACCTCGGTTTTCCAATGTTGCGACAAAAGACACCCTTGTTTCATTAACGAGAGATGTCCTAGATAATTAAGATTTCCGATTAGACTATAACAAACATGTGTAACACACAGATCGACATATCCTAGTCCATTACTCCTTCATCGAGGTCACCAAAGTCCAAAAACATATTTTTTTAGCAAGTTATGGATTTTAAACGTTAGTGAAAAGGAAAGGAGAACGAGATACAATTGTAAAGGACTCTCTTCCTCCGCAACTATGGCCTACTTGTAGATCTATTAACATGGAAGAAGATAGTGGCCTCCACGAAAAATGCTGCCCAGGACCTTCACTTACTAAAATCCGGTACTTTTATAGACATCATATGTTAGTCTGCGCTATGTTGTCTTACGCTATTTTTTCGGGAAATTTCGCGCTATTTTGCATGTACTTCACTTTCTTTAAATCTGTCACCAAAGAAATGCTTGCAATCAAACATATCACAAGTGAATAACAACATGAAAATTATGTAACTATGTTTTCTTTTGCCAGAGATGATGTAAATAAAGCTTACAGAAAACTAGCTGTACTTCTTCATCCAGATAAAAGTATTGCACCAGGGAGTGAGGATGCTTTTAAACTGCTTGTAACTGCTAGAACAGCCTTGTTGAAAAGATGTTAAGTTTAGCAGTAAATATACATTTTAGCATAGACTATATATAAATGGACTGCCAACACTAAGGTAACTAAGCATAAGTCCCGTTCACCGAGGTGTCATTGGTTGCATGACAAATTGACTTCTGGTAGATTTTTTTACTATATAAAGAAACCATTCCCGAAGATTTTTTCCGCCACTTTTACAGCAAACGATGAATGAAAACTTAATTGTCATAGAAGATATTACGGAGTTAAGTGTGCAAAAACCAATTTGTGACTTAGATCTATAACTGTAAAGCTTTATAACTGATTTTCTTAGCCAATATAGACTAATTAGCCAAGCCTGTATTTCGTGTATTTTCTTGTTTTCGACATGGATTGAATTGTTATGCCAGTTGGGATTATTTGTTTTAAAAATCACATTTGACAATTTACAAATATCTCGCATGGTGAATGAACATATGGCAAAATAAGTCTTTTTTGTGAGCTAAAAGGTGGTCGACGTAACAAAGATGACCCATGGAGTTTCTCTAAAAACCAGCTTAGGCGCCAACTTGCCTTCGCTGACATAGAAGACAGCACCTACTTCAATAGAAATAGATTTTTTTTTCATCACAATTAATTTTTTTTAACAATGTATATTCTAAATGTGATTTAAATGAGAGATTTACTGAAATATTCAATACATTTTTGAGAATGGCATTTCTTATATTTGTTTATAATGGGTGATATAGGCCTAAGTTAAGTCTGCGAGTCTGTCTAAATAAAATAACAATAGTGAGTCAATAAGCCTACACTCTTTACCAACTTTTGTTTAGATCTATATCGTAATGGAAAATCAACCATAAAAAATTAAGTCAATAATGTATTTATGACTAACTGAAAAATCTGAATAAATATTTCGGCCTTCAAGTTATTAGTTGTCATCCCAAATAATATCTAATTCTTCTAAAAGCTATAAAAAGATCTGATACTGTTCCAAATATTTCTTCTCCTAATCAAATTCTAGAATCAATTGAAAGTGATTGTACACGTAAAGATGTAGACTTTCACACCAATGCATGTAGTGACCTATGGCAATAAACTTTATCGTCAAGTACACACTACTATATAGTTTCTTTATTTTATTAATAAACTAGATAAAACACTACAGTATTTATGTAAACGCACCTATATAAGTTGGTAAAATCAGAATTTGTTTTTATAAAAATCTGGCTATCCCTATAATGCTGTTAACAAAATTATGACTAATAATAGATCTATTTTGAAAGTCAAAACCGTCAAGTTGCTAGATTCATCATCTGTGTGTGTCTTATAAACCCAGAGAATCAGGATCTAGTCTAGATCTGTATTTTATATAGAATCTAACTCTAGACTAGATATAGGACAAATCTCAATTCTGGATAATAATAGACCTAGATGATCATTAGCTTCATCTGACTTAGCTTGTTCATGGCTGATCTAAATCACTAAATGATAAATCTGACTTGGGACTTCCTGACTTTTTAACTTCGTCTTAAGTCTTAGCCCTTAGCTTCTTCATTTGTGAATCATGAATGGAAGTGCTTGGCCCACAGATTATTCTTTTAAGATCTACTTTATCTTTACTAATGACTCTAATCTATATCAGTATATCTAGTTTTATCTATATTTCTATATCTATACTGACTATACATCTAGAATCTGTATATCTAGATCTATTCCTATACACTGATTATAAAGATTTAATGTTTCTGATGAGCAATACTACTGTCGACAGCCATTGCCAATTATCCTACTCATGTACTAGATCTGGCTCTATTGATCACTACTCATATCTTGCCTAGATAAAAACAACTGTACTAGTTTGGATTAGACATTCTAATTGGTTCTATTTTCTTTTTTTGATTGTCCTCACGCATTCCAGTTGGCTGAGTAGTGACCAAATTGTGCTATTATTCACTGTAGATCTAGATCTTAACTTTTAAGTATCAAAGAAGCACAAAAAGGATGATGAATGGTTTCTTTATATAGTAAAAAAATCTACCGGAAGTCAATTTGTCATGCAACCAAGGACACCTCGGTGAACGGGACTTATTTATTAAGAAAAATATAGGCTTAGTGCTAGAGATGGCAGTCCATGTTATATATAGTCTATGATTTTAGTTAGTCTGCTTTAGTACTAAATTCTTTTTTTGTATCTGAGTACTGAAGTAATTTTTTGTAACAAATAAAATGCAATTAAATATGAATGTAAGAGAAGGTGTGTAATGGTAATTTATGTTGCATGAAAAAAATATTTTAAAATATATGAACATGTTTCTGATACAATATACCAACACATGTAAATGTTTCTGATTTGAAGAGCCAGGCTTGTTCTATGAAATTCTTTATTTATGTCTATAGTTGGAATTTAAATTGAACATCAGTAGAATACACTTAATTTAAAGTGGCAGGGAATATGAAATAGAAGAGTTTGAATTACACTTCATCAAGGAAGATTAATATAAATATCTTAGCAAGTTACTTTCCTTGTTAATGAAGTTCTCAAATGTGAGGGTAGTTTATGTTTAAAGCATGTATTTTCTCCGCAGAGGACTTCAACTTGATAAACTTTGCGATGCTATACTGAATATAATTCAGAAAATAGCTATATATATATAGTATGTGATAGTGATTAAACAAAGTATAGGGTGTATTTGACGGGATGAGAAAGGAGTGAGATCATCACATCCAATCCAGACTAGGTTAGTGACTATGTGATGTAATCTCCTTCGTTAAGCACATATTGACAATAGTTTAACACTACCACACTGTAGGAAGGATAAAAGTTGTTGAAATTTCAAAAGGCGTACACGTACAGCGCAAAAGTTTCGATGTTTTATTTGAATTATATGACGTAAACTGCGAAATAATTATTTTGTTCAATAAGCTCAAAAAGAAACAAAATTCAGGAAAAGAAGAATTATACAGTATGCCGATAGATGCAATTTCACTGTAACTAGACTTATCATTCGTATATTTGGGTTTAGATCGGAGAAAGTGCTCCTTAATGTTAAGAAAGAAGTGAAGTATTTTTTTTTCTACATTTGTGAAGTATACTCTTTTTTCCGTAAAAAATAATTGTGCTATTTCTGAAAAAAAAAAAAAAAAAGCTGTCTGAAATGGTTTTCAATATTTCCATAGTACATTTAACAACTTGGTTGATTAGTTAATTTAAATAATATGAAACATCCTTTAGGGATATTGTATAATCCTCTGTCCTCTTTTTTTTTACTTTTTTTACAGAAATCTAATTTTCATTCTATATATTTTTATTTCTCGGGCTCTATCTTTTTTTTTTAAACAAGTTTGTATTGTTTTGGTCTACCATTTATTTCTACTTTCTGTAATGTTTATATTCCTTGTTTTATATTTTGATAAAAGCAAAAGAAAATGTTGCTAATGGTGACTTGGACGATTGTTTACATTTATTGACAAGTTGTGTCTTAGATTTTAAAATATATTTTATTTGACACTCAACAAAACAAAACGAAGGCTGAAAGTGTCACATTACACTGTGATGGCAAAATGGTCGTACGTCGGTTTGAAACTTTTGTCACTTAACTTCACGATACAAGCAACATGTCACAATGATGTGATAATCAGATTAAGAGAATGCTATTATCACTGTTTATAATTCAGAAAATAGAGATATGTGATAGTGATTAATCAAAGTATAGGGTGTATGAGAGAGGAGTGGGATCATCACATCCAATCCAGACTAGGTTAGTGACTACTTGATGTAACATCCAATTTGGGTTTGCTTGCTAGAGGGACAGATAGTCCTTAAAGGCAAAATATTGCCTTAAATTGTTTTGTATGTTTTGGAATTTAAGATTATTTTATTCCAGCCCTAACCTCCCGAAAGACAACGGAGTATTACGGCGGGGACAACCCTAACCTGGGATAGTCTAGAGCGCATACCAAACCGTGTGCCAAATAACCCTAACCATAAATGGGGGAAGGAGAAGAGGATTCACAAGCCAAAAGTAGGTGTGGCGGAGGTGTTGGGCGCTTCCGATTCAACGTAACATATATTAGAATTTACCTTCCTAAAGTATGTCAAAATGCGGTCCGTTTCATTGAAACTGAACAAAAAAAAGTTCTCGCCATAATACTATGTGGCATTAAAAAAAGGGGGGGGGGGAGTTCAACCGTTTTATTGCAAGTAGAAAAGAAAAAGAAAGGGGGGGGGGGTCGCTGGTCAAAATAAATAATATTTACCTGGGAACAAATCCACTTGCGTAACGGTGTTTAATGGTAGTTGATAATATAAATCAAAGCTGACAAATTTTCTGGGCTTCATCTAAATTATTTAATCGATCATTTTTAAAACCACCTCCAGCGGAGTTTAAAGCTATAAACCACCTCTTCAATATATATTATATATATATATATATATATATATATATATATGCCTATACACTCAAAATCTATTAGCTTGGCCATGGGGGCCATTAGAACTCAATAAAGCCATAGACAGCATGGCTGCCGGCAAAGCGCCTGGATGCGACGGTATATCCCCCAGATCTTCTGAAACAAGCAAAACTACACTAAGCCAACCTCTACATGAACTGCTCTGCAAATGTTAGCAAGAAGGTGCTGTGCGGGATGCAAAGATCATCACCCTGTACAAGAACAAAGGTGACAGAAGCGACTGCAACAACTACAGGTGAATCTCTCTCCTAAGCATTGTAGACTAAGTCTTTGCTTGAGTGATACTGGCCCCAACCCTCTTTGGAATACTCTTTTCAATGCTAATCGCGTTTGACAAATTCACCGAAGGCATATATCTTCATTTCAGATTCGATGTCAAACTTCTAAATATTGCTAGACTGAGGGCCAAAACTAACACCAGAACAACCCTCATAAGAGATATACTCTTCGCGGACGACGCAGCGGTAGTGGCACACTCACAAGAGAAGCTTCAGTCACTAATGTCCTGCTTCTCTAAGGCTTGCAAAGAGTATGGCCTAACCATTATCACAAAGAAAACTAATGTTATGGGACCATCTGTTACAGCACCACCATCCATCCTCATTGACGATAACAAGCTAGATGCCGTAAACTAATTCTACAATCCAAGGCGACCTGTCACTAGAAGAGGGAATAAAAAACGCATAGGGAAGGCTGCCTTCCCTTTGCTAGACTCCGACCAAGAGTTTGGGAAAACCAGAAGCTCACCACAGCGACCAATATCTACTATACGGCAGCGAGACGTGGACTATACCTACACAAAATGAGAGAAAATCAAACTCATTCCACTTGCGCTGCCTTCGAAGGATCTTAAAAATAACATGGAAAGAAAGAGTATGTAATACTGAGATCCTCGCGAGAACAGGCCTTCCCAGCATCTTTACGGTCCTCAAGGAACGCCGCCTGCGCTGGCTCGGACATGTTCGACGGATGGAGAACAATCGCATCCCGAAAATCATTTTCTACTGGCAACTTGCGTCTGGCTCAAGTAAAAATGGTCGCGCCCACCTCCGTTACGTTGATGTGGTAAAAAGGGATTTAAAATAAGTGAACATAGATACTGACCATTGGGAAGACATAGCGTTAGACCGCACTAGTTAGAGAGAGACGGTGACCAAGAAAGCTATGGACAGCGAGATAACTTGGGCCTCGATTCTTGAAAAAAAGCGTGCCACACGGAAAATGGCAAGCTCCACTACCACCAAAGAGAAAGCCACCTTGACATGCAATAAATGTGGACGGCAGTGTCTCTCCAACATTGGGCTCCACAGCCATATAGTTGGCTCTATGTTGCATTAATAAGAATAGATCGTGCATCATCATGCTACAAAAATGACATGAGTTAAAATGTGTTCACAAATAATAATATTTTAAATTTAGAAACAGAGCCAAACCAAATCTTTGTTTTTTTTAACGTAATGTTATCATAAAGCGTAGGGACTATTTGCAGACGCGTAGGAATTTATTTATTTGCAACTCCTTGTTTTGAAGCAGTAAACATATAGAAAAAAATTCCTTTTTTTATACCAAAATTAACTAAATAATTTGTCCTATTTGATTATTTTATTGGTTACCGAGTACGCATACTTTTAGAATTAAAATAAAGCCTTCAGTGCGAGAGTACTGTGCGGCACAAACTGAATCGCAAGACAGCCGAACGCGAACACAAACAGAAAGTCAAAAGTGTCTTAGGAAACTCAGAAAAGGCAAAGATTCATTGATTTGGGTAAGTAGCTTTTAATTTGATGCAAAAGTGCTTTCATTCATTGTTCTTAGATAATAATAAAATATAATATAGGATGCAGATAATTTATAATATTGGATCAGTAATCACATTTAAAAAAACCAACAAACTGGTTGTGATAATCATAATATTTTAATAGTAGTAGTAGTAGTAGTAATAGGAGCTTGTTGATGTGCAGGCTATAAGGCCTTTTAGGTGTTTGGATGCATTAAATTTTCCTATTTCATTATCATTCGTCATAGCATCTAAACTGCAGTATACATTTTGGATTGCTGTCTATGAGATTTTTGAAAATGTTTATAATTGAGGGTGTTCGTTTTACATTGGTAGGCAAACTGTTCCAGTTTGTAGAAACTCGGTTACTGAACGTAGTTAAACATAGTTAATAACTTAGTTAAATAAGGTAAAGATTTTATTAAGAACTTTGTATTGGATCAGTATTCAACAAATTAAACATTGATTTTTCTCTTTCTTTAAGATTGTGCAGCCACTTTTTATTCAGCCATGGACAATCATAATGTAAGCCATGAAAACCAAGATGCTGCTAGTTTTCAACCCTAACGCCTTGTTTTTTTGCACTAGATCAACAAAATTATGGAAGATGGCTCTCCGTGCACATTCATGACATGAAGAAACTGCAGGGTGGTAGTTCAATGTGCTACGAAGACTTGATGCAAGGTCGATTCGTTCTGCAAAAGACATCTCGCCCCTTCTCAAAAATGGCACTAGACCAAGCACATGAGCAAAACAATGGTGAGGGAGGAGCAGTGGGACTCACTGAAAACCCCTCAGCATTGAGACGCTGGATGATTGGAGGGCCAGAGGTCTCCAAAGTTATTCAAGACCTAGAGTTATCTTTTGAAATAAAACGCAGCAAAGAATCAGACCAGCATCATGAACAAGACAAAGGATTCCAAGAAAACTTCAAGGCTGCCGTGTGTAGATTAATGGATGTGATACAGGAAACTGGCAACCCATTTCTAGAAAAAAGCGCAGAGTTAGTCACTCTTCATGATAACAACATTGTTAATGTTGCTGTACACAAGACCTTGAGTAATATACACAAGACTGGTGTAGCTCAATACAACGAATTTATGCAAGAAAGACTTGTTGACATGACCAAGCCAGTTTCTGCTCCAATCAGGCGAAACAATTTCATCTTGATCGCTGGTGCAAAAAGAAAGAAGCGATCAGCGCCACAGTATAGGATTTCATCACTGAAAAGTGACTGTTACCTCTTTTCGAGGTTGTATGTAGCATGCCAAATCAGAAATGGGGGCTTGACAGACTTTTTTTCATATGAAAATCAGTCGGCTCCTCCATCACTGTCCTGTGATGGACGAATGAGACTGTCAAACAAGTCGGGGTTGCTGGAGTGTTTGGAACCTCTCCAAACTTCATCAGCAGTGCCAACAGTCACTGACATGACCATCCTTGATGGAGCGGCTGTTGTCAATATGTTGAGGCCAGGATCTGCAAAAACATTTGCTGACTACGCAAACCAGGTGTTTATCCCCTATGTGATGCAGACCCTGCAAAATGTCTCCCATCGTCTAGATGTAGTTTGGGACTGTTATCGAAGTGACAGCTTAAAAGCTTTCACAAGAGAGCGACGAGGACTAGAGAAGAGAAAGCGTGTGACGCCAGAAACCGTATTACCATCGCAGTGGGGAAGTTTCTTGCGGGTGGATGCGAACAAGACATAGTTGTTTGCATTCCTAGCACAATATCTTCTTACAGTACAATCAGAGAAACTTATTGTTACCACTCAAGGTCCAGATGTTATCTCCAATAAACCCATTGACCACACGAATCTTTCACCATGTAATCACGAGGAAGCAGACACACGGATGATGCTTCACCTGGCCCATGCAGCTGAATGTCGTGCGCGCTAGTAGTTTTTCTTTGCATTTAATATTGGTGTTTTAGGGTATAGGAAGTAGTTTCTTTTAAGTGCGTTTTGTTGTCTAGAATATTGTGCGTGTGTGTTTACGTCATCCTTAGTTTCCGCAAGAGAGAGAGAGCTTCTTTTGTGAGCTGGGTAGCTGGTTTTTTTGGTTCCCCTTGTAAGGGTACGTAAGTACATAGTTTTATTAAGTAAGCTGATCTTTCGGTACGGGTGTCGCTATTGGAAAAGTTCTTTCTTGTAGCGGCAGCGCTAGATCTAGGTTTTCTTTTCGTTTCAGGGTGTTAGGTTTGGGCTATGGGAAAGTGTGTCGTCTTTCTGCCCTTGGAGTTGTGTAGCAACTATCGGTGTTGAGGTGTAGGGAGTTGAGCTTCTGTTGGGCGCCGAGATGAGTGTGAAGGTGTGTTACGGAAACCTATTGGTGTGATATTAGATTAATTAGTATCAAATACTAACTTCAAGGATATTGATGTACATGCAAATATGTTTGAAACTTACAATTAAGTTTAATTAAATATTGTTCCTGTTGACAACTGTTGTTGTTCACTAAATGTTCAGTTGAAGAACGGTTATGCAATGTTTGTAGTTTACATGCTATTATCTTTAGGTTCTTGTGTTACTCTGTTCAGGCTGGGGATACGGGACCGTAATATCATATCATACCCTAGCTAATCTGAAATCCCACCCTGACACTGAACATTGCCGCAGGATTCTGATTCGCACTGTCGACACAGATGTTGTGGTTCTTTCTGTTGCTGCCATGACTCGCCACCCTCACCTGCAATTATGGATACATTGCAGCTCATGACATAAGCAAAGTTTTAGGTGTTGCCAAAGCCCAATGTCTGCCTTTGTTTCACAGTTTTACAGGTTGTGACACCGTCAGCTGTTTTAATGGCATCGGCAAGAAGACAGCTTGGGAGATCTGGAGCAAATGCGACCATGTTACAGACACATTTCAAAAACTGTGTTGTGCTCCATTTGAACTAACAGCTAATGACATGTCAGTTCTGGAGCGTTTTATCTTATCTTATCTTATATAATACAGACGTTACTTCAAAAAAAGAAGATGATTACGTCCTACGCGTCATGCATTTAGTCATGCATATTAACCAATGACTTAAATTCTGCCAAGTCACTGGTTTTTCTGGCTAGCTCAGGCAACCCATTCCATGCTCTAATAGCACTAGGGAAGAAGGAGTATTTGTACAAATTTGTCCTAGCATATGGGACGAGGAATGTGCCTTTATTTTTGTGTCTTTCAGAGTATTTTATTAAATTTTGTTTTTGTATTTGAAGATTATGGTTCAGTGTTTTATGTATAATTGCTACTTTACTTTTGAGTCTTCTGTCCTGAAGGCTTTCTAAATTTAGTGATTTTACTAATGGTGTTACCCTAGTCAAATGTGAATATTCGTTTGTTATGAATCTCACTGCTCTATTTTGTGTTTGTTCCAGTTTCTTAATGTTTTCTTGAGTTGAGGGGTCCCACACGGTGGATGCATATTCTATTATTGGCCTAACCAAGGTTAAATAACATTTTAGTTTTATGTTCTTATTTGATTTATAGAAATTTCTTTTAATAAACCCTAATGCTTTGTTGGATTTTTTTATAGTTTCATTATATGTGGATTCCATGACAGTTTTTCATTTATTATAACACCTAGGTATTTTGAGTTTTTAGTCTGTGTTACTGGTTTGCCATGAATAAGATACGTGGAATTAATTTGTTTTAATTTTTTGTTACTCTTAACAACTGACATTTTTCTGGGTGGAAAGACATGCTCCAATTTGATTCCCATTTCTGTAATTCATCTAATTCTCTTTGTAAAATATCTGTGTCTTGTTTTGTTTTTATTGTTCTATATATTATATAATCGTCTGCAAATAATCTGACTTTTGTTCCTGAACTAATGCAATTTGGTAAATCATTTATGTAAATTAAAAATAGTAGTGGACCCAAGACTGTTCCTTGAGGTACACCTGAGTTTACTGTTATTGGTGTTGATTTAGAGCCATTTATTATTACAGTTTGTTCTCTCCCTATCAGAAAATCTTTAATCCACTGATGCAGTGGACCGTTAATGCCGAAATATTTTAATTTTTTAAGCAAACTATGGTGGTGAACTTTGTCAAAAGCCTTGGAAAAATCTAGTAAGATAGCATCTATTTGTTCACTATTATCTAAACCTTTTGAAAAATCATCAATTAGTGCTATTAGTTGTGTTTCACATGATCTATATTTCCTAAAGCCATGTTGGTATGGGGTGAGGACATTATGTTTGTCTAAGTGGTTTATGATATTGCTACATATTATGTGTTCTAGTATTTTACATGTGATGCTGGTAAGTGATACTGGTCTGTAGTTTCCTGGATCAGATTTTTCTCTTTTTTTAAATAGGGGGGTGACATTAGCTTATTTCCAGTCCTTTGGTACTCTGCCCTGGTTAAGCGATGCTTGAAAGAATATTTTGAACACTGGTGCTAGCTCATTGCTTAGTTCTTTGAGTAATCTAGCTGGAATACCATCAGGTCCAGACGCTTTATTTGGTTTGGTGTTGGCTAATAGTTTTTTAATTCCATTTTCTGACGCTTTTGTATGACAGAGGTAGCAACTGCCATGATGTCAATAGTGCCAGGAAATACATGTTTACAAAGACTGGCCGCCAAATTGAAAACATTCCTCCAACGAGTGAGGCCTTGTTTCAGCACTGCAAACGGGCAATTTACCAAGGAGGCCATATTTGGAGCCAGGCACATGAACGACAACCAGTGCTTCCAGATCCAAGTGACTGGGGTTGGCAGTTTATGGACAGACAATGGCAGCCTTTTTGGACTGTTTTGCCACAAGCATCTTTGACTTGTCGTGAACTGTTGAAATGTGCTTGTAAAAAAGAATGCAGATCCAAGCGTTGTAAGTGCAACAAGGCTGGATTAAAATGCACTGCTTTATGCAGCTGTGTCTGTGGAGCCGACTTTTCAGTACAACATCCAGTTCAAGCATTTAACACTAATTGAACTAATTGAACCAGATTCAAAAATGTAGGGTTAATTTATCATCATACTCAAAATTTACCTTTGTGTCCATTTTTATGTTACTAAAAATAAAAAAATTAACAAACTTGTGCATTTTCTGTATCACATTTTGTTTTGCATTATAAATTGAACATGTGTGCCAGGTGTGGTGTTTGCAGCTTAAAAATTATCAGTTTGTCACTTTACTTGAATTTCTTTAAGCGGCCATTTTTAATGTTACTATAAATGTTACTATAAGTAGAAACTGATTAAAATTTTGCTGTGGCCCTGTATCACATTTTATTCAGCATAAAAAACTGAAGATCTGTGCCAGGTTTGATGTTTGTAGCACAAAAATGCATGATTTGTCAACATAGAACCCCAGCTAATATGAAAAAAGTGTTCAAGATGAACCATAGTTGTTTCAAGACTGAATAAGGCCAATGAGGAGGGAGGGTGAGTTCCCCCCCCCTTTCCTCCAAAGGGCTTTAAGTTTAAAACCCCTCCAGATGGTTTTGAGTTTAAAATCCCCCTACAGATACTTTTGAGGTTGAAACCCCCCCCCCCTTATCAATATTATTCTATAGCAATCTACAGTCACCGAATTCTATGAGTGTTAAAAAAATAGATGGTTATGAGGAAAAAACTTCCCCTTTCGATATAAATCTAATTCCAAAACCGTTGCCAAGAGAGGTTACAAATTTCTACCAATCGCTGGGCTCCATTAATAAAGTGCAGTGAATAGCATAAAAGTCATCTGCCGAAATTGAAAAAAAAAGACTAAATGTAGCTCAACAAAGATGGCTAAGACAGATTTTATGAGTCAGTTTTACAACTCTTAGATATCGGGTCTCAAACAAGGAAATCCTATGCCGATCTGGGAGTCGACCACTTAGTGAGATTGTGACAGTGTCACATGAGGTTTGCTGGACATGTTCTCCAACACAATGAATTATGCTTACCAAGAGTTGCGATGACATGGAGGCCATTACGGGGAACGCGCAAACAGGGACGCCCTCGTATAACGTGGCATCACTTTTTCATGGAGGACCTCAGAGCAGTGTACACCAGGTGGGAAAAGCTTCAGACATTGCCAGTGACAGATTTTTGTGGAGACAGCTTGCTACCCATTGCGCCGAACGGCACTTGAGGATCTAGGTCCTAAGTAAGTAAGAAAGAAAAGCAGATTAAGTTTTTGAACTAATATTTTAAAACCAGTAGTTTAATGAGCTGTCCATACCTCAGAATATGCTATTTTTTTGTTTTTATTACCGAACATGGAGCCTAGCGGCGGGGCTCCTTCCCGAACCCCGCTGGGGGAGTTCACAGCGCTCCCTCAGACCCCCGGGGTGTCTTCATTTGTTCTTTTACTAACTCCTGAAAGAACCTATTCTATGGTACAATAAACGAAAGAATGAAGAGTCAGAACACACACACACACACACACACACATATATATATATATATATATATATATATATATATATATATATATATATATATATATATATATATATATATACACACATAAGTGGTCTTCCACGTTAAGGGGCTGTCCGTTTACTGTAATCATTGGGGCTGAGTATGTTTCATTTGGGTGACTTCTGGAACATGACTTCTGTTTTCCCGAGGTTTATAGATAGACCGAAAGGCGGCAGCGTATGCAAATTCGTTTACCGCGTTCTGGAGGTCATGTTCATTGTGAGCTAGCAGGGCGCAGTCATCGGCATAGAGAAGCTCCGTTATGACCATCTCCTTTGCTCTTGTATGGGATAGTAGACGCCGGAGATTAAGCACATTGCCGTCAGAACGAAACCGAATGTAGATGCCTTCATGCAATCGCTGCCTTATTTGACCCAGCATTACGCCAAAGAAGAGTAGAGTAGGGGCTTCACGCCATTTTGGGAAGTGATCAGAAAGGGCACCACTTCACATAGCTAGGTAGTATAGTGTCAAATGACGCCTCACTTTCAAGGGAAGTTGATAACGTCTGGCCAGGGCTAGTAGCGCTTTTGGATGCCTTCCGGCGATAGTTTGGAAGAACAAATCGCTCCGCCGGCCTACAAAAATCACTGTCTACCAGGCGGTGGTTCTCTCAAACCTTCTATATGGCTCTGAGACATGGACACTATATAAAAAGCAACTAAGACTTCTTGAGCGCTTTCACCAAAGATGCTTGCGCTCCATCATGGACATATAGTGGCAGGACTGCACTACAAACAGCGATGTCTTTGCGAACGCCGGTATGGACAGTATAGAGGGGCTTCTTATGGTCCGACAGCTACGCTGGGCAGGGAACGTATCCCGTATGGGAGACGAACGTATGCCAAAGGCAGTCTGTTTTGGTGAGCTAAAAGGTGGTCGACGTAACAGAGGCGCCCCACTGAAACGCTCCAAAGACCAGCTCAGTCGTCAACTTTCCTTGGCTGACATAGAAGAGAGCACCTGGCTGCATGCGGCGTCGGAACGAGACAGCTAGAGGTCACTCACGAAGGCCGCAGATACACATTTGAGACCAAAAGAAAATCTTCTGCCGAGGACAAACGCCGAAGACAAGCCTTATATATGTATATACTAGCCTGACATTATCCACGGCCTGCGGGCCTAAGTTTGTGCTTACTAATCTAGTGGATTGGATATAGATGTATGTTTAACTTAGCTAATGATCCTTTCAACTTTTTTTCTCTTTCGCTACGAAAATAAAATTAGTTGTGCGAAAATGTCTTAACCCGAAGCCGATACATACATATCTATTAAAAACGAAGTGAGCGATATCACGATTAGTTAAATGAATGGGATAATAAAGTAAATATTTAAACGAAATAATTTTTAATACGCGATTTATGAATGAATATAGATCTAGGCCTATCTCAACACGGCTTCGCAGCTTTCGTAAACGAATGTATCAAAAATGCTTTAGAAAACCAAATTTAAATGTTAATTTGATCAAAATATGAAATAAATGGACGATAATTAGTAAGTTCATGTATTAAAGAATAAAACTATCATCTTAGAGTTTTAGATTTAACATTACGGTATTGTCTAATGAAAAAATGTTCGTCAGGAAATCTGTAGTCATAGATATAAGGAACTAATGTATGTAAAAAATGGTTCTGAAACACAAATTTGAAGGTTAATTTTATTATATAAAGAAATTAATGGACCTTCTTTTGTATTTCCATGTGTCAAAGTAAAAAAACTATCTGCGCAAAGTGTATTTCTTAAAATTAGATCTAGATCTAAATCCTTTCGATTTTTTCTCATGTCAACATTGTAAACATAGCCTAGATCCATAAATACTATAGCTTTAATAGAGTCCGACAACTTTATTTTTTTAGGGTCTTAAGTTTGTTTTAGGGCTACAATACATACACTACGGTCTAAGTTAGTACCCAAGGAACATTCCTGCCAAGTTTTATCAAGTTTGTCAAGCGGTTTTTATTTCTATTCGTCACATACATACATACATACACCTCACATTCTACTTTATAATATAAGATAAAGTTATTGTTTATTTTTAATGCTCAGATTGCCATACCAGGCAGTGATATTGAAACTTAAAATATTGCAGATGTGAGCGTGATAAAACATAGCAAAGCCTTTTCGATAACATTAAACTAGGACAGTTTTCTTAGTAATCGTAATCTTTGCTGCCCTTTTTTGCTGCTATAATCAGTATTTGCAGTAAAATTTAGTTTATTGTCTAGGATAGTACCAAGGTATTTAAATGTTTGCACTATTTCAATAGTCTCTCCAGCTACAGAAACAATATCATTTTCCTTCTTTTCCCTACGAAAATCGATTATCATTTCTTTGTTGTTGTTTTTTTTACATTTAATAATAAAAAATTATCTTTGCAGTATTTTTCAATGTGTTCTATTTCTCTGAAATACTCATTTACTTCTGAGTTCTCTGAGAGCAGGGCAAGAAGAGCCGCATCATCAGCGAATTTTGTGATCAAAAGGGACTATCGGATTGAAAATTATTGGTGTACAAAATGAACCACAATGGCGATGTCTACAGTCTCATCTTCACATACTTGAAAAGTTCACCGACCAGGTGCAAAAATAAAGCTTTCTTCACTGGCTTGACCCTGGGAAGGTACTGGGCTTTGTCCGGGAGGTGGGCTTGTCTATGAAGATTTGATTTTTTAATTGTGAACATATAATATTTACATAAGATTTTTACCAAATTATTACATTTTTACTACCTTTACTATTTTAACTGTGAATAGACCTTGTTTTTAATGATTTAACTGTATAGAATTTAGTCCTTGTTATGTAAAGGGAGAGTGATCCTTAAAGAATTACGGGCTAAATTGTGCCGATGTGTCTAAACTCAAAACTCAAACTCGTATTCTTTTCAGTGGCGACCATAAACATTTCAAAACTTTGTCTCCATTTTTTCCATCTTTCAGATAAATTACCGTTTAATGACAACGGTTTAGGAGGATCGAATAATTCCATTATTCGTATAGATTCTAGATTCTATGTCTAGATCTAGAACAAAATGAACTAACGACACCACTTGATACAAATAAAATGTACTTTTAGCAATTTAGAAACCACTACCTGTTACCAGCGTTTTAAACCAATATGACTAGATCTGACACCTAATCTGACATCAAATCTGACACCAGATCTGACAACAAATCTGATCCGTGTTCTGTTGTCACAAATAAATAAATAAAATACTGTAGACATTAATTAATAATAACAACAGAAACTTTGTGTTTCGACAAGTAGACATAGAAAACTATCTTTTTTTTATTACTTGACATCCTACTTTCTCAAAAAACATTCACAATAAACAATGAGCAATATTAACATATTAGCACAGTCATAATGGAGTTTTCTCAGCTGACAGATCGTTTAGGACATACTTTTTATAGAATGTCTATATTGACAGCCTTCATTTTGAAACCTTGCCACGAGTGATCATGGTGTTTTTTTTTTTGGTTTTTTTTTAGTTTATTTTTTACATATTTCAACGTGAAGAAACATTTTTCCCAGATTACTTGTGTACATTACAGCGTAAGCACTAACTATAAGCTTGATGATAACAAATTATGCTCTCATTAATTAATTGTACGTCTTTAAAATGTAGTAACGGTCATTTGCACAGCTATTGCTAGACAATCTTCGTTGTCGCGACAATCTAAGCAGTTGAAGAAGCAAATGTATATTCGAGAATAATTTAAATCTACATCTTCGTGGATAAGCGTTAGTGTTTCTTCGTGAACAATATTACCATGAGGTTCAACAAGGCTCCTGGATCGTGTATACTTAACTAGTGAGGAGTAAGATCAATTCTTGCTTTCTATTTCTTACTTTTTCTTCACTTTTTTTTTCGATCCAGGACTAATTCAGCTTATAAGCAACACTTCCGTCAATGGGCTTTGTTGCTGAACATAAAAATTATATATGGGAAAGGACCAATGGCGAACGCTTTTTGTTTTTAGTTTAGAATTTATAACTCCGCAATGGTTAAACATATTTAAAAAATGAAAACATCTGCGGACTCCTCAGCTATTGGGCAATAAAACTAAATTTGACTTTTTTCCATATCAGCTATTAAATTTATAATTTAAGTCTAATTGCGGTAGGGGTCGGACCTAATCAGCGAACGCAATTTTCGCGGTAGTCATAATGAGCGAAAGGCCGTAAAAAATAGCGAAATAGCTTGTTATAATATAGGAAAGTATGCTTCAATTAGTTCTATCAACTAACTTCTTCCATTATTGTCCTCCTTAAGGCCTAAATTTGTGTTCACTTTTCTCGTGCTCCACATTCTCCTTTCTCTGCTTGGAACTGATGTCTATATATAGCCTACGAAACTTGCCATCAATTTTTTTTTTAAAGAAAGAAAGAAACTACAAAATTCTATCTCGCCAGGCTAGTCCACGTCGTACTACTCTCCATTTCATAAACTCTCGTTACTGCATTTATTTTTTTTAAAGAAATATGTTTAGTGCACTTAATCACCATCAACTCGATCCCCCCCCCCCCCCCCACACACACACTACACGCTGATTGACCCAAAGGCAGATCCCGAATGCGATGGATTGATGATGTATGGAGACAGATCTACAACAGCTTGGGTTTCGGGCAAGGAGACGAAAGATTCAGGAGAGATCTTGTAATTTTATACATGTATATTATATGGTCAGTGGCGTAGCTAGGGTGGGGGGAGGAGGGGGAGAATTTGAAAATTCGCCCCGGGCCCCCACTTGACGGGTGCCCCGAAATTATTAATTTCTACATTAAAAATTAAATATTATGCAAAAAGCAGGGGCCCCCAAAGAGGTCAAACCCCCGGGCCCTCAAACAATGGAAAATTCTTAGCTACGCCCCTGTATATGGTAACTCTTATATGTATTACCAAATATATAGTTCGCGTTTTTTCCGATCCTGAAATCGAATATATTCTCCTGGAAAACTCTTGGAAATCTCCTGAAATTGAACCGGAGATTTATGAGCTTATTGGCAAGATAAATGAAGGTATTGATGCAATGTGTGAACAAATTAACAGTATGGGGGAAAAGGTAAATAAAATGGTGTCTCACGTAGACTCGTTGGTGAAGAAGTTGCATGGTCAAGACTGTGGCTGCACTAACAGTGGTGACGGAGACGCTGGGAATTGGAGCGCCGTCTGTGTTGTGGGCAAGTCTTATGGGTGTGACTTTCAAGACGAGAAACGTGACAACGATTGCTGTGATCTCAACGAGATGTACCGAATCGAACGGAAAGAGACAAATGAAGAAACTGAAGACTGTTACGTGCCTGAAGCGTTTGTTCCTTTTGTACCTGTTACCAGTACCTTAACTGAAGTTTGTTATGTGCCTGAAGGGCGGGGGGGGGGGGGGGAGTCAGGGACCGTTGCAATATCTTTTTTTTTTTTTATCTCTACCTCACGAAAAAAAAAAAAGGGGGGGGGGGAGTAATGTACTCTGTAGTAACTATCGAGGCGACAGAACACGCTCAAAACTTTGGACACAATGGAAAGATCACTCTCATATTTTTGCAACTCGGACGGAGGGAGTTATCCTTGGTAATTTAAGAGGCTAAAATAAATGGCAATTTTCGTCTATATATTTAGGAGATTTGTATGAGTTTTCAAAAGATTTTAATAATTTCCGGATATTTCCAGGACTTTTTCGTATATTTTGCAATTACAGGAGATTTTTAAGACCTCCTATTAAATCGACAGAAGGCCGCGGGAAATCTGTTATAAGTTACACCTAAAATTAGCGCGGGTCCTATAAAAGTACGGGGCCCACTACGGTCGCATAGGCTGCAGTGGCCTAAGGTTGGCTCTGCAAAATAGCGGCGTATGCTACGCAGCCGGTCGACTAGTACACATATAAAGTGATTTTTTTTTTTGTAAAAAAAAAAAGTGCCGGTACTCAGTAATAGATTGCTAATTTATTAGTAGTTGAAAGTTAGACAATTAACTTTGAAATACAAGAAAAGTAATCATTTTTCCCGACATTGAAAAAAGGTGCCGGTACCCCGTGCCGGTGCGTACCGTCACAAAAATAAATGTATATCTCAATCTTCTTTCATTAATTTTTTTGCGGGGTTATTGCTACGTAATACATTGATACCGGATCGATTCAGATAGGGCCTAAGTATACAAGCAGGATCTCAAGCATTGAATACGTTTATTTTTTTAAATACAAATTTTTATGGAAGAGGCAATATATTATTTGTTTGAAGTTTGTAACTTCATAAATTCTGGCCAAAAATATCGAAGCCTACATTTTTACACTAATTTCTACACAATTAGAAGAGATGGACTGACTCATAGCGTACATTATGTACATTTGTAAAAAAACACAAACTCTCTTTGTAATATTAACAGTGAGACTTTCAAAACTATTAAAAATAATTATATTTATTATTCCTTTTTTTGGAAAAAGGATATAAACAGAAATTTGCCATATGACTTTGTCTAACAGAAAAAAATGAAACTTACGTCTATTTATGCAGATATTTTTAGTTACCTAGTAATATAAAATATATTGAACTAACACGTACATTCATCATAATGCAGTCATGTGATTTTTCGTTTATGAACATAGAATTATTTAGGACCAATATTTTACAAAGGCTGCTTGGAGAAATCAGGCATACCTATTAGGATAAAACACGACCCCTTTACTCAAGAAAAATTTAAGAAACTAGAACAGACACAAAATAGACAGTGACATTCATAAGAAACTAATATTCAAAATTGATTAGAGTAACACCTTTTTAAGTAATCATTTAAAGTTTAAAATCACTACAATTTTTTTAAACAATTATTTTGTGTATGAAATTGTGTATCGGAAAATGCCGGGTACATGAAATAAGCTAGTCCTAAAAAAACAACACAGATCCTGGGTAAAATACTCATCAAATAAAGTACTGTAAATGTGTAGTTTCACGCGCTAGTTTCAGGTCTTTTATTTTTATAGCCTCTATCGGGTTATATCCCAACTACCCGTATTTTTGTGCAGAATTTTTTTCTCTATCAGGTACACTTAAAATTATAGCATAATAATGTCAGTTTAATTTAAAAAGAGAACTGAAAAATGCAAAGATTTATAAGGAAAAAAGCCACTTCCGGCACAATTTGCGATTCAACTTTTTAATCAAAGAAACGAAACGGACTAGTCCAACATAGCCCATTACTATTACCAAGGAGGTTATATTTAGATGGAGATGGCGGTTGCTATCAAATGTTCATTATCGGTTGAAGCCAGTGGGCGGAGCCAATTCGCCATATTGGTTTACTCAAAACCTTCCATCCGTTTTCATTGCGATACCAGTTTTCTAATTCTCGTAACGACTCAAATTAGCCTCGTATTTTGTCATCATGTTTTTTTCTAAACTCCTCTAAGGCCCAAGTTCATATCTGGTGGTCTAGATATTCCAATAGATCAATTACAAAGCGCTGTAGAGCATGTAAAGTGATTTATACGATCACCTGATCGAGGCCTACAAAACCGAAATATAATTATTACATCGAAATTAAGCACTAATGTGGGCTGAAAAAAGCACAAAAATGATTTGCAAGAGGTTTGTTATATTTTTGATACTTTTTACCGCACTGAAATCACCACAAAATTGATAAAATTGAAGTGAAAAGAGTAATACTACCAACTACTAATAATAATGTTACAGTAATACTAACTTATCTTTCCCTAATTAAACTCTGGCCTACATCTAAAATGTTTAGTATACAAACATGAAGACATTATATAAGAACACACTGATAAACCATACTGAATATACAAAGTCAATGAGCTAGTGGGAGATAACCAATTATTTACCACTGAAGAGAATTAGTTTTGTATGCACCTGTCTGCTCACAGCACCTTTTTGCATATGATTCATAAAAGTGTAATGTTTTGCATCGAAGGGATACCGCACTTGCAGATATTTCTCTGCTATTGCCTTGATGAGTAAAATTACATGGTTTTCAGTAGGCTCACATTCAAACATGTGCTCAGATAAACCCGTTTTCTGGTCGTCGTTGCGTACAACCGTATGCCGAACAAGAAGACATTTGTAATGTTTATTTATTCTATACACTGTGTTTTTAACGTTTTATAAGATATTGTACAATGTACAGATATTTAAATAATGTCGTGAAATATTGTCGAACAAATTTCTCAAAAAAAACAAAAACAGACACGTTTTAATTTGAGTAGACCAAGATGGCTGCGTTTTGGCTTCAACCTAGTGACGTCACGCCATCTCCATCTAAATATAACCTCCTTGACTATTAATTTACCTTGTTCGAGATATCAAACAAAATAGTTTATAACCAATAATTAATAAACTAATTGGTTACTTTTTTTTTAAATTGATTATTTTGTTGTAAGGTAAAATAGATAATTGTGCACTTTTTCAGCTTGTTCCGAGATTGGGTTTTGGAGAAATAATGTGTACAAACTTTTTACCAGACAGAGTTGATTTAAACTATGTAAAAAACGAAAACATAGGCCTCATGTTACTTTATCGCTTAAAGTGTATAAAGCATTGACGCTTACCAGAAGCACAGTAAAGGGGCACAGGCTATATCTTTTTTTTTTCAGAAAATTAGGCTAGTATTGAGCAGTAAAATCTGTTAAGATCTTATACAACACAAACATTACTTCAAAAAAGATGATTACGTCCTACACGTCATGCATGTTAACCAACGACTTAAATTCTGCCAAGTCACTGGTTTACCTGGCTGGCTCAGGCAACTCATTCCATGCTCTAATAGCACTATGGAGGAAGAAGCATATTTTAGCATAGAATGTGTCTTTTTGAGTATTTTATTAGATTTTGTGTTTGAAGATTATGGTTCAGTGTTTTATGTATAATTGCTACTTAACTTTTAAGTCTTCTCTCGGCCTTAAGGCTTTCTAAATTTAATGATTTTACTAAAGATGTTACTCTTAGGCAGATGTGTATATTTGTTAGTTATGAATCTCACTGTTCTATTTTGTGTCTGTTCCAGTTTCTTAATATTTTCTTGAGTAGAGGGGTCCCAAACAGAGGTGATTTGATTTTGGGCACTACGGCACAATTTAGGCCATGTCGTGCCTGCAGTCCCTCAAGGGCCACTCTCCCTCCACACAACAAGGGTCTAATTCCATACAGTCAAATCATTTAAATCAAGGTCTATTCACAGTTAAAATAGTAGAGGTAGTAAAAATTTAATAATTTGGTAAAAATCTAATGTAAATAGTACATGTTTACAAAATTCATAAATCAGATCTTCGTAGACAACCCCACTTCCCGGATAAAGCCCAGTACCTTCCCAGGGTCGACAAACAGAGGAAGCATATATATATATATTCCATTATTTGGTTGAATAAGATTTTAGTTTTATGTTCTTATTTGATTGATATAAATTTCTTTTAATAAACCATAAGGCTTTGATTTTTTGATAGTTTCAGAAAATCCTTAATCCACTGATGCAATGGACCATCAATGCCAAAATATTTTAATTTTTTTAACCAAACTATGGTGGTGAACTTTGTCAAAAGCCTTGGGAAAATCTAACAAGATAGCATCTATTTGCTTAATATTATCTAAACCTTCTGACAAATCATCAATTAGTTTTGTGTTTCACATGATGTTTGTCTAAGTGGTTTTAAATGTTGCTACAAATTAACGAAGACTTATCACGTTAACGGGACTTGTAATTCAAAGTGGCCCATTCGACTGTCCGATTGGGGTATCGGACCAACTGACATTTATCCGAATGCCCATATAGCCAGTCCGACCAAATCTGACCTAGAATTGTTTATTTTACATGATTCTGATATTCCCTCGAATTTTTTTTTTTTACATCCTAGCTCCAACATCCCTATACACGGGCAGCGTTCGAACACGGGACTATTGATACAATTCCGAGCGCATACCTCATGACCAGGCAGCCAACCATAGATCGTATACCGGTATGTATTAATGAAGTAGTCAAAACCTTTACTGATTTTTTTTTTTTGGGGGGGGAAGGTCGATGATACTATTGTATATTAGTGAATTTTCATCAGAACTTCTCATGCCCAAACGGCCGCGCCAGAAGGGCTACTCCATGGTAGACATACAGGCGTGTAAATAGTGTCTGACCTTAGTGACCCTTGAGAAGGGGCCTTCGTGACAGACTGATAGTAACGTGGCGTTGTCGGCGGACAAAAATAGTTAAGTCATATAAATGCTTGGATATGATATTTCTTATAGACTTATTTGACTCCTGAGATAGGCTCATGACTTCCTTATATTGTACGAGCCGAAATAGAGGAGAGGCAACATGCCAGTAAGAGAAGGAAAGGGGGGAGGGAACAGCAAAAATAATGGTGGAAAAAGATTTTAAGTGGCTCATGGAGGAAAAACATTGTTTTTTAAATTGCCTTTCTATAGAGCATCTTTCATGTTTATGATCAGTGTACTATGGTGCAATATCTTTTGTGGACATAAGTGTGTGTGTGTGTATGGGACGGGCAAATGCGAGAAGGTTACCATGCTGTCTTTAGGCGCTCAGCCCGTCGGGTTTTGAACTTGTTCATCTTGAAGGTAGCTAAACAGCTTATTCCACTCAACCATTAGTTACTTCTATCAAGTGACTAAAATCTAATGCAATATATATTAATGGAACTTTTCCAAAAGTGACGTTCTATATGTAATTTTTAAACAATTATTTCAATAAAATGTCTTTTAAGAAAAGGCCAAGTCCTACTATGTTCTTTATTTGCACCACTTTATAATGACCAGTAAATTATGTACAATTTCTTTTTTAATTCTCAACATTACTAATAAAATGGAATGACAAAAAAAAAATAATCACAGCCAACGAAATTTTTTTGGTCAGGCTTTATCATTCAACAATAAATACTTTCTAAAAAAAAAAAACTAAAAAGAAGCACATATAATACAAACAGTTAACAAACAATAGTCCTTCATTCACTGAGCTACCCTTACTCCAAACAAAGATGATGCTAGAAGACACTGGTCCTGTAAAAGAGCTAAACATTTAAGGAAATACATATATTGTATACTGGCAAATGAGCAATTAGTTGAGATCATTGCTGCTTTAGTTTGTTACTTTTGTTAAGTGTTACTTGTGGAAAGAGTATAATAGTCAAAAGGTGACATTTAGTCCTTGAAAACAGTACAATCAATTCATTACAGTTTTTTTATTTTTGATGTGGTGCCTAGAGAACATATTTTATAGGTAAACCCTATCAGTTCACACCAATTCCAAACATGCTGCATACATATTACATATATAAAGGCAGCTTAAAGAACCAAATTTTAAATGAGACTAAATGGTGAAATAAATAAAGTGAAATAAGGGACTGTATATAGGAAACATATAACCAAAACATCAATAAGAGTACCTGCCAAGAGTATATTAAAAAGTCAGGAAAAAAACGTAAAAAGTAATATATATATATATATATATCAAAACTCTAATTGAAGAAACAGCATATTAAGAAAATCTGTAGTTGTGATTTCAGGAAACAGTTGTTCTATAAATACATCCATACAAGTGTACAGGAAATGCCTGAAAAAGAAAAAAAAAAGACAACTACAATTTATTTGTCCTATTGTAAACAAAATTAAAAATGAAATAAACCATGTACTTGAGGAAAATGACTACTGTACTTCTTATTTTATTACAAATCCAAACTAACTGATATGAGCTTTATTTTTTTAAAAAGTATTTTTTATGTTTGTCTTGTTCCAATTCTCTCACATTCACTTTATTAACCAGTGGTATAGCTAGGGAGGTGGTGAAAATCCCCCCGACCCCCCAAATGTATGTCAGAATTTTTTTTTACATTAAATATTAAGCCAATGCCATGTTATCTTGCTGTTCATGTTGTTATGTAACTTAGTGACCATGTTGCATATATTCCACACATTAGACATATACTTATTAAGTACATTAAATCATGTCATGATGTTGAATGTTAAAATGCAGTGGCCCTTAAAGAGGCCAAGCCACCCGGATGCCCAAATCCCTTGCTACGCCACTGTTAGGGACATCTTGAGAAGCTGTGAAGAATCATGAAACTGTTTTGTCTGCTTCATCTTTACAAAATAATATGCAAACCAAGCTATGAAATGTGAATAAAATATTGTTGTTTCTTTTGTTTTGTCACATAAATTACAAATGTATAGTGAACTTGATCCTTAAACAAACAGACTACAATTTTAGTATAAACTCACTTCTAATGAATATCAGGTTTAAACAAGTAAAATTAAAAAAAAATACTTTTTAAAAAACAAAGCTTATGTTAAGTGTATCAATTAGTTTGGATCAGTCATGTAATTAAATTTATTATAAGCCTCAGACAACAATCTATAAGGGAGACTACTTCAGCTTATTCAGTCAAGTACTATTTCTTTCTCTTGTTTGAGATACCAAACAAAGTAATTTATTACATATAGTGACTTTTCAAGAGAATGTTCAGACTTTGGCCTCACTATAAACACAAAAAAAGACTTATATTTACCTGCTCCAGGTAAAGCTTAAGATTAATGGACATGGTATAAATGCAGTGGAAAGATTCCCCTATCTTAGCAGCACACTCTTTAGGAACGGAAAGTTCGATAATGAAATTGACCTGCGTATAGCCAAGGTCAGTGCAGACTGTCTTAGAATGTCTGGAATAAATGAAATATCACCACGAACACAAAGCTAGGGTCTATCGAGCTGTCATCCTCCTTACATTGCTACATGCCTCAGAGACGTGGACAATATATAGAAAACATGCAAAAAAAACTGAACCTCTTCCACATGACCTGTTACAGAAAAAAACTGAATGTTAGATGTCAAAAAAAATACCAGATACCTACGTCCTTTAAAGAACCACACAATCCTGATGCAGTCCCAGCTGCGATGGGCAGGACACATCTGCAGAATGGAAGACCGCTGCATCCCTAAATGTCTCCTGTATGGCCAATTAAGGGAAGGAAAGTGCTCACAAGGTGGACAAAGAAAATGCTTCAGGGACAAAGCTTCTCTGAAAGCTTTTAGCATTGACCCAGCCATCTGGGAGACAGAAGCACATGACAGAGCACCATGGCATTGCGCTTTTAACACAAATTGCAGAGGACAAGGAAATAGTGCTGGCAGAAGAAAAGCATTAGAGAAAAAAGCAAGGCCTATGATACTAGCTCCAGCTGGAATAACCTGCCCAGTGTGCAGCCAAACATTTCGGGCTCACATGAGGAGGCACAAAACCCCAGTGCAAAGCCCTCAGCCCCCTGGATGACAAAAGTGGTCATCATAGAACCACAATAGATGAACTATATAATATTCTTTGGTAATTCTTTGCCCCTACTAATGGATTAGAAAGAATTTATAATGAGGCAAAAATGCATGACATCAAAATAGTACTTTCAGTGGAAAAGAAGCTTCATTAATACTAACACTCGGCAAAGGAAGCTTACATGAAGAGACCAACAATAATGGACAGAGATTAGTGAACTTTGGCTCAGGAAAAGGAATGTCTATCAGCAGCACTAAATTCCAACAGAAGAATATTCACAAAGCAACCTGGATCTCACCTGATGGAAACACCCGAAATAAAATAGATCCTATACTCATAGACAAGAGGCACGAATCTGATATACTAGTTGTAAGAGGTTTTAGAGGAACAAATGCTGACTCAGACCACCTATTTGTAAAAGCCAAATTTGGAAAAAGAGTAAGTACTCTATACAATCACTAAAGAAAAAGAACACAACAATATGATTGTTAAAAACTTACAAAATACCCAGAAGAGGTAGTCAGATTTAAGCAGAGGAACAGGAGAATCAGATGGTATGATGACGAATGCAGACATGTTATAGAAGAGAAAAACAAAGCTCGGATAATAATGCTATAGAGAGAGAGACCAGAAACACTAGACAGTGATACAATGATACCGGTAAAAACAGATGGATGGTGTGTTTGAAGTGAGACTGGATAGTGATGGTTCTTACAGTATTGTAGACATAATGGATAATTGGTGACACAAACTAACATTACATTGATGCTAATTTTTGGTAGGCTTGAGACAATTATAAAATAGTTATTATAATTTTTTAATAATTTAGGTTAAAAAGTGTGAAAAATAAATTTAGAAAAAATTGCTCACTTGTTTAGTTGCTGTTTTTCAATGCTATTTAGAAACAGATCCACCATATCTTCACTTTGTTTAATGCCAATGACAGACTTGAGTAGCTCTGCAGGGCAAAAAAGGATGAAAGATAGTGTTATAAAGTAATGTTAGTCCACTGTCATTTTCATTGAAAGAATTTTGATTTGATAAAATTACTTTGCAATACATATTAAAGCTGGGAGGCATGGTAGCTGAGTGGTAAAGCGCTTGGCTTCCAAACCAATGTATGGGGTTCGAATCCTGGTGGAGACTGGGATTTTTAATTTCCGTATCTTTGGGCGCCTCTGAGTCCACCCAGCTCTAATGGATACCTGACATTAGTTGGGGAAAAGTAAAGGAGGTTGGTCGGTGTGCTGGCCACATAACAACGTTGTTAACCGTAGGCCACATAAACAGATGACCCTTATATCATCTGCCCTATAGACCGCAAGGTCTGAAAGGGACACTTTTTATTTTTTAAATATTAAAGCTGTTTGATTAGCATCCATAAAACCTTTTTTTTTTTTTAGAAACCACTGCCAAGACCAGAACTGATTTTCCCCACAAATTTGATTTTAGATTTCTTTTCAACCACTTGAAAGTGAAGAAAATAATAAAGTAATCCAAAATGATTTCCACACTACACCTGTTGATTAGTTCCTGTCATGTGCCACTGGGAAAAGCCCCCATTGTCATGCGACTTTGGGGGTGTGTGTGCATGTAATTAAAATCAATTAATGACTAAATTAATTAGTTTTGGTGCCGTTAGGTCTAGAGCTTTTAAACGCCACCATAGACTGTACACACAGGTAGCATACAAAATTACTTTAGTTTAAAAAAAGATATAAATTTTTAGTGTAATAAAAGGTAAAAAGGGAAGGGATGACAATGGTGAGAAGAATAAAGATAAATACTAAAGTAACCTGTTTATGAGTGAAGATAAATGATATTATTAAATCATCTTATTGACTGCTGACTGCACAAATATGTACATGCCCTATTGTTTGTTTCACATAGCTCATATGTTCCTGGATTTGGTGGTTGTTGTCTCAGAAACTTATCCCTATGCTTTGGTGCTGTTGATCATTTTAGTTTGCTAGCATGAGCATCAGCTTGGGAGGTGCCAGCTCCAGTTGAATTAAGAATAATTTTAGCTAGACACCGTGGGGATAGACAGGATGAATACATTAAGCTCTGTGTTTTTTATTTCAGCGTCATTGCAGCTAGAGATACGGACTGGTTCCTGTCTGTTGCTGTATCCGAATCGTTGATTCCTCCATGCTGCTAGATCTTTATCTGATTTCCTGGGTAATCATTCAACGGTTGGTCCCCGCTGAACAATGCTAAGCAAGTGTATTCATATAAAAGAGCAGTGTTTTCTCCTAGGGCATAGCCATCAATTCAATTGACACTTACAAACAATGCAGGTCAATATGATCACATCAATACATAAGAGAATAATCATAATGTAAATAATGTTAACATAATCAAGAACAGTGGATAGGGGTCAGTGACCATGAGGCCATTGTTTAATCAGCCCTTCAAGGGACGCAACTCTTGTCTAAGCTAATTGGACAAGATGAGAAAATTCAATATTAATCTCTAAGAGCAGTGTCATTGCATTAAAAAAGATAATCAAAGTGATCAGCTGAGATGATAAAAAAGACATGTGCTGGTAGTACGGAAATAGGGATTGGGCAGGAAAGCATGTGATAGATAATGTGACAGGTCAAGGTAGATAATGTGGTATCCAATCAAGATTAGCGCCTCCCATTTATTTGCCAATGAAGTCTTAAGAATACCTGGTCACAGGTCAAGTGTGACCTACACGCAGGGTCTAGACAAATGGTGATGAAAGGAGCTCATAGTCTTGAGCTATCAGACCTGAACAGAATAATAGAGCCATAGGCCAGATGAGTTAAGCTCATGAGTAGTAAATGTGGTTTGATTTAGGAAAGTCAAATGAGCTAAGAGAAGGTGGGGACTGGACATACACATTTTCACTGTACTTAATATGCCAAACATAAAATAATTAATTTCTGCATAATATTTTGAAGTTCATTGTTCTTGCTCAGTAGACAGATAGATCATCACAGTTCCCAATCTTTATATTAATACTCTGTCATATATATATATATATATATATATATATATATATATATATATGTCACCTTTTGACTTGGAAGACAATGAATGGGCCCAGTTTTAGTTTCTTCTTTAGATGGGGCAGAATCTTGTGTGGCTATTCAAGCCAATTCTGAAGCAGCAAAGTTTGCCACAGTTTGCATATGCGTATGCATCTGTTTTAGGGCATTAACGCTCACAGAATATTTTGGCCATAACCCTTTTCTTGCCTACATTTTAATTCTCCATTTAGAATTTTTTGTTTAGGCCTGTGAATTCTAGTATTTGTTATGTTAAATTTGAATAGCCCACTTTAAAATGCCCTCCCAAAACACTTCTGGACTGTGCAGTGGCGTAGCTAAGTGGGGGATGGGGGGAGAATTTAAAGATCCCCCAGGCCCCATACTTGAGTGGGGCCCTCAAATGGGTGTCCGAAATTCGTTTGTAAATACATAAATTAATATATTTGATTGACAAATAGTGTCAACCGATGTCTGCTTTTTCAATATTTATGGATTAAATTTATCACAAAGACTAAACCTAGATCTAGGTCTATCAGTACGTTGACTTTGTTGATATTTTAAATATGTTTTCCCACAGAGATCAAAGTTGTTGTTTAAATTAGTTGAACATTTCAAAATGCAAATCTTTAATAGATTTGTTGCCAATTTATTTTCCTTTTAAAACAAATCAAACATGTGCTTGCAGCAAGAACTAAGAATATTTCTCTCTTTGTTGCCACGAATAAAACTGTATGATATACAGCGAATTCCAGATATCTTGTTACCTTTACTAATAATAGATTTAAATGGCGGGTATTTTAAGGCTAAGCTAATTAACCTTGAAGCAAAATTTACAGAATCGGGTTAAACAGATCCAATAGTTATTCTTAATAATGCTAGAATTGTCCATTATTCGGGTTTGGCTTCTATAATTTCAGAATTGAACTTCACACTCGAGTTATTACCCCTCTATTCATCTCTCTTCAATCCAATAGAAACATGTTTTTCTAAATGAAAAAAAAAAAAAAAAAAAAAAAAACTAGAGTGATAAAAGAGTTAATTGCAAAGGTTTGAAAATGAATCAAAAAACCTAAATGTATAACTTTTTGCAGAGAAAATTTCACAATCATGGCATATTTTTTATTTGTGAAATTAAAAAAATGTTATTCTTTCTATGGGAACTTCCCCCATGCCGAGTTGACCAGAGTGGGGTTACAAAACAGCGTGACGCAAAGGTTAAACCTATTAACGCAGCCACAATGAGTGGCCATCTGTCTAGCCTGTGGATACGTCTGTTGGGCATAAATCCAAAAGCAACATTTCTGAACTGTGATAATCACTCTCTCAACCTGGCAGCTTTTCATTCTGCTGAGATAGATCCAACAATTGTCACCTTTTTTTTTAACTGTACATGAATTGTTCAACATTTTTTTTTTCCAAATTAACCCCAGAGATGGGCCAAACTGAAAGAAGATGAAGCCGTGATTTTAAAAAAAAAGAGTAATACAAGAGAAGAAGCTACGTCGGCAGTTTCCTTGCATCTCGACAAAATCATCATAATGTTGGAGAACCTTTTTGAATCAACAACTGAAAGAATGGACACTAGAAGCAGTGCACCGAATCTGTTCTGTTGTCACAGATAGATATTAACATTAACATACTGTAGACATTAATTAATAATAATGATTATTATTAACGCAGACTGTGATTATCAAAGTAGAAATAGAAGACTATCTTTTATTTCCGTCAAATCCTTTTGCTTTCGCACAAAACATAACAACAAACAATGACGTAGTATCATATAATATTAGCACATCCTTCCGTTTGAAGTTATTATCACATCCTTCCTTTTTAAGTTCTTAAAACTGATATCTACTAGGAACTTTAACAATTCGAACACTTCTGGTTGTCTTGACTGGCACAAGTTCTCTAGAGTCTAGACGTTGGTCTATATCTGTTGTGATGTGCTTGTTCAGACTGTCTTGAGGTCAACTAACGATGACTGTTGGATTTCATCTAATTACTCTGCAAGCGTTTGAGTTTTATTGTTCGGGTGTATTCAGTGTAGTTGCTCAGTAGACAGAATAAACAATACATCGATTTAACTAGTGAAGAGATGTGGTCAACACTGATGAACAATATAACAGATGTTTATTCCAAGAAGAGGCCGCAGTAAAAGTATCTGTCAAAATAAATACGTCTTTACCCTAGAGAATTCTATCGCTAACTGATTTTCCGGTCTCGAACCCAACATATCCCAAACGTCACTAGTCCCGTTCAATATACGTCTTCTATGGTGCGTCGCTAAATAACTAATTCTCTAAATAAGGTGTCTAACACTGTCTGTTTCGTTTGTTCCAACAGTTTGCTGTTCATTGTCTTCATCTGTATCATAGTACCCAAAGATGTCTTCATCAAAACTCGTTCAAAAAGGGTTGATTTCTTCTGTATGTTTTTCCATCGTTTGTCTTTATGATCTGGGTGATGAATGTTTTTTATGACAACTGCTTTCTGCCATGTTTCTCTCCGACGGAGTAATCTTTAGGTAGTCTTGCTTTTGCATCTTATTTCACTTTGCTTTTCATCTGTCGTTCGTTGAGTAATGTCCCTGCATTTTCAGCTACCGATGGTTTCAATAGTTTGGGATCAGTTGGAATGATGTCCCAGAGTCTTCTACTCATCAGCAGTTGTGATGGTGAATACCGCAGTCCGCTTATCAGAATATTTCTATACTCGAGCATAGCGAGATATGGATCTTTCCCACTTTTGTATGCTTTGAATCCTTTTGCTTTGGCAGAAAACATAAACAACAAACAATGACGTAATATCATATAATATTAGCACAGAATCTTCTTCATGCTGTGGAAAATTAAGAATTTTTTACTTATCTGGAATTCTGGTCAAAAATTCTGTGCCCAATTAATATAGTTCAGAAGAAACTACAAAAGTCTGGACCGCACATACGAGAAGCTGCTGAAAGAATTAGTACCCTTTCATGCTTTCTGCAAAATGATGAGAAACTGACAAAAACCCAATCCATAGAAAAAACAAAAGAAGGTAGTGAATACCATGTAATCAAAACAACCAGAAGAAAGAAAAGACTTGATGGGAAGTTGAGTTCTAATGTAGGACTGTCAATAGAACTGCAATTCAAACGTGTTGCGACAGAAGTGCTGGACAGATTTCATATGGAGATGAAGGGCAGATTACAAAGGCTGGAAAGAAAATGGTTACCTTTGGGCTTCTTCTTGAACCAAGACACCTGTTGGATGACAAACTGTGTTATTTTTTCCTGTTTGTATGATGAAATAAATGGCAAATCGCTTGTTCAATGATGGCATTGATGCACCAGCACTTTTCATCAACAAACCAGTAATACAATCACCAATAGACATATTATTAATTATGTGTGTTCAAACCCGAATACCGCTAACTCAAGCCAATTCCATTGTGTCATGTGAGAGATCATTCTCAAAGCTCAAGTTCATAAAAAACTATCTAAGGAGCACAATGACGCAAGAAAGGCTTATCATGGCTTTAAAGTCAGTGAAGTCACAAATACTAGAAAGTATCGATGTATAGATGCTTTGCTGCACAGAATGCACGACGTTAAGCGATATGAATTGAGATTTGTCACTTGTGCATTATTTAGCTAATGAAACCAACAGTATTTATTTAAAAAGTCTTAATGATTATTTTTTGTTAAGTTTACTGATATACTGAACCAATTTGATTTTGGCCCTATATATTTTTTGCGTACATGTCATGTCGAATGTCAAAATGCAAGGAGCCCACCGGGCCCCCAAATCCCTAGCTACGCCCCTGGGACTGTGAAGTATAGTATTTGTTACTGTGACCTAGAATTATTTTTGTTTGATTAAGAATAAAAACTACTACAATAAAAAAAAACTTGCCCTTGTAATATCTCAGTAGGGTTCAAGGGTAGACGCACTGGTCTTTACGAAAACAAACAAACTATTTCACCCTGTTCACGAGCCCCCATGTGACCTAGAAATAGGATAGGTCATAAGACCAGTGACCTGTACTGTACTGGCAAGTTAGTCCAGTGGCACTTTGTGGTCCCAATTATATTATCTAGGCTAATAACTATAGCCTCTAGATGTACAAAACTACTGAGACAGACAAGTAATAAGTCTGAGATTCTGAGATTTCAGTTGCAACAAAAAAAAAAGGAGTTTATTTACAAACAAATGAAAAATATAAATGACAATAAAGGCTCACAAAAGAAAATGACATAATGAAACAAAGCAAAGTAGCAAGACAGTTTCCGGTCAATATAAGAGTAACAAAAAAACTAAAACAAATTAATTCCACTTATCTTATTCATGGCAAACCAGTAACACAGACTAAAAACGCAAAATACCTAGGTGTTATAATAAATGAAAAACTGTCATGGAATCCACATATTGATGAAACTATAAAAAAATCCAACAAAGCATTAGGGTTTATTAAAAGAAATTTCTATAAATCAAATAAGAACATAAAACTAAAATGTTATTTAACCTTGGTTAGGCCAATAATAGAATATGCATCCACCGTTTGGGACCCCTCAACTCAAGAAAACATTAAGAAACTGGAACAAACACAAATTAGAGCAGAGAGATTCATAACATTCTTTTAACTTATAACCTTATATCTCAAAATAGTTTAGACCTAAATAAGTACTGGTACGGTAATGTGTCGGTAATGCATTACTGAGCTTAGCACCGTCAGTTTCTAAGCATAGCTGATCAGTGATCCTTCGATGTGGAGCATGTGAAAATGACTAAAACATGTCCCTCTTGACATGGCGTAAAAAGAAAATGATATAAATATAAAAAAATATAGATTATAACACTTTTGAAACACCATACTTTTTACAAAATTTTAAGATTATAACACTTTTTAAACACCATACTTCTTGTGTGTTCGATAAGTTCTTATCTTATCTTAATATGTTCGATAAGATAAGATAAAGGTAAAACAGTCTTTGATAATTTAAGCTTTTGAAAGCATCGACCTCACCCACTTTAACATCAAATATAAGTTTAACTTTGAGTAGTAATGTAATAAAACATGTCTACTTTGTAAGAAAAATGGATGAGGAATTCATAGATACAATCAGTTTTTTTCTAGGTCAAATTTTTACGGCGATACACAAATTCAAACATAAAAAATGTCGCCGACCGAGCTTAACTTGTTTGATAAACGTAAGTTACTGTAGATTTACTTTAGTTCAAACTACACTGGTCAGTTGAAAGACTCAAGAGTGGCAATTGTAAACAGTTAACAGGGACTTAAATCAAGTATTAAAGGGGACTAACTCTAATAAAAAAAGGGTAATTCTGCAGGAGTTCAAGGGGCAGCCATCTTTGTTATTGTTCACACTGTAATCTTGTATCTTGGGTTTTCTCTCTGATTTGGGTTTTTGTGTTTTTATTTTTGAAGCTAAAAAAAATATGCTACATCTAGCTTTACCGGTATCATCTAGTCCTAATAAGTCTATTAATTAGACTTAATCTTTTTAACTGCTAGAACTAGACTAATTACTATATTAATATGACAAGGTTCTTAAAGGCAATAAGGTCAATTAATTTTTGGTAATAAACTGTGCTGATATTTATTGTAGGCCTAGTTAAATTTAGATTCTCTATATCAGAATAATTCAGAATAGATATAGACAATATGAATATTTAACAATTAAAAAGAAGACAGAACAATAAGAAACGTATTGTATTGACACCAAGTCAAAATTAAAAGAAAAAATAGCATTGCTTTGAAACCACAGAAGTAATGTTAATTATTGGTATTTTTTAAGACACTATCTTGGGATTTCTTTGGAATATAAATAATAACAAAATAGTAACAAAGATGGCTGCCCCTTGAACTCCTGCAGAATTACCAAAAGGTAGCCACCCTTATTGTATCTTGTCACAGTTACGATGGACACTTAAATATGAATACACTTGAAAAAAGAACTCTCAGGTAAACAATAACAAGTTTAATCAGCCATCTTGGCTACCAGAGTAGATCCCCTGTGCATGGGCACAACTCTTCCTAACATATAACATTCCATCAACATCCCCTCTCCTCCAAAAAAAAGAAAGTTGAAAAAAAAAAAAAATATAACCAAATTGACAAAACTATTTACAACCGTAAATATGTTCCAAATTAAATAACTACAATCAGATCAACAAAACTATTTCTAACAGTAAATATGTTCCAAATTAAATACCTACAATCAGATCAACAAAACTATTTCTAACAGTAAATATGTTCCAAATTAAATACCTACAATCAGATCAACAAAACTATTTCTAACAGTAAATATGTTCCAAATTAAATACCTACAATCAGATCAACAAAACTATTTCTAACAGTAAATATATACAGTTCTTAAGCTGTTAGAAATATTTTTGTTGATCTGATTGTAGTTATTTAATTTGGAACATATTTACGGTTGTAAATAGTTTTGTCAATTTGGTTATATTTTTTTTTTTTTTCAACTTTCTTTTTTTTGGAGGAGAGGGGATGTTGATGGAATGTTATATGTTAGGAAGAGTTGTGCCCATGCACAGGGGATCTACTCTGGTAGCCAAGATGGCTGATTAAACTTGTTATTGTTTACCTGAGAGTTCTTTTTTCAAGTGTATTCATATTTAAGTGTCCATCGTAACTGTGACAAGATACAATAAGGGTGGCTACCTTTTCTGCGTCTGGGAAAATGTCAGTACAATTACTTTCTCTATCTGGAGAAAAGTCTAGGTCGTTAGTGGTGTCAGGTCTTAGGTGTCTTCTGTTTCTTTGGTACTTGAAAACATTTTCACCTTCTATAATGTAGGCACGTTAATTCACTTTCCGACATACTCTGCCTTGTCTCCGAGTAGTATCGTTTGGTGATTGATAGAAGACCTTCTTTCCGACGTTTATAAGCTTCATGTCACAAGCTGTTTTCTTGTAGTGTTTTCGGACACTTTGCTGTCGCTTCTCCCGTTTGGCCGTGGCTTCTTGTGACATTCTTGCAGGATGCTCTCTTCTTGGCAATGGCGTTCTTGTTGCCCTTCCAAGGAGCATCTGAGCCGGACTTAAGTTGGTATCTTGCCTGGGTGTATTTCTAAACTCTAATAATAGGGCTTCATAAGCATCTGATTTACTTTCTTTGGATTTTTTCATCAGATTCTTTAATATTTTTTACTGCTGCCTCTGCCTTGCCGTTTGACTGATGTCCTGGTGAGGATTTTAAATGGTGGACACCCCATGCTTCCATAAATATTGTGAATTCAGCAGATGAAAACTGAGGTCCAAAATCTTATATAATACAGATGTTACTTCAAAAAAGAAGATGATTACGTCCTACTAAAATCAATGATGCACACTTGGGGGACCCCATATCTGGCAAACAAATTTGTTAGTTTTCTTATAACAACTTGGCAAATGTCGTGTGCTAATGTTCTACTTCAATAAAATTTGAATAGTAGTCAACTACGGCAAGGTATTGTTGGTCAAATATTTGAAACAAATCTATTCCGACTTTGTCCCAGGGATTTGAACCATCATTATGCTGTATTAAGCTTTCTTTCTGGTTTGCAGGTTTACTTTGCTGACAAGGTTGGCATGCATTATCTATTATTTCTTTTATTCTTGCTGCCATTCCCGGCAAGAAAACTGCATCCCCTGCCCTTCTCATCATGGCAACATACCCCTAAATGTGCTGCATGTAGTTTGGTCTCAACTTCTTTTCTTAATGCTCTTGGGATAATTATTCTCTCCCCTTTCATTCGAAGGCCATTCTCATAAGTCAGTACATCTGCAAGTGACCAATAGTGTTTAAGTTCTGATACAATATGATGCTTGTCTGGCAAACCGTTCAGTGTGTACTGTTTCAACATCTGCTTTTTATTGTCTATTTTGACTGCACCTTAACTTTATTTAACATTATATCTGGGAGGGCCAGTCCTACAGTGTTGATGGAGGTGTCAGGAAAATCTTCCTGCTCTGGCAAAGGGTCTCTGCTTAGCGTGTTGGCAATCTGTAATCTGTTTCCTTTGGTATACTTGTACTGAGTGAGTATATTTTCCAATGGTTTATGATCATTCTGTATGATTATCGTTCTGCCGTACGTGTACAGGTCAAATTTTTCTAGAGCTACTACTACAGCCAAGAGTTCCTTTTCGATTTGAGCCCACTTTTCTGAGGCTCTGTGAGTGACCTTGATGTGTATGCTATGGGTTTGCCATCTTGTAGTAGTACAGCTCCTAGGCCATTTTGACTGCTTGTCACAGTCTCAGTTGACATTGCATGATTTAGTATTCACGTCATGTTAAGAGTTTAAAAGACACGTGGAATTCCTGACGTAGAAAACAGGAAGTAGAATGAATAAAGTTGACTTTGAGTTCAGTCAAGTCAAGTGAAGTCAAGTGGGATACTTTGGACCGGGTGGTCAAGTAAAGTGTTATCCTCTATACAAGGCAGTCTAGTATATTTTGGTCCAGGATGGACAGTAGCGACTTAGAAAAGTCGAGTTGTAATTGCAGTTAGAAAGTAACTTGTGGGCAGTTGTTTCCAGTTCTCCTTTTGAGATATGTATTATTATTATGGATTGTTCTGTACAGTTTTACCCGCTGAGATGCGGACGTGATTTGTAATCTAGAGACTCTAACATATATTGGATACATTTGATACCGCTATTATGCGGATAGGATTGTTTATTATTTCTTGACTTGTAGCACTAACAAGGAGTGCAGTATTATTATTATTGTAGTAAAATAAACTATATATTTGTCTGCTGTTTATAGTATTTGTCTTGTCACGTGTCAAGAGTACTACAGGAAGCAAGAACCCAGCATTACATGACATTCGTATTCTGCAACGTTACACCATTTAATGTCATTTACACTGCTGTCCGCCTGAATAGTTACTTTCTTCTCCGGGTCGAAATAACTTAGGGTTCCATGATTGAATATTTTCAGTTTGACACTATTAAATGCTTTCTCAGTCATTCGACCACACGAATAGCTTGTGTTTCTTAGTCAGTTCTGTTATTGGTTGTAGATCTGCTGATAGACTTGGGATGAATCTTGATAGATATTGTATCATTCCACAAAATCTCCGAACCGATGTAATGTCTTCAGGGGTTTTTAGATTTGTTATGGCTCTCACCTTGTTTGGGTCTGGTTTTATTCCTGACTGGGAAATAATGTGTCACAAAAACACAATTTCTGACTTTCGGACTGCTTTCTTTTCATTTAGTCTGATGTTCTTTTCCTTTAGCCTATTGAGTATTTTTGATTGGTTTTCCTCATGATTTTTGCAAGCCTCTTCTACTGTTTCCCCCTTTCCAATTACCATTATATCATCCACCACTTTAAAGCATCCTGTTAGTCCCTCCAATGCATCATTCAAATGTCTTTGAAAAACGTCCGAGCTTACTTTGAGACCAAAAGGAAGTCTATTCCATTTGTATCTACCGAATGGGGTCGCCATTGCAGTGTGACGTGATGAGTCCGGGTCTAGTTTGATATGCCAAAAAGCTTCCTGAATGTCGACTTTACTAAATATCTTGGCGCTACCCATTTCTCTACCATTGCCATTTGGCTAACCCATTCTGTGGGCTCAGTTATCCTTTCCAGAATTCCTCGTTGAACTAATGAGTTCAATTCGGCTCTGACTTTCTATTTTAATGCTATCAGAATTCTTCTACATGGTAGGACTTTGGGCTTCACTGTTTTGTCTATTTTCAATGTAGCCACGCCCAAGTCACAGAGTGCGTCAATGTTTTGATGTTTGTTTCGACTTTGGCAATAAATCGGTCTTCATTTATGTGAATGAGTTCCATCTTCCTTAGTGTTGATAATCCTAGCAGGCATGTTAGATCATTTGGTACTACCACATACTCTACATTGAATTTCTCATTGGTCTTTAGATTGGTGGTTACCAACGTAGCTTTTCCTTTTGGCTCCATTACCGTCTTATTCCACATAGTTAACCTCTGGGATGTCGGTACTATCTGGTCTGGGCTCTGTCCACTTGAAATCTGACTCTTTGGTTGTTGATCATCATAACGGTAGTCATCCTATGCTTTTTGGGGCAATTCATTGCCATTACCCATTCTTCTTCTGTGTCTGAGTCTATGTTGCTCTGTGTCTTTGCTTGAGTAATGCTGTATATTTTCCTTTTGCAGACTGATGCGAAATGATTCCTGCCTCCACAAATGTGACATGATTTTCCGCAGGCCGGACATTTTTCCTTTATGTATTCATGGTCGCCCTTGCAAAATTTACATGTTTTCCTTTGTCTTGGCCCTTTGTCACTCAGTTGATATTCCTTTCTGTATTTTGAGCCTGACTTAGATGTTGAGATTCTTTCAATCGTTGGTTTGTCCAAAAGTTTGTTTCATCCTTCTCTGATATCCTTCATTTGCCTTTGTGATCTTTCATACATCCTACACACATCTATGCATTTCTGTAGGGTTAGTTTATCGTCTTGCAACAGTTTCATCTTTAAGTGTTCACTTCTAACCCCTAAGATAATTTGGTCCCTAATCAGACTCTCTTCTAGTTTATCAAAATTGCAGCTGAATGCCAGTTTCTTCAGGGCAGTTTTGTACGAGTCAATGTTCTCATCCTCTTCTTGTATTGAAGACATATCTCTCATAGGTTTCTTTGGTTCTCCCAACATAGAACTCTTCAAAACTCTTTAAAATTTCATTTATTTTTGTCTCCTGCCTTTTTCCAAATTAGACACGTCTGCTGCCTCACTTCCAATTATGGTCATCAGTGTTGCTATCCGTATATCCTCTGTCTCTGTTGTGTTTCATGGCCTTTTAATAGTTATCCCAGTCTCTTCTGAATCTTTTCCAATTGGCCGCCTGTTTGCGGCACTGGGAAATATCTTTTAGCAGTTGCCATTTTAGCTACTGATTTCTTATATATTCCTCAAGATTCTCTAGGTTATCGTTTACCTTTATTAGATGTGTACACAGGCAGCCACCATGTTAGGATGGAACTTAAATATGAATACACTTGAAATAAGAACACTCTCAGGTAATCACAAACAAGTTTAATCAGCCATCTTGGCTACCAAAGTAGTTTCCCCTGTGCATGGGCACAACCCTAACATATAACATTCCATCAACAGTATTAGTCCCCCCCCCCCCCACCCCCAACACAAACAAAATATTTTAACAAAGTTACAAAGACAGTTTGTGTGGAAACACAAACTCAAAATCGGCACCCGAAGTGGTCTACCCAGGGAGGTAAAAAGGCAGGTTACAATATTATCAGAATGAAATTCTATTAAAGACAAATGACAGAGAAGAATGGAGAAAAAAGGTTAACAGATCTTGTGTGGTGTTCCAGCAGTCCAGCAGACCAAAGGATAGGTGAAAGTGAATGTGAAGTTAGATGTGAGCCTGGCCTAACTGATAACTTATCATGAATATCTAATTGATCTAATTGTTTTGTAAAGGGTCAATGTCTTATTCCTCAAGAAAAAAAACATTTCTGTAAAACTGTCCAGCAGGTGAAAGTGAAGAAGTTCAATGTGAACCTAACCTAACTGATGTCATTTAATGATTATCTAATTGATATAATTGTTCTGTAAAGGGTCAATCATTTATTCAAAGCCTCCGGGAAAAAAAAAACATTTCTGTAAAAAAAAAATAAAAAAAATTCTCCCCTTCCTTTAGTTGAGTGTTCCATGGCTATGGCACCCGCTGCGATAATATGAAAAACTACTTATTAATTGTTGTCATACTAGTTAGATTTTTTCTTATTTAAAATTATTTTTTTTAAAGTAATAGTTAGCATGACATGTTTTACATGTTTCGGATGTTCCTTCAGAGTTGAAGATAATTACTTCCTAGTCCAAACCTCCCGTAGGACGACGGGGGATGGGAGCGGCAGGGTTTGAACCCTGGACCATCGATAAATCTGAACAACAGTCCAGCCCGCAAACCGCACGACCAGGCAGCCATCCATAACTTATTTAACTTAGAAATACATTGTAAAAAAAAATTTTCAAAAAAAATCTAAAACGGTTTGCATAAATGTTTTAAATATGGTAAATAGCCATCTCCCTTACTGTGTTTGTTACTATTAATAGTGAATAGCTGTAAAAATGTTGTATTTTTATGAAAAAACTGCATGCATAGTTGATTTTAAAATTTAAATTTTTCACTTTCAGAAAAGAAAAAACTTCATCAGAACATCAGAACTTTGAATGGTCTTAAATATCATGATGTCAGATTTATACATTTTATAACAAACATTTATGGTTGATTTTGATTTTAGGCACATCGGCACAATTTAGGCCATGTCGTGCCTGCAGTCCCTTATGGACTACTCTCTCTCTACATAACAAGGACAAACATTTATGGAACAAGATTCACTTTATGCATATGAATAGGTACAAGGTGAACTTTTTACTATTCAGCCAACTATCCTTCAGTGATATTCGGTTGGAGCCAAATATGATTGAATAATAATAATTATTGCTTTAGTCCAATAATACCAGTAATAATACTATGCACATCATAATTGGACTTGACTAGGAAAAATACTATGGAGTAATACTGTTGACTTACTTGGCAGAAAATTTGACAAGCATTTTTTTGCCTCAACTCTGACGAAAGCTTTCTGTATGTCTGACGCTGATGAAGAGTTTCCAAAATTAAAATGACCTTGTGGCCATACAATTTCTCTTAAGTGTTTCAGGTAAGACACAATTTGGTCTTCAGTGGTGAATTTGGTGACTGTATTCTGTAGAGCCCTGAGACATATTAAAAGTAAAAGGTTAAGTTCTCTAATGATGTTGTTTTGAATGTATAAATAACCAGCATAAGACACAGCGTTCCTAAGCTTTATATTGTTTATCATGGACAGAACAACCTCTCTTGTTTTTTTAAATTTCAATTTACAGGCCATATTTTAACAATCTCCCCTAACATACTATTTACCTCATGAATTAGTGTATCTGTTACAATTAAATTAAATGGCCTGATTTCTTTCTCTTTGTTTCTAGAACTTACATTTTTATTAATTTTTTCACCATATTTCATTGACTTGGATTTGGAACGATGCGCTTTATAAAGCCACCGACAACAAAAAAAAAGCTAGTCCTCTGTACAATCTCAGAATATTCTTTGGCTTTTCAATATTAAATATATCTTATGCAGCTTTTTGACCATTACCCTCCTACACACACACACACCCAATTTCCCACATTTCAGCCTTTTCTATTACAAAGACATTCCTTAACTTTTGAATTTTATATACAGCATCTATGGTTAGTTTGACCTTTTTTTTCATCCTTTAATCATAAGACAATCAATGTATGGCAGGGGTTCTCAACCTGTGAGTTGCTTTGAATGACCATATGTCAGGGGTTGCCTATGACCTTCAAAAATTTTGGTTTTCATATATTTTACATCGCAAGTTTTTTTGTTGTTTTTTTTTTGTCGTTTCAAATTTGGTGGCTCTCAGAATTGACAGAACTTTGAAATCTCACACCATTGAGGGGATGTGAATATTGCCAGTGGTCAAATACATTGTTCGAGTGATGATTGGAGCCAAATTCGTTAATAAGTTTAGTGCAGTTTCATTATCTAATGAGACTGTTCACAGGAAAATAGTTGACATGTCTACTGATAGCATGGATCATGCAATTCAGAAAATGATATCTTTTCCAGTTCTAATAGTGTCCAACTTGATGAATTCATAGACGTTGCCAATGTTTAATTACTGGTTTACGTGATTTTAAAGACACGTTTCCTTTTTGGAAACCTGTTAAAACAACTTATAAAGAACGTTATTTAATGACAAAGTTGGTTCATTTTTGAAAGATATTTGTGGTGCCTGCATAGATTAGTTATATAAAACTTTTGCTATGTTTAGTTTATATGAAAATACATTATGTTTTGTCCACCTACATTTTGATTATGATTATATAATATGAGCAAAATGAAATTTACATAAGCCTATGAACACAATAAATTGTACAGTTGGGTCGCCGCCTAGTGGTGAATCGTGTTAAGGGGTCACCGATCAAAAAAGGTTGAGAACCGCTGATGTATGGTATTGGAATGCTCCATACCCGTTCCCCACATTACATTAATTTTGGTTTTGTGTCCTCTAAATATCAATATAAGGACATATAAATTTAGTTTTATTAATTGTAATCGTTTATTTGATCCCTTTTGAATGTAGAGAAATGACAGTGCAACAGTGCTCTCTCTTTCTCTCTCTCAAAAATAAAAAGAAATAGACTCTAGATCTTTTTTTTTTTATGCTATTAGGATTTTAAACATTTTATTTAGAGCATGTGTAAAAGAAAGTGGAAATCAGTAAGGCTCTTAAAGTTGACTTCTTTAAAAATACAGGAAGCATTTTTTTGTAATACTTCTATTTATACTATTGGAAAAAATACAGAAAGTAAAATACATAAGTTTAATAGAAAGCTTCCAGTTTTTCATGAAAAGTGGTGTTCAGATTGAGAATCTTTAAAATCCATGTCTCAGTAAGCACCTAACTGGTAAAGGGAACCTGTGCACAAAATTTCATGTGAGATCTCTTGATATATAACTCAGTCAGTGGTATTGTACAAAAATAATATAGATATGTATTATAATAAAGTTTCTTTAAGGGGACATATTTATCTTGTCAAACTGAAATGTTGAGCATTGTAGCAAACATGGAATGTGTCAGGTATTAAACAATATTATGAAATTATGAATGACCTAATAAACTTGAACTAGTTGAATTTTTCTATTAAGGCAAGAACTAAAAGGCTTTAGAATTTGAAAAACTTGTATGCTCTTCACTCCTTGAGAACATAATTGAACAAGTGCAATATGCTTGAGTTTTGTAGTTGTGAATAATTTAAGTGTGCCATTTCTGTCTATTGCGATTGTGAGGAGTAAGTATTCTTGTTATTCTTAAAGCTGAGCTGGTTCAGACTAAATTTAAGACATGAAATACTGTCAAAAGTCATTCTTCAAGGTACAGTAGATGGAACATGAAGAAAAGGTCATCCAAAGAAATGCTGGCTGGACAATGGAAAAGAATGAACTGGCCTCTTACTTGATAGCCTTCTAAGAACAGGTGCTGACTAGAAAATGGAGGGATTTGGTTATGTCAACTCTCACAACACCCCTTCAACAAAAGTCAAGGGAAATATGGGATATAATTTAGTGCAGAACAGGTACACTAGGTTGTTTTTTTTAAGATGTGAAGGAAAAGACAAACAAATTACCCATTCAATATTTTGGCTAGTATTAACTGTAAAGATTTAAGAACTTTGTCCCTACAAAGCCAATGATCTTGAAGTCCTAGAGCTAACAGTTCAAGAACCACTGAACATTTTGGTTTATCAGAATCTAAAAAAAAAAAAAAAAAAAAGGCATAGGTTAAAGAGCTAGATAATAATCTCACACACACACACACACACACACACACACACACCATGTTTTACAAGTTGTAAAGCTCAGGTAAGATAAATAAAGCAGTTTTAATGTCCTAATATTTTTAACCCTAAAAAATGTACACTACTGACATACATTTTTTTAAAAGTATGATAAATGTTGAGTCATTTATTACAGCTAGTATTAATAAATGATCAACATTTTTCATCTGTATGCGCTACGTTTAGTACTGGGGACAAAAGTCAAGGCAAACAAAAGAAGTGATGGGAAGACATTTAGGAATGGACAGATGTGTCAGTGACAGAGACACTTATCCTGGGAATGGACAGATGTGTGTCAGTGACAGAGACACTTATCCTGGGAATGGACAGATGTGTCAGTGACAGAGACACTTATCCTGGGAATGGACAGATGTGTGTAAGTGACAGAGACACTTATCCTGGGAATGGACAGATGTGTCAGTGACAGAGACACTTATCCTGGGAATGGACAGATGTGTCAGTGACAGAGACACTGATCCTGGCAAAAGACACTGAAATGAAGAGAGACGGTCAACAGATTATGTGTGGTGCCCTAATGGTGTAATGGAAAAGGGACAGGTGAAAGTGAAGGAGGCATACTCTAATATTGTACAGTATAAGACAAATATCTATGTTGTTCAATTAGATTCAACTGAACTCATTTACAAAAAAAACACTACTTTATGGAATTAACATTCATATGCGCCACATCAAATCCAATGTTGAATATTTCATATACAACATATAACATATATCCTATAACCCAGGACTTTAAAATAATACTCCATTACAATTGGAAAGTATAACTTTTTTATATTAAATAAATATGATAGATACTCAAAAAAAAAAAACAACTATAATCTCAATTAGCACATCACTTTATTCTTTTTACATTTTTTATCATTCCTTCCAGCATCTTGTTTTCTGACCCATTTCCACACAGTCCTGACTTGTACAGTTTCTTAGCTGTTCACTCAGCCTTGTACAATAAAAGTCAACTGGTTTTTCCATACATACATACAATCACTACTAGTCACTCAAAACAAAACACACTATCACATCTCCCTCCTTAAAAACATTCAGACGTCACTATACACAGAAATTTCAATAAATAATATTATCCTTTACCTATCCTTTAGTCTATTGGACAGTTGGGCACCATGCAAGACTTGTCGACCCTCTTTCTCCATTCCTCTCTGTTTTTTGCCTTAGTTAGAACCTCTTTCAATGGCAGGCCTGTCCATTTTTTATGTTGTCCTCCCATCACTTTCTCTGTCTGCCTCTTCTTTTTCCTGGTACTGTTCCTGAAGGAAGGTCTTTCAAGCCTAGAAGATCTTGTAATATGGCCATATATTTAGCAGGTCATCATGGCGTGGGGTCCAATCGCTGCAGTAACCGTGTCTCTAATCGCTTGGTTTGTGATGCGGTCTTTGAAAGTGATACCAAGAATATTTAAGTAGCATCTCAATTCCATTGCTACGATCCTCTCTAGCTCTGCAGTCAGCGTACAAGACTCACAAGCATATAAAAATGTGGCCATGACCAGGGAGCGCATCAGTTTGATTTTGGTGCCGAGGGTTAAGCATTTGTCTTTCCATTTTAAATTTTGAAAGGGCTGCTGTGGACTGTGCTATTGAGACCAGCAGTTCAGGTTTCGTTCCCTCATCTGAGACAATAGCTCTGATGTATTTGAAGCTACTAACACTAGTCAGCCTTTCACCTCCAATACTGATGCCCCTTTTAAAGCTCTGCTGGCTATAGGTCATAATTTGCATTTTTTCAGCATTTAATTGCATACCATATGCTGCCTAAGTCTTGTCAATGGCATTACCAAGTCAGCTAGTTCTTCTTCTGTCCCTGCTAGGCCATCAATGTCATCTGTGAAGCGCAAGTTAGTAATTCTTCTTCCTCCAATGCCTACAGTACCTTCATAGCCCTCAAGAGCATCTTCCATTATGCATTCAAGGAAGATAATGAAAAGTGTGAAAGTAGCAGCCTTGTTTTACTCCAACTGTGGTTTTGAACCAGTCCCCAGTATTATTGTTGAAGTACAACACACTGGTGGCATCCTTTTAGAGGTTCTAGATAACTTTAATTATGTTTTTTATTATGTTATACTTGTCCATTGTCGGCCAGAGTGCCCCATGCCATACTTGATTAAAAGCTTTCTTGAAATCAATAAAGACTACTATCGATTTTAGTCTATTTAATTTAATTTAATTTTTAACAGTACTTTGCTGTGATGACTTGTAAGGCTGATGGTGTGATAGTTATGACAGAGTTGTAAATTGCCTTTCTTTGGAAGGGTGATGATGAGTGATTGGGTCCAGGGTTTGGGCCATTCTCCTGATGGCCAAATCATACAAAGTGCGTTTATCATGGGCTCTCCTCCCGCCTGTAGAAGTTCACCAGGAATGTTGTCAACTCCAGCCAATTTTCCCTTTTTTTCAGGGCTTTTGCTGTTGATGCTACTTCCGAGTAGAAGTAAATAATATTATCAATAGTAACAATATGATATGTAGTAGAAACCAAGAATTGAGGTTTACAAATAGAGAAATTTATCATATCACCATTGCATTAAAATAAATAGATATACATATATCTAAATATCTGCATCAGGGTAGTCTACTGGTGTCCAACTTGCCTGCTGTTACCACTGGCAGGGGATTGATAGTAGTCTGTTCATGTAGCATGTTTAATGTATCTCTCACTTTCTCTGGCTGTGTAGGGTGTATATTAATGACTGTCTCTGGGATGTCCATTTAAAAAATATCAGTGTCTCTTAACATTCTCCTATTTCTGCGGTATGTTACTCCATTGGGTGTTTTTACCCAGTAGCATCTTGGGGTCTCTGCTTTTGAGATGACCACTGCTGGTTCCCATAAGCCGCCAGGTTTCTTTTGCATCCACACTCTGCTCCCAGGCTGAATTTGTGGTCGCTCTGTGTGTCTTGCCATTTTGTCATAATATTGTTCTTGATGACTTTTTCTTATTTTCTAAGCATTGTCCACTTCATTTTTTGTCTGGGATTTGATGTCTGAGATAGGCTTCAGTTGTTGTAAGATTTGTTCTCAGATGGCACCCCATGAGCAGCCATGCATGTGAAGGTCCATCAGGTAATTGAGCATTTTGAAAATGCAAGAGGGCTATATATGGGTCTTGACCTGATATTCTAGCTTTGATGTCGGTATGACCCATTCTGCCATAAATTACATTGTCGATATCTGGAGCTAACCGTAATGTGCTTAAATCCCCAGCTTTTATAGAATTTGAGAAATTCTTTACAAGCAAAGGAGGGTCCAATGTCACTAATTACTTCCCTAGGGATACCATGTTGAGCAAAATGCAATTTCATATGCATGATCACATCTGAAGCCTTTAGTGTTGGGATAAGATTTATGTCAAAGAATTTACTATAGTGATCTACAAAAAATAAATGGTTCTCACCAAGATACTCAAAAATATCAGCTCCGATCTTTTCCCAAGGAAGTACGGGAGTATCATGAGGTAACAATGGCTCCTTTTGCTGGGACTTCTGGTGTTCGTTACACACTGCACAACTAGATACTATATCTATAATCTGTTTTGAGATTCCAGGTCAGAAGAACACCTCCTTAGGTGTAACAAGACATCTATCGCACCCAAGATAACCTTGGTGAAGTCTTTGAAGCATTTCTTTCTGCAATTCTTTTGTTTTTTATTAGCCTTTCTTCTTTGAAAAGTAAACCATTGCTTTCACTAAGTTTTTCTTTAAATCCTGAATATAGTTGTATTTCTTGTGGAATTTCAGCTCTCTTGTTTGGCCAGCCTATGATAATTTTAATTCTTTTATAATCTTAAAACAGCAGTAGCCTGTTGAAAAATGTTCATATATTCAAAGGTTTGTGATCTGTTTCAACTTTTATTGGTCGTCCATACACATACTAATGGAAATGTTCAACTCCAAAGACAATGGCAAGCATTACTTCATCTATTTGTGCTTTTCATTTTTCACAGTCTGTAAGAGATGCCTAAGCCACTGACCTTTCATTTTGCATTAATACTGCTCCAAGTCCCTCCTGAAAAGCATCCACAGACATCTTGACTGGCCGTGAAACATCATAAAAGGCTAAAACAGGGGAGGTTATGATCTAACTATTTAATCTACAGCCATCTGATGCTGTTCCAACCACATCCACTCGTTTTGTTTAAGTAATTCTCTTAATGGGGCAGCTATTTCTGACAAGTTCTGTAAGAATTTACCAAGATAATTAATCATGCACAAAATCTTTTTAGTTCCTTGCAAGGTATTGGGCAATGCATGGATTGTATTACTTCAATCTTTGAGTCATCAAGCTTTATACCACTATCTGTAATGATATGTCCTACAAAATTGTCTTCTTGTATTCTTAGGCTACATTTAGATGGCTTTAGTTTGATTCCTTTCCTTCTTGCTACATCAAGAATTTTCCTAAGTCTATTGTCATTCTCTTCTAACGTTCTACCTGCCATCAATGGTGACCTTACAAAATGGCACAGACTAAATAGCGCAAAATTTCCCAACAAAATAGCGCGAGACTAAATAGAGAAGACTTATATATGATGTGTATAAAAGTACCGGATTATTAGTACTTTAATGCCCTAAGCAGCATTTTTGTTGATGTCTCTATCTTTTTCACTATGACTAGATCTGAAAGTATTGGCCATATTTGCAGAGAATGAGAGAGTACTTGACATTTGAGATCAATCCCCTTTTTCACCAAACTTGCTAAATATAGGATTTTGAAATGTGGTGACCCAGTTCAAGCAGTGATAGAATTTCTATGTGACATTTCCTACAAGTTAACTTTGTGAAAGTTTGTGTGTGTGTGTGTATATATAAATCTGACAAGTATCTTTACCTGTTTTCAAAGTACACTTTTGGAATGTAATTAAATGATAATATTTTGAAATTATTCATTTTAGCTTATAATAATTTTTGCTTACTGTTTGTATATTTATGTTTCCTGCGAAATGACTGAAAAATAATGATAACATTAAAACAAAAAATATTGGCTCTATTCATATTTTACGATATCTTAAGTATTTCTTTCAAAATGACAAATATATTTTTTCTGCGCTATTTTTTTTGCGCAAGTTTGTTGCAGTATTTTGTTGATTAACTCCAAACTTCTCATACATTTATGTCTTCTGATGACATAATCACACATAATCATAGTTCACATAATCATAGTTCACACAAATATTCATCTTTTGTGTACTTTTCCACACTCAAACTTTATCTGAAAGCTTTAAGCAACCAAATATTTTTTTTTTTATAATATATATATATATATATATATATATATATATATATATATATATATATATATATATATATAATTTCTTCTAATGTAATTATATATATGTAATTATATATATATTAGTTTATCTGACCTTGATCTTGAGTAGTTATATGAGTTTGTAAATCAAATATAAGGTCCTCTATTTCTACTTTAAATATTTCTGCTTTCTGATCAGTTTTCTGAAACATATCATATGTTTAATGTTTGTGTCATAAATATAAGACACATTATAAAATAAAATTAACTAAACACTGGACACTATTGACAACAAACATGGAATAGATTAATAGAAATAACAACCATTAAAAAGTGGATTTAAATGTATCATTACTTATAATGACAATCTTAAGGGAACTACCAATCTTTTACCAAGCATGTCCCCAGGTGGCGGATGGGGAAAATCCTTTAGATATAAGGGTTAGCTGTGAATATCAAATAAACAGCCATGGAACAACTGGTTTGCAGTCATGGAGGATGAGGTGGGGTAATCCAGTGGTTAGGATATTCACTTAAAACATCTAAAAAAAATCCAGGGAAATGACTGCAAAATGCAAATATAGGGTGTTAAACTCTAAAACCGAGTAGATGAAACTCGTTAACTAGGAATAGTAATTCATCATTGAGAGACAACTCCAAAATAAAACAACTGCTGCCTTTGCAGATGATCTTGGCCATCAAAGGCTATGGAAGCATACCCAGAAAGAAAAGCAGGCTGAAGCAGTAGTCAATAAGTCTCTTGGCACATAACACAGTGACATGCAACCTCATCTATGTTGGAGCTCAGAAATGATTCTTATATATGTGACATCCTACCTGTGGAATACCACTGCACAGGTAGGGGGCTGGGCTCTTTACCTTGAAGGAGCCCACACAAGAGAGCTGAAGGTTCTTTTAACTCTGCTTTTGGAGCCAGAAGCAGTGATGGAAAAGTAAAAATTACTGTCCAACACTCCAAGACAAAAAAAAACTAAAAATCCTTCAATGAAATACAGAGGGCATCCACAAGAAAAAAGAAGCTTTGAAAATATTTCTTCATGAAAATGAAATAGATGTAGCCTGCATCCAAGAAACCCACTTAAAAACAACTTTTGTTTCTTCATTAGAGGCTACATCTGTATCAGACAAGATAGAGTAAACAGACCCAAAGGATGAAGCCTCACCCTTATAAAAAATTACATTCCTACCACTGATATAACACTACACAACTCAGCAGAATCAGAAATAATGGACATAAAACTGATACTTTCAGAGGGAAACTTAAATATCTGCAATTGCTACTGCCACCCAGACAAGGAACTTAACCTAGAACACATACAAATCAACAACCATGTAGAATATCTGGTTATAGGGGATATGAACAGTCTCTCAGAGTTGGGGCCACCCAGACATCAATGCCAAGGGAGAAGAAATAGAAGAATGGCAAGCAGAAAAATCTTATCTTGTTAAATAAGCCTGATGATAAACCTCATTGATGATAACAAGCTGGACGCCGTAAACGAATTCTGCTATCTGGGATCCACAATTACAGATGACCTTGTCCCTAGAAGAGGAGAGGAAAAAACACATATGGAAGGCTGCCTCGACATTCGCTAAACTCAGACTAAGAGTTTGGGAAAACCATGAGCTAACCATGGTGACCAAAATGGAAGTCTACAAGGGATGCGTTATGAGTACACTGCTATATGGCAGTGAATCATGGACCACCTACGCAAAGTAAGAGAGAAAACTAAACTTATTCCATTTGAGATGTCTCCGTAGGATCTTGAATGTCACATGGAAAGAAAAAGTGTGCAATACTGAGATCCTTGCGCGATCAGGTATTCCCAGCATTTTTACAGCCCTCAGACAACGCCGTTTGCGCTGGCTTGGACATGTTCGCCGGATGGAGGACAAGCGCATCACGAAAGTCATCCTCTATGGTCAACTCGCGACTGGCACAAGAAAAACTGGTCGCCCCCACCTCCGTTACATAGATGTAATAAAACGTGACCTCAAATCAGGGAACATCAATACTGACAATTGGGAAGACATAGCTCTAGACCGCAACAGGTGGAGAGAGACAGTGACAAAGAAAGCTATGGACAGTGAAAGTACATGGGTCTCAGCCCAGGAAGAAAAACGCACAAACTGAAAAACGGCCAGCTCCTCTACCACCGAAGCAAAAGCCAAGGGGACCCTAACTTGCGCTATCTGTGGACGGGAATGTCTCTCCAAAATAGGGCTCCACAGCCACATGAGGAAGTGTGCTCTGAGATGAACCATAGTCGTCCTACGACTGAAGGAGGCCAATGATAAACCAACATTCTTCTCCAGAGCTTGGTTAACATCCTCCACTCCAGATCTAGCCTTTGCAACCAATAATATCTATTTAAAAAATGCACGAGAGATGTAGCTGACCAGCTAGCCACAAGTGAGGACAGGCCCATACTCATCTGTATTGATATCACCTACAAACACAAAACTCTACTATGACTATAAAAAAAAGCAAACTGGAGTCTATTCTCAAAACTAACAGACTGCATCAATAAACTGTAAATCGAACCAGGTGAATAAATCCTACTCAGCTTTCATCAAAGGAAACCTTTTAGCAGCTAAAGAGTCTATTCCTAGAGGAGCGAGAAAGATTATATTCCTAACTGGTCTGATTACCTACAACAAGCAAAAACAAAACTGTTACAGATCTTTAATGCTAGCTGGAAATCAGGCAGAATCCCAAACATCAGGAAGAAAGCTATTATGATCCCCACACTAAAGCATGGCAAACAAAGAAACAAAGGCGACAGTTACCGCCCAATTAGCCTCACCAGCTGTACATGAAAACTAATAGAAAGAGTGGTAAATAACATTCACTTGGATCCTTGAGTCAACAAGATGGATTTCAAGAAAAGAAGCCAACAATGATTGTCTGGGTTAACTTGGAAAAAGCATTGGATAAAGTCTGGGAACAAGGCCTGTTACTCAAGTAAATAGACCATCACATATCCAACAGAATGTACAAATGGATAAAAGAATATCTGAACAATTGAAAAACTTTAGTCTGCATGCAAGGACAAAGAAGTCACACTATGGGCATAAAAAATGGTGTTCCACAAGGAGGAGTTCTGTCCCCATCACTGTTCCTAATATATATTAATGATCTAAACCAAAACCTACCAAGAAAAATCAAAAGCAGCATGTATGCAGATGACCTCCCCTTAATCAGCACTGAAGAATACCAACACCAAAATGACAACATATACCATCTTCTCACTATCAACAAAACAGCAAACAATAAAATTAACACTTGATAAGGAAGCTCTAGAAAAAAATGACAGTCCTACATATCTTGGAGTCACATATGATATGAGACTAACTAGGAAAAAAACAAATAGAAAAAATACAAAGTAATGGCATCCAAAGATTACCCCTTGTGCAAAAATTAGCTGGCAGTGACTGAGGAGCTAATCATAACATTCTAAAGACATATACCAGTTGCATCAGACCCACTCTAGAATACGGTGCCACAGCTTAGGGCTCAGCAGCCTTAGGATTATGACAGGGGCTATAAAAAAAACACCCATTAGAGCCATGGAGGAAATGGCTACTCTGATCTCTTTAGATGAAAGAAGAGAAAAAAAAACCTGTCCCACTTCACCAAAATAGAATCCTCATACAAATCCACTCAAATCCAAATTCCACAAGACTGGCCCCCAAATCTGACTAAAAAGAGCTCATTTTGTTCAGGAATCACAGAACCTTAAAAAGAAATACCACTTAGAAAACATAACTATTGAGTCAATGAAGCAGCATAGTGCTTTTCCTTCCTGGGAGCAGAGTTCACTCCCTCCTATAAGAGACAGTATCGAAAGAGTAACAAAAATATCCAATCACAACTAAACAGCGCTCAAGGAATTAGTGAACTCTTTTCTAAAAACCCACTACCCCAAAAAACAATGGGTCAGAGTTTACACAGATGGATCCACTCAAAAATCCAGCACAAATGGAGGAGCTGGCATACTAATTGAATGGCCCAATGGAGAAAGACTAGAAAAGTCAATTGCAACTGACAATCTCTCAGACAGCCAAAGGGCAGAAAGGCAAGCCCTTGAACTAGCAGCTACCATACTAATAAACTACAACATCTTGAATCTATTGAGCCTTTAACTCTTTCTCTCCATAATTATTAACCACATTCTGGTGGAATCAACGCTGGTATCGTCAGTTAGGAGAGAAAGAGTTAAATCCTATAGAAAATATTTCTTTTGCTTACCTGGTCTTCACATATACCAGTCAAATGTACTTCCTTGCGGTCATTTACAAGCTGGTTACACATGGCCATCAGAATATTGATTGGGTCTGCTTCATGAAACTATTAAACATAGATATGATACTTTGAAATAATGAATCATATGTTTAAATAAAAAATTAGGATTATGCCTTCTTCTTCTTCTAGCCAGCTTTTTTGCTGCTGAGCTGTGAGCTCTTTTGCAGACTGTGCCAAGGAAAAAAAATGTGCTGATTTCTTCAGTTGTTATGCCTAATTATATAATTATTATGCCTAAGTTTTGAATACTTTACAACAACGAAATTATTACCACTAAGAAATTTTACAACGATTTTAATTAGAATATAAATCCAGATCTAGTTAAAAAATCTAGATATACTGTAAAAAAAAATCTAGATCTAGTTTTAAAAATCTATATTAAATCTAAATCTAGCTATCAGGCCTTTTTAAAATACGAGTCAGATAAGGACAGAAGACTCAAAAGTAAAGTAGCAATTATACATAAAACACTGAACCATAATCTTCAAATACAAAAACAAAATTTAATAAAATACTCTGAAAGACACAAAAATAAAGGCACATTCCTCGTCCCATATGCTAGGACAAATTTGTACAAATACTCCTTCTTCCCTAGTGCTATTAGAGCATGGAATGGGTTGCCTGAGCTAGCCAGAAAAACCAGTGACTTGGCAGAATTTAAGTCATTGGTTAATATGCATGACTAAATGCATGACGCGTAGGACGTAATCATCTTCTTTTTTGAAGTAACGTCTGTATTATATATGATAAGAAGATAATAAACATTACTAAACCGAGTTGTTTTAGCATTTTATTTGAAGAATTCATTCCATATGATGTCAAAGGAAAAAAATTCACTACGTCACATGGCCTAATTAGACTAAAAATGTCTTCATCAAAACAAGCCAGTTATTGAGGGTTCATAGACATTGGTGCACAGTGTGAGTTCTTTAAACATTTTATTTGAAGAATTCATTCCATATGATGTCAAAGGAAAAAAATCCACTACATCACACGGCCTAGTTAGACTAAAAAATGTCTTTATCAATACGAGTCACTTATTAAGGGTTCATAGACATTGGTGCACCAAGTTTTTTTTTTAGCATTACATTTAAAGAATTCATTCATATGACGTCAAAGGAAAAAAAATTCCATTACCTCACAATGGGCAAGTAACACAAAAAATGTTTTTATTAACACAAGAGATTTAACGAGGGTTCATAGTCTCTAGTGCACTGAGTTCTAATAGAATTCAATTAAAGATATTATATATATATATATATATTAGGGGTGCACCAGATAGTCCCTCCGGCTCCGGCTTCTGGCGAATATCCGGCATTTTTTACTATCCAGTGCTATCCGGCTCCGGTTGGATATCACTACCGGATAGTAAACCGGATAGTAAAAATACACCTATTTAATATGTATAAAGTGGACCTCGTTCCATTACAGTCTGTTATAGAATGTATTAATGTTTATATGAAAACAAAATAATGTGCTTAAAAATAGAGCCATTATAAATATGCACCAAACATCGTTTTTTATAAAGACAAGACATGTTAATAACTTAATATAAATAGAGATGAAACTTTACATCATAAATGCGCTTTACATACAGAGATGCAATGGCTGGCACTTTTTTCAATTTGTCTTGACCTTTGAGTAAGTTAGTTAACATGTTAAAATGTTACATTCCTTGACTACGTCATGCTGACCAGACGTCTGTCTAGCTGTGCGGGTATATCTCCAAAGGTAGAGATGAAAACTCCCACCCCCTTTTATTTGTTTAGTCCATCACATTAAGTTATTTATATTGGGGGGGGGGGTGGACTACAAGAGCCACACCTCTAAGGTAACCAGGTATATTTCTAGATGAACAACTCCCTCCCCCTTTTATTTGTTTAGCCCATCACATTGAGTTCATTGATTGACAGGTGACCCCAAGTCAGATACGATGGACGTAAGCACTCTCACAAGGTCACACGAAGGAAATAGGTTTGTTATTGGGGGGGGGACTAGACTTTACATTATAAATTCGTATTACATACGTAGCAGCGATGTCTGGCACACTGGCTTGTCTTGACCTTTGAGTGGTCTAGTAAACATGTCATATTCCTTAACTACGTCACGCTGATAATCTGTCTAGATGTGGGGGTATATCTCCAGAGATAGAGATGAGCTACCCCCACCTCCTTTTGTTTGTTTAGTTCATAACATTGAGTTCACAAATAGGCAGCTGACCACATTAAGCCAGATGTCAACATCTGTCGACACTGTCTAGAGGTCACATCTTATGAGGGAACTGAGTTTGTTTACTTGGATTAGAATTTTTATTAGAGGCGGGGGACTACAAGCCAAATCTCTATAAGGTTAATTTGGTATGAGTTAGTTTATTATGAGATAGGTTGTCAATCAAGGGTCTGGACCACAAACCACACCTTTTATACTATTGGACGGGTAATAAGTTTGTTTACTTTGAGTTAAGTCTCACGTATGAGTCAGGACTACAAGCCAAACAGACACTGACCAAGGGTATCTTTAAAGGGAGGGCTTAAGAGACTCAACACCCCCAACTTCTTATTTGTTTAATCCATGACAATGTATTGATAGAGAATATAGACATTGACCATTCTTAAGCCAGCATGGATTAACGCAAATTGTTAAGACATATTGAGACTGTCTCTAGAGGTCACTAGATGGTAACACTAAGTTTGTTTACTTGGAGAGAAATGTCATTTAGGGCGCTGAACACACGTTCATTGCACAATAAAATAAAACAAATATGTGCATGTGTGTGTGTATGTATTTTCCCCCTTGTATTAAAACCTTTAGAAAGAAAACTAATTTCATTGTTTAATTCAATTGACTTAATATATAAAGGAAAACCTTACAGTTAAATTTAACATCGCAGAAAATAAATTGATCTAAAGCACCACAATTAGATCTAGCAAACAAAGAAATATATGCTGGAATGTTAAGAAACACTTGACCTCTGTAACTAAGGTACAGAGATAATTTATCTATATGCTTGACTGATCATGCCAATGTGTTATCTTTCTTCGCCTGCACACTAAACACTATTGCGTATGCCCAAGGAAAAAAAAATGCGTGAACACCATCAACTATACACACTACACTAGGACTACATGTGTAGGCTCACTACGTCTATCTGACCAGGTTGTTACAATCAGTCGAACAAAAAGTCTATTTATGTTGTTTGTTTTTTTTTGGTAGGGAGGGTGTGGGTAATTTTGTTTCTTTTATAGTTGGTTTTCCTAATTCTCTTAGATCTATATAACAGTAGATCTAAACATTGATAACAATAATAGGCCTACAGACTACAATTAAATCTATGCTTCGCAATATTTAAAGCTCAGGCTATGAGTGGGTATAATAGATGTTCCTGCTGTTAATAAAATATCGTTTGACTAACAGCTATCAGTATAAAGCCCTTGAAGCCAGAACCAGAAGCAGTCTTTGGACTTAAAATTACAAGTCTGATGACCAGTTGTTGGTCAGAAATTATTGAACACATACATCCAACCACCATACAAGCCAGATGAGAGATTTACATTAGTAACTAGTTAAATATATACTAACATATTTTACATTGACCCTCCAACACACAGCCTTTATAGTTGGTGGCCTCCTACATACACACAGACACGCTCATGCTACACAGATTTATTTATGTTTATAAATACTGTTAATCTTTAATAAATCAATCAGCAAAAGAGTTTAAAACAATAAAGTATATAAAAGGAAAAAAAAATAATACCAACAAATATAGGTATGTTATTTAACAGTTTCGTAAAATGCTCAGCAATACAAGCTATTTACAAAACACTTAGGTATTCGGCCGAATATCAAATTTTACTATCCGGTCATATCCGGCTCCGGCCGGATATCAAAAAGTACTATCCGGTGCACCCCTAATATATATATATATAAGGATTAAAGTCGCATTTTTTGTGTGTTTTGTCTGTCAGCCTGTCTGTCCGTCATGTTAATATCAAAAAAACAAAACTAAAAGCTATTGAAAATTCCGAAACATCGCAATAGTTTTAAGTATCTATAATAGATTGTTCCGGATGTCTGTGAGAGAAAAAGAGAATTGTAGTAAAATCTAATACCATTAATTAAATTTTTGGAATGGTCTCGTATGAAAATTAGATGTACCATAGCCCTGCGGAGAGATTTTTATACTATATTTTGGTGTTAGGAAGTTGTTTTCCTTAAATATCGGAACATAATACACAAGACATAGAACTTTTATAAAGAGAATTAGATGAATTACAGAAATGGGAATCAACCTGGAGCATGTCTTTCCACCCAGAAAAATGTCAGTTATTAAGAGTAACACAAAAAAATTAAAACAAATTAATTCCACTTATCTTATCCATGGTAAACCAGTAACACAGACTAAAAACCCAAAATACCTAGGTGTTATAATAAATGAAAAACTGTCATGGATTCCCTTATTGATAAAACTATAAAACAAATCAAACAAAGCATTAGAGTTTATTAGAAAAAATGTCTATAAATCAAATAAGAACATAAAACTAAAATGTTATTTAACCTTGGTTAGGCCAATAATAGAATATGCATCCTCTGTTTGGGACCCATAAACTCAAGAAAACATTAAGAAACTGGAACAGACACAAAATAAAGCAGTGAGATTCATAATAAATGAATTTTCACATTTGACTAGAGTAACACCTTTATTAAAATCACTAAATTTAGAAAGCCTTCAGGATAGAAGACTTAAAAGTAAAGTAGCAATTATATATAAAACACTGAACCATAATCTTCAAATACAAAAACAAAATTGAATAAAATACTCAGAAAGACACAAAGATAAAGGCACATTCCTCGTTCCATATGCTAGGACAAATTTGTACAAAAGCTCCTTCTTCCCTAGCGCATTTTAGAGCATGGAATGGGTTACCTGAACTAGCCAGGAAAACCAGTTTAGGTCATTGGTTAATATGCATGACTAAATGCATGACGCGTAGGAAGTAATCATCTTCTTTTTTGAAGTAACAACTGTATCATATAAGAAGAATAAGAAGAATTGCCTCCCTTACATTTATGTAATTGTTTTAGAATTGGTGTATTTTTATGAAAAAATGGCTTGCATAATTAATTTTGTAAATTAAACGGTTTGGTTTTAGAAAACCAAAAGTAGCCATTGCACCTAAACTTTTCAAGCCGCATCACATGGTAAAATAATATTTTTGATATCTCTTCTACATTTCGAGATCTGAGTGTGAAGGACGGACATTTTGCACAAACCTAATAGCGGCTTTTCCCCTTAAGGGAGTCACTAAAAAAAAAAGTTAAAATAGGAAGAACTAAAATATGTATACTATGATCTAGAGATTCTGCTTTGATAACCAAAAACAACATCATATTGCCAACAGCATTGTACAGATAAACTTAAATAAAAGTCTCTTTTGTGTGTTTTTTTTGTTTGTTTATAGCTGATAGCCCAAAAGATGTGTGCTTTTACTTTAGTCCAAAAGGTTTTCTTATATGTATGTCTACTGTATTTTTCTACAACTTGCAGCATTAAATTTAAATACACTGTTATTTTAGAGTAAAGGAAAATTTAAAAAAAAAATAAATAAACACAATCTCAGTGTCTCATATATTTAAATTTTCACTACTCACTGGCAGATGGGGGGGGGGTGGGGGAATCTATTTAATCATTAGTAAATATAAAATAGAGAAGGGAGGGAGGTGGTAACTGATTGCTTTCATTCAACTCCCCCACCTTTTGAGACCTGAAGAAAAAGTGAATGTAGTGCACTGGCAAAGGAAGGGTAGTAGTTGGAATAATCTCCCCCTATTTGTGTATATGGAGGCAGGAGCGAGTTCTTTTTGTGGAGATATTGCACACTTTGGGTAAGTTATATATGCTTCTTTTACACTCTAGATTGAGTCCCCCTTCTAATTTAAAAAGGAAAAGTTTAGTAAATATAAAATGATGAGCAAAGACAGAGCCTAATCAAGTGATTCCTCTCTACCATCTCAGTTCTTCAAGTGAGAACGGCTTGTTATAGTCTTGATTATTCTCTAATCTGAAATCAATGGGATGTCTCTCCTCCCTGACTTTAATTTATGGGCACGACATGGGCTATATTGTGCAGAAAACCCAACATATCAAATACCAAATGACTTCTGTATGGGAGCTGTGTGCAGGAAAGCTCTCCCAGAGGTATTCATGTTTTTGCTATATGTAAAATTAACAAATTCATCAACATACAGAAAGCACTCTATGACAGGCACAGAGCCTTTATAATGCTGTTTATTTTTATATTCAACAGAGTTACTGAAAGAATGCTGCCCTGGGGTACACCCATCTCCTGGTCATTAGTGCCAGAAGAGTTGTTCACTTGAACCTGAAATTTCAGGTCCTTTAGGAATTCCCCTTCATTAGGCAGGGAATGTGTCCCTTTAGCCCCATAAGCTCCAGGTCCCATAGAATGCCATGTTTCCTGGTTGTATCATATGCCTTTTCTATATCCAAAAATACAGCTACTAGATGTTCTTGTCTAATAAATGCATTCCTGATGAAAGACTCCAGCCTTACCAGGTGGTCAGTTGTTGTATGCCTCTGCCAGAATCCACACTGGCAGTTAAGAGATAAATTTATTTCTCTCAAGGAACCCTAACCCTATCATTTATCATCCTTTCCATGGTTTGCAGATGAAGCTTGATAGTGCTATTGGGGGATAGTTAGCTTGGTCCGACCCATCTCTTCCAGGTTTAGGTATTGGTATAACTGTCGCTTTCCTCCAGCTGTTTGAGAAAGCATCTGATTGCCAAACACAGTTATAATTTTAGCAGGTTTCAGGAAGATGTTTAAAACATGGGCGTAGCGGGGGGCGTCAACACCCACCTCACCACCAAAATGAAAGTGGAACTTTGTGGCTGATTTTTTGCTTTGATTTTGTTTATTTTTGGTCAGATTTTAATATTAAACCATCACTTGCCCCAGCTCAGCCAAGGGGGGTTTTGAGCTTAAAATCCCCTTCCAGATGTTTTGCAGTTTAAACAAAAAAAATTAATGCAAATGACGATCCCCAAATTCCAAGACCATAGCCAAGGGGGATTTTGAGTTTAAAACCCCCTCCAAAATTTTTTTTATGATGAGACATTATTATAAATATTGTAAAATCTAATTCAATTGTATAATTTAAACTAAAAGAAATAAATAGTATACTAACAATTTTAAAATCATCTTAAGCTACTTTATGAAGTTTTCAATCAAAGGGAATGAGAAAATGTCAGTAATAAATGTTACAATAAACTAAATTTTAGTTCAACAAGATAGAAACTCACTTGCTCAGTTGCAAAGTCTGACACAAATTCAATATAATCAGGATCTATCTGAATTTTATTACAAGCAAGTTTTTCATCAGATATATCACGGCCTTTTAATCCAGAAATCATTTCCTGAGGAATGTTGGGAATCATTTTGATTCTGTCCATCACTCCTGACACACTGCGCATCAAAAACTAAATGATTTAAGAAATAAAATAACACATGTCAGATAATGAAATGATACCTACTAAATTATTAGAATTAAAAAATTGATTTTATAAACCTTTTAAAAAAATGTTCCTTAAAAAAATCAGTTTATGAAATAGACTGTTTTTGTATGCTATGATTGAATGCTTATTTTTTTATATATTCTACTAAGTGAGCCCACAGAAAAATTTGATGAAAATTATAACTTTGAATAAGTTTAGAATCAAATTATTTCATGAGGGTAATAGATTGAACAGTGCAACTGAGAGTATGTCGGAATAGGTCTCTTCACCTAACAACAAAAATTAATGTTTATAAAGCAGTGGTTCTCACCACATTTAAGTATGGCTGAGACCTGGGTGCTCTATCAACGGCATCTAAGGCTCCTTGAACACTTCAATCGAAGGTGCCTCCACTTTATAATAAGCATAGATTGGCAAAACTAAACTACAAATAACTATGCTCTGTTAGTGTGGACAGTTGCGCTGGATGGAACACTTATCCCGCATGGGGGACAATGATCTTTGGCAGGCTTACAGAAGGACTTCATAACAGAGCTCCCCCTCGAAAGTGCTATAAAGATCAGTACACACATTTGAGGCAAAGAGGAAAGCCCTTGTAGAGGACAGGCGCAGAATACGAGATGAGATCAAATGAGGAAAAATATGCAGGTCGCAACTGGATTTGCATAGCTATGTGCAAAACTCAACTCATCCTTAATTTTCAGAATTGTAGATATTACCATTATTATTATTATTTTGTTTTTTTTGTTGTTTGCTATTGCAAGGTTCTGCAAGGTTATCAATGCCAGAAGCAGTAATGATTATAAGCACTCCACTACCTATAAAATGCATCTCAACCAGTCCAACTCTTTAGCCTTCACATATGGCTCAGATACCGGCATTGAGTCTGGAAGAACTGCTTTAACTAACTGAAGAAGGGGCAAAGGAGAGTAAATGGTGCATAAACTAGTAAGCTTCAGGCATAGGGTTTTTTTACCCATTGCTGGTTACCCCTTTGCTGCTTTGCAACTAAACCCAATCATGGGAAAGGCTTTGGAAGTCAACTTTGAGGAAAAATCAGTGCTTCCCCCAAACTGTAATAGCACTTGCTGCTCCTTTAGATACATCAGCTGCATGGAGAGAAAGAAACTGATGTGTGGGCAAAATCATTCCAAACACAGCTAATGCCGAAGCATTCATATCATTTTTATAACAAGATCCATGTCACTTTGCAACTGAAGGCCATAACATAATTATATTGAGTGTCACATGTTTATTATGTTTATTTGAATTGAATATCTTGATGAGATAAACTTGTGACATATGCAGGTTCAAAGGTGCCATAATTATGGTTCAAACACTTTAATAATCAATAAAGTAACAAAAAGCTATCTTTTCTAGAGTTTTAATTATTTTAAACTCAAACTTGAAACTAATAAATGTATGTACAAAAGATATATAAAGCAGATACAGAATACAGTAATAATGATTTTAAAAAATGAGTAACTATTTACTTTCAAACTAGCGACTTCTAAGTCTAACTTTCTAGCTCTCTCTCGTCCCAAGCTACTACTCCTCTTTTTATATCTTTCCTTAAAACAATCTAGAACCTGACATCACAATACCCTTGACCCTTTTACTTTTAATTTCCTTTGTCTGTTGTTTTTTAATTTAACCTATGTTAATTATATTTCCCTGCTGAAGCCTTTAACCAAGTTTTAATTGGCGTCTCTCTGACATCTAAGCAAATTAACACGTGACCTAATTTGAGATAGGTAAACTGTCCTCATTTTGTGAACATTGAGGTGTCACCAGGGACGTGACATTGGGTAACCATGATTGGATGTTTAGAGCTTTAAATATCTTTTAATGTGCTACATAACTGTAGACATTTCTGGATGCAGGAGGTTTTGAGAGATACTATTTTTGTATAATTCCAGGGGGCTTTAAACACTCTATATAATCTGTTGTTATTCTTGTATTTGAATGGATATGCTATGTATGATTTAGAAAACTTAAAAGTATGGAAAACACACCCACCAACTTGGAAATTAATAATGTCACTACTCAACAAATCCTCAGCACAAAACATAGGAAAAGGGGACATAGAGGATTAATACAGGTTAAGTGTAAAAGGACTGGGGGACATACTTCTCCTCATCATAAAAGACAACAAAATAAGATGGAATATTTCACAGGTTACTTTGATCAACTATACCATTTTTGAAAGCAGTAGACAACATAGAAGATTTAGTAGTACAAGAAAATGGAATTAAAAAACTATTAGCCAACACCAAACCAAATAAAGCGTCTGGACCTGATGGTATTCCAGCTAGATTACTCAAAGAACTAAGCAATGAGCTAGCCCCAGTGTTCAAAATACTCTTTCAGGCATCGCTTAACCAGGGCAGAGTACCAAAGGACTGGAAAGAAGCTAATGTCACCCCCCTATTTAAAAAAGGAGAAAAATCTGATCCAGGAAACTACAGACCAGTATCACTTACCAGCATCACATGTAAAATACTAGAACACATAATATGTAGCAACATCATAAACCACTTAGACAAACATAATGTCCTCACCCCATACCAACATGGCTTTAGGAAATATAGATCATGTGAAACACAACTAATAGGACTAATTGATGATTTTTCAAAAGGTTTAGATAATAGTGAACAAATAGATGCTATCTTACTAGATTTTTCCAAGGCTTTTGACAAAGTTCACCACCATAGTTTGCTTAAAAAATTAAAATATTTCGGCATTAATGGTCCATTGCATCAGTGGATTAAAGATTTTCTGATAGGGAGAGAACAAACTGTAATAATAAATGGCTCTAAATCAACACCAATAACAGTAAACTCAGGTGTACCTCAAGGAACAGTCTTGGGTCCACTACTATTTTTAATTTACATAAATGATTGCCAAATTGCATTAGTTCAGGAACAAAAGTCAGATTATTTGCAGACGATTGCATAATATATAGAACAATAAAAACAAAACAAGACACAGATATTTTACAAAGAGAATTAGATGAATTACAGAAATGGGAATCAAATTGGAGCATGTCTTTCCACCCAAAAAAATGTCAGTTGTTAAGAGTAACAAAAAAACTAAAACAAATTAATTCCACTTATCTTATTCATGGCAAACCAGTAACACAGACTAAAAAGGCAAATATAATATAATAAATGAAAAACTGTCATGGAATCCACATATTGATGAAACTATAAAAAAATCCAACAAAGCATTAGGGTTTATTAAAAGAAATTTCTATAAATCAAATAAGAACATAAAACTAAAATGTTATTTAACCTTGGTTAGGCCAATAATAGAATATGCATCCACCGTGTGGGACCCCTCAACTCAAGAAAACATTAAGAAACTGGAACAAACACAAAATAGAGCAGTGAGATTCATAACAAACGAATATTCACATTTGACTAGGGTAACACCATTAGTAAAATCACTAAATTTAGAAAGCCTTCAGGACAGAAGACTCAAAAGTAAAGTAGCTATTATAAATAAAACACTGAACCATAATCTTCAAATACAAAAACAAAATTTAATAAAATACTCTGAAAGACACAAAAGTAAAGGCACATTCCTCGTCCCATATGCTGGGATGAATTTGTACAAGTGCTCCTTCTTCCCTAGTGCTATTAGAGCATGGAATGGGTTGTCTGAGCTAGCCAGAAAAACCAGTGACTTGGCAGAATTTAAGTCATTGGTTAATATGCATGACTCTAATGCATGACGCGTAGGACGTAATCATCTTCTTTTTTGAAGTAACGTCTGTATTATATAAGATAAGATAAGATAAGCAGACATTGATTTGTTTCATGGAAACCTGGCTCAATGAGACAAATTTGTGACCTAATAGTTAACTTAGGCCTTACAAATTGCCCAGAGAGGTCACTCAGGTTTGTATAATTATTGTGTACATTTATATACCAGTTATACCACCCATGGCTGAAAAGGATTTTGAGGGCATGTCATTTGATGTGCAATCAAATATCCAGATTCTGTATTGCGACTGGAGAAATCATTAACCTATATACTCCTTCCTGACAAGGCAGAGTTGAATGTTTGAAAGATGCTATATAGCTCCTCCTTCGTGGTCAAAGATGAGCATATTTCTCATTTCCTATAGACTCGAAGATGACTGTAAAGGCCAATCCTTGCTTTAAAAGTCTGGCTGCATATATGGCATGGGTGGGTTAGATCAGTTGCAGATAGGCCTACTTCTTCTCTCAGCTTTTAGTTTGTTCAGCGCTATTTCGCCCTGGCCACTCTTCTTGCTTCAAATTTTGAGACTCAGAGACTCACAGCTTCTCGCCATGAGGAGCGATTGAGAGCTAGTGCTTATCGCATTCCTTGAAGGAGATCTTGAGAGTGTCTTTGTAGCGCTTGTATTGGCCACCCTGGGAGCGCTTTCCTGCACACTATTCCCCATACAAAAGTCGTTTGGGAAAGCAATTGTCTGGCATGTGGACTACATGTCCTGCCCATCAAAGTTAGGACTTTTTTACTGTTGCATTGGTACTGTAAATGTTGAACAGCTTTAAGATATCTGTGTCTGGTAAGTGGTCGGAACAACGCACCTTATAGATACTCCTTAGCGAAGGTGGAAAGAGAAGCTTTTTGGTGTGGCGGGAATATAGGGTCCAGGACTCTGATGCATATAGGAGTGACTGGAGAACTACAGCACTGTACACTTTCAGTTTTGTGGATATGCTGAGTCCTTTCCATTGCCACACTTGTTCTTGAAGTCTGCCAAAAGCAGCACTGGCACAAGCAGCATGGAAGTCAACCTCATCATCTAGGTTGGCGTTTGCTGATATAATGGCCTGAGACCGGCCCTGGGTATGTACTCCCAGGTTATGAATGTGAATAGTCTTGCTTGTGTTATGAACTGAATGATTTAGTCTTCCTTAAATGTGCTAGAGAGTGTCAGTTAGTGAGGTCTTTTCCCCAGTCCAGGAAGGTTGGACAGTTGCTTCCTGGTTTGGTGTTTATGTATATATTCTTCTTGTGTATAAAGTAACATTTCTTGAGAGTTGTTATAATTGTGTGCTTTATTAAAAATTAAAGTATTATCGTTATTTACGGATAGTTGGAGTTGAAGTGTGTTTGTAATAATTGTTATTAGAAGTAATATTTAATTGTAACCCCTAACGAGCCAAGCCAAGCCAAAAAAAAAGAACCCAGACACTAGCTAAGTTGGAAAAAATTTTAGAAGACAACCACACCAATGGATCATAAGTCATCAAACGTGGATGCTTCTGTCACTTAAGGCAAGAGCCAAAATGTATTTGTTCTTATGGGACTGTATTAGCACTAGTTGACTAGGGAAACTGAAAAAGATCAAGAAGTCTGTGTGTGTCACTCAATGAACTTCCTTTGTGTTGTGTCTGTTCTCTTTTGTGGAATGATGTTTTAAATTAATCCTTGCAATCACAACACATTTCCAATAAGGATCAATAAAGCATTCTTAGTCTTTAAAATCTAAGTATTTTTGTGATAATAGCTTTAGTATAGATAACTTCACCTTATCAATCCTAGGTACCAAGACATCAGGTGATTTCTTTACAAAAGCTATGTGAGAACTTCCCTCATAGGCCAAAAACTCTCTCAGATCAGGTCCATTACAAATAGCCTCATTTGTGATCAAATCCTTACAAAAGATATAAATAGTAAGAATCAAATCCTTGATAAAATAAATATTAGATATATTAGCACATATGTGGCTTAATATGTTGGGTTTTGTCCCCTTAGATAACTGTACACCAATTACCAAACTAAATAATAATAATAATCTTTAACACGTGACCTAATTTGAGATAGGTAAACTGTCCTCATTTTGTGAACATTGAGGTGTCACCAGGGACGTGACATTAAGAAATGTGTCTTACAATTTGTGCATTACAACAACAAAACATTATAGGTATAGAAAACCAAAATATACATTCAGACCAGACTTACTCATAATTTATATGTGAAAAGTAAAAGTTTATATCAGTTGAATTTTATTCAATGATTTGATTTCCAGATGGGGCGAAAGATTTTGCTTGTCTTTGCTATCAGTGGCTTGTATGTCTTTTGTGATGGTAAAATCACAAAATCCTTACCAAAAGGGTGATTTTTTATTTCTAGAATTATTTTAGCTTTCTTGTAAATGTTTTTCTCAAAGAGCAGCCCAAATGGCTTTGTTTTTTTGCCAATAACGTTACCAACAGCATTTAGGATCCTAAGAAGTTTATTTTTTTTAAATGTTCAGATTACCATACCAGGCAGTGATATCAAAACTTAAAATATTGCAGATGTTGAGTGTGATTAAACATGAGCAATGCCTTTTTTCCTTAACATTAAATGAGGACATTTTCCTAAGTAATAGTAATCTTTGCTGCCATTTTTTGCTAATATAATCAGTATTTACAGTCAAATTTAATTTATTGTCTTAGATAGTGCCAATGTACGGTATTTAAAAGTTTGCACTATTTCAATATAAAAAAAATTATCTTTACATTATTTTGCAATGTTCAATTTCTCTGAAATACTCATTTACGTCTTATCTTTCTGAGAGCAGGGCAAGAAGAACCTCATCATCAGTGAATTTTGTGAAGGAGCAAAAGGCCTATAGGATTGAAAATCATTAGTGTACAAAATGAACCACAATGGCGATGATACAGCCCCCTGCGGTGTCCATGTGTTAACTATATGTGCATTTGAAATTACATTGTTTACCCTAACCCTCTGAGGTCTATGGGTAAAAAATTCATTAACCCTAGTATATGGACTAATCTTGAATGCTTTCATTTTTTCAATAAGTAAATGAAGTTGTATGGTATTAAAAGCTGATGAGAAATCAATAAAGAACAATTTTACATAAGTGTTAGGTAAGTCTAGATGTTTGTAGACAATTTTGAGTATTTAGGATGGCATTGTCTACACCTTTATTCTTTCGGTAAGCAAATTGTAAAGGGGTTAACTTATTACAGAGGTCATTCAGAAGAAACATTTTGTTCATGATACATCAAGCCTGCCTCAAGTCACTTATCTTAAATGAGTCTTCTAGCTTGGTGCAGTAGTTTCTCCTCCCTCAAGAGCAATGTTGAGATTTCATTATGCTCTTTTCCTATCCTGTCTGTCGCCACTCTTAAATAAGCTCTTTTTTTTTTCATTTCTCATTTTATTTTTCCAGTGACCCATGGTTTATTATTGGGATAGATCTTGATACCATTACTCTTAGTACTGATACACATGTTTTCACAGAATTTAATGTAATTTGTCACCCATTCTTCCAGATTTAAAAAAATTTCAGTCGGTGCAGTCTGGATAACCCTGTAGTTTGAGGATATTGTCTTGAGACCATTCTTGTATGTTTTTTAAAAATTACTTTGCCCTCTTAAGTTTTGTGTGGTAATTAGGCAGCAGATGTAATATTTTTGGTCCGATGATCCTAGTGGTGGCTTTCACGAGATGTGATAATAATAATAATTATAGCTTTTATATAGTGCTACTTGCATGCTTATAGCATGCTCAAAGCGCTATGGTCCTATCTCATTTGTGGACCAGTAGGGGGAGGGTGTATCTGGGAGAAGGTTTGTGCTCAGTAAACACAAGTCTGCTTGAGTCGGGTGTTGAACCTCGAGCCTCTTTAATAGGTAGCCAAGCTAAGCCAAGTTCAAGCGTACTTAGCCTCTTGACCACGCTTCCCACCCCTTTGATGTTACAGTAACATAAGTCCAGAGTTCTGTTCTCTCTTGTAGGGCATGAGATGTGCTGATAGAAGATCGGTAGGTCAACCTTCAAAGTGAATTTATTAAAATCACCCAGTTATAACTACTAGTGCATCTGGTGACCTTGTCTGAAACTCATTCACTATGGCAGCGACAATTTCAGCTGCAACTTCTGTCTTGGCTGTAGGTGGAACATAAACCAAGACAATATAAATAGCATCAAAGTCTTGTAGCAAATAAAAAGGTCTCAATGAGAGCTCCATTAAATCCGGATAAGGGCAGCACATTTTCTTTTTAACCCCATAGTTGTCACAGTACCTGATGCTGATGTACAAACACAGCCACCTCCCTCCCCTGCCTTTCTTTTTCATAGACTCAGCCATTCTGTCAGATCTAACAATCGATTAAAAATAAACCAATAAGTCAATTAATTATTGGTAATTAATTTTTTTAGTTTAGTAGGTATCAAAAAGGGAAATAAGTTCTACTTTATTGAGACACATAGTTGCATGTGTGGAGTTCTTCACCTTAGATAAGTTGTTTGTTTTTTATTATTTTTATATTTTGCTTGTTCTGTATGAGCTCACAATTTCTGTTCTAAAAGGTTAATTTGTTTCTGACAACTTTTTTGGCCTTTTTCTTGTTGCATTCTTTATTTCTATTGCTGTCTGGTGTTTACGTTTACTCTTGGTAGGACAATCCTATTGATAGATAAAGAAGAAATTCTAAAACGCTGGGCCAAGCACTTTGAAATGGTTTTCATTATAAATGAAGTAGACATAGACAGGCTACAGCAAGTACCAATAAATGAAAAAATGGATGACCCCCCCTACGCTAATGAAATCGATCTTGCCATTCAACAGCTGGCAAGCGGAAAAGCCCCAGGCACTGACTCCATTCCCGTAGAGGTCTACAAAAAAGGTGGAATAGCCCTGATTGAAAGACTTCATGAACTGTTCTTAATTATGTGGGAACAAGAGTCAATACCACAAGTCTTTAAAGATGCCACAATTGTCCATCTATACAAGCGAAAAGGAAACCGTCAAATCTGCAACAACCACAGAGGAATATCTCTTCTCTCTATTGCTGGGAAAATCCTCGCAAGCATCCTACTAAATCGGCTCATGCAACACATGCTCTACTATCAGAAAGCCAGTGCGGCTTCAGAAAAGAGTGTGGAACCATTGACATGATCTTTGCGGCAAGGCAGCTCCAGGAAAAATGCCAAGAACAAAATTCTGACCTCTTCTCAATATATGTCGACCTAACAAAAGCATTGGACACTGTTAGCAGAGAAGGACTCTGGAAGATTATGTCAAAGTATGGTTGTCCACAAAAATTCATAACCATGGTGAGACTATTTCATGATGGCATGAAGGCTTGTGTCCAGGAAAGTGGAGACAGAAAGTGCTGACAAATAGAGAAAACAACATGATAAATAAATAACATACAGATTTGATGGTGGCCTATAAAACCCAAAGCGGCTCAAAGCAAAATCAAAAATAAAATCAGAAGTAATCAGGGACGTGCTATTTGCTGACAACTATGCTCTAAATGCCTGCTCTGAAAATGATCTGCAGAGCATCGTCAGTGACTTCTCAAGAGCATGCTCAGACTTTGGCCTTAGCATTAACACAAAAAAGATTGAAGTCTTATATTTGCATGCTCCAGGGAAAGTTTACTTGGAACAAAGCATCAAGATAAATGGACATGATATAAACGCAGTGGACAGATTCACATATCTTGGCAGCACACTCTCCAGAAACGGAAAGATTGATAATGAAATGGACCTGTGTATTACCAATGGCAGACTGTCTAAAAACGTCTGGAAAAGATGAGGTATCAACACAAATACAAAGCTAGGGATTTATCGAGCTGTCATCCTCCCTACATTGCTCTATGCCTCAGAAACATGGACAGTGTACAGAAAACATGCAAAGAAACTGAACCACTTCCACATGAAATATCTAAAAAAAATACTGAATGTCAAATGGCAAGACAAAACACCAGATACTGAAGTTCTTCGAAGAGCGGGTTTGCAAAGCATCCACACAATCCTGATGCAGTCCCAGCTGCGATGGGCAAGACACATCTGCAGAATGGAAGACCGCCACATCCCTAAACGACTCTTGTACTAAGCGAAGGCAAGCGCTCACAAGGCGGTCAAAGAAAATGCTTCAGGGACATCCTCAAAGCTTCTCTGAAGGCGTTCAGCATTGACCAAGCCACCTGGGAGACAGAGGCACATGACAGAGCATCATGGCGTTGTGCTGTGAAAACTGGCGCACAGGTTGCTGAGGAAAAGAGAACAATGGCAGAAGAGAAACGCCAGAGAAGAAAAGAAAGGCCAATGACACTAACTCCAGCTGGAATAACCTGCCCAGTGTGCAGCCAAACATTCCGGGCTGGCTCACATAGGTCTCACCAGTCTGGCTGCCTGGTCGTGCGGTCTGCGCGCTGGACTGTCGTTCGGATTTATCGCCGGTCGAGGGTTCAAACCCTGCCCGCTCCCATCCCTGTCGTCCTGCGGGAGGTTTGGACTAGGAAGTAAATTATCTTCAACTCTGAAGGAACATCCGAAACATGTAAAACAAACAAACAGTCACATTAGGAGGCACAAAACCCCAGTGCAAAGCCCTCAGCTCACTGGATGACAAAGTGGTCATCATCAAACCACGATGGACGAGCTATATATGCTTTCTCTTGGTAGCAATATCAAGATCAATTTTTTCTCTTCTATAATATGTATGCATTCATTCTTATACCATCCAATTATCCTATTCCTCTTCTTTTTATGACAATATGTTTTATATTTCGTGGTTTTTTAATATTACTTACAATGTGTTTTTCCAATGCTGATAGTTGCAATTTGATTCCAAAAATTAAGGATCAGTTCAGCATTCCATTTGACCATGCAAATCTAGTTGTGACCTGCATATTTTACTGCATGATGCAGACAAAGTTGTTTTCTGATGGAATTCTATTTAAGTATTGCCTTCTGTGCCTGTCTTTAACAAGGGCTTTTCTTTTGAATCTCAAATTTGGGTTTTATAATCTTAAGCTAAAATTTAGTGCTACTGATAGACTTTCCTTTTTATGAGGCAAAGTTTACTAATTCTGTACAATTAATGTAAGCTTTCTTTGATAAATGTTGGTCTAAATGCTGATTCTTTTCCAATTTAGGCAAAGAAATCTACTACAACTATTTTGATGTCCAGCCTTGTTGCCTTATCATTCATTCTTTCCAGTCAATCATTCATACAAGGCTTCTTTCACTTGCAGATTTTATTGGGATATACATAATGATAAATTTTATGTTGAAAAAATTACCCTTTAAATATATTAAGCAGAGCCTATCATTTAAAGGTTTAAATCTAATTATATTTTTTGTGGATACCATTTCCTTTTTAACAGCAGATTCCATACCACTAGTCCTGAAACTTTCATAATCATTCCATCTGATATCCCAAGATGTTTTTTGTTTTTTTTTAATGTTTCATAATGTTTGGCTAGCACATCTGTAACAAAGCAAACACTGTGTCCTTTTTCAGGCAGAGGTCTTTTTCCATTGTGATCAGCACATTTTTTTATGTATTATAGTTTTGGAATAATTTTATTATACTTTTCCATTGTCACCCAGAGTAAAAATCAAAAATAATATTTTTAAAAGAATGATTTCAATGGATCTCATTCACAAATCCTAAACAAACTACATTTTGCCATGTGGTTCTCTATATCTTCTATACAAATTATGCAATCCATAAAGGTTGTCATGTGATATGTAATTTTCATTGTTTTCTCAATATTATCAAGGGGCTAAATGTTGTTTATTTAAGACTGGTGAATGAGGTAAATTCAGAAAAAAAAAAAAAGAATTTTAAAATATAATATAATACCGGTATATAATTTTTGTAAGCTATGTAATTTAAATTTCAGAAAATATTAATGTTTTTTTTTACCTTCAAATATTTTTCTAAAAATATCCTTCTTGTTTCTACAGTTTCTTTATCTAATGTTTTGAAAGGTATTGTAGGCCAACGCTTTGGAACTTTGAGGTCTGTCAAGAATAGAATTTCAAGATTTATATTAAGATCAGAAGATTGTCTAATAGCTAAATATAACAATAATCATAACAAGAATAACAAGAAGCATATTATCACAAAAAGTTTAAGTTTGGATGCTTTATTTCTGAATGTCTGCTGGATCAAAATCTGTATTGTAGTAATTTCTGAATCTAAGAACTTGTTTTTTCCACTCAGTGACTTGAGTCAATCAAGCAGAAACACAAACAGTAATTAAAATGTCAAACACTTTAATTAAACAAACTTGATCTCATTTATATTTTGATCTATTTTATCTTCCAAAAAATGATCAAAGGAGAAGAAGGAAAGTATTTCATGCTGGAGAAATTCCTAAATTATTTTAACTCTTTCAAGTAAGACCCATAAAATTGTGGTTTAAATTTCACAGTAAACAAAAGTCATAGGCCATGCTTCTTGAGCTAAGCAAATGGTCTAGTGCAAGCACACTAGGAAAAAGAAGTGGTCCTAACAGTTGTTCAGTTTTCACTGCAGAGTTGTATGCAGGGCATGGCTCCTAACGAAAACTTAACAAAATAAAGTGGACATTTCTCGTCTAAAATATATGGTTTAAGTATAAGTTTAAGAATATTAAGTATTAAGAAGCAGGACCTCTTGGTGACACCGTTTTGGCACCATGGCTTTGGCAATAAATATGTAGACATATATTGTAAATTAGTCTTTCAAAAGATAAATTGCTTTTGTTGCATATGTTACAATTATGTGCATTTTTTATATGTACACTTTTTTTCCATAAGATTTTGAATCATAATTTGTTATATTATGCTATTATATGGCCACTTCATGTCAAATTTGTTAATGTTATGAAGATTTTAATATTAATCACTAAGAATTTATAAAGTGGCTTTTCATTTTGTGTGTGTGTCTCTAGCGGATCCAGAACTTTGGAGTGGGGGGGAATTTTTTCCTAACCCCCAGTAAATTGTAACCCTATGCATGTATATATATATATATATATATTATATAATATATATATATATATATATATATATATATATATATATATATACATACATACAGTGCTTTTTTGTGACGGTATATACTGGCATAGAGGCACCTTTTTCAAAGTGGGGAAAAAAAAATAACAGCCATGTTGAGGCCTTTCTCTTGACAGCTAAGGGGTCTGGAGGAGTGCTGTAAGCTCCCTGAGTGGCCTCGACACTAAAAGCGTTTTCTTGCATTCTTCACTGCAGAAACACATTCTCCTGACACCTACAGCTCATTATTCATCCTATTAAAAAATTACCTCTTGAATATTTTACTTAAAAAATATTCTAATATGAATTTATAGACCCTATTACTAAATTGCAAATACAACCGATTAGTTCCTTGAAAAGATAAGATACCCCACATATTTTAAATTAAGGCTTTGAGGATCACCGCCGAAAAAAATAATTTAAAAAATAATATTTTTTTTAAAATTCATTTGTAAGTGATACATTTTGTTCAATATGCATGTTTATAACTTTGTTTTGTTACAGAACTATAATTCAATGCTCTAAGCACAAAATTTCTGAAGTGGGAGGAGAAATTAAGTGGCCAATTAGATTCTACTCCAATTTTTTTGCATTTTTAGGATTCAATTTTTTTTTATTTTTTTTTTGTAAATATTTTTGTCTTTTTTTTTTAATATTTGTTTTGTTTTTAACTATCCTCCTTGAAAGGCTTTGTCCTCCTTATCAATCCTGTTTGGCCATTTAAATGTCTTGTAAAGCTAACCAAGCTATTACCAAATGATGTGACTAAGGTTTTTCATTATTCTCTATATTGTTTCCAGCTAGAATCTATTACGCAGTTTTCTAATGGCTTCAGCTTTATCTTCAATAACAAAAATGGTTGGATCTGATTGAAGCATCACAACCCAGAAATTATAAATGTTGCTTTAAAGGAAATTTCACTTAGACAAGTTTCTAGGAACTTCAATATACCAGTTGCCACCCTCCCTAATAATTTAAGCTTTGTGGGAGGCATCCTATCATTTCATGAAAGAAACTTTTGATGAGGAAGAGAATTTTTTTAAATGGCTTATCTACCTGTCTATCGCCATGGGTTTGGAAAAACAAATTCTGAAGTTGGAGAGACACTAAAGGTCTTTATAATAGCTTCCATAGATCCTACAGTTCAATAGCCATCATAAGACACCCACAAACAATATTGCTGTATGGTTTCTATAAGAAGACACACTGAACTGGTTTTACGAACCCCTCTAGGCTAGGCAAGAATAGAGCTGCTATTTCGCGTACTGATGTAGAAAAATGGTTCCTAGAGCTTTAAGACTAAACCAACAGCATTGACCCTTTATAAATGATCCAACCCGCATCTTCATTGCTGATGAAAGCGGATCTATAATTGACCTGAAAAGACAGGCAGTGTTATTGCGTGAAAAGACAGTAAGCATGTAAGCCTATACACGGTTACCTCAGACGGTGACGGTGCTAATGTGTAAAAATGCAGCAAAACAGTCTACCCATCCTCTATTAATTTATACATACAAAAGTAATCCCTGTAAAAATCTACTGCAAGACTTCCCTGATGCCTTATTACAAATTTCAGAAGAGGGTTGGATAACAACTTCTATATTCTATTCATGGTCTAAGAGAGAACCCTTTATTCCTGCTACCATCCTTATCCCTCAAGAAGCATGTGTTGCCATGACCGACGATGGGATTAATCTATAGAGTCCTTTGGAGAAGTTTTGAAGTGGAAGCACCTGAGATAGCCTCAAGCTGCTATAGGACTGCGACAAATTATCCCTTCAACCCAAACAAATTATTATTACACAAGCGACTACCTCAAAAGAAATGAGGTTTATGTTTCGATCAACAATATCAACATTTGTACCTCCCCCTCCCTTTTCAAAAGTAATTGGGGAGAGGGCGATTAAATTTATCGCCAACACTCCTTGACATAAAATAAATATTGTATAATATTATTATTTAATCTAAAGTATTTATATAGTAACTAAATACTTACACAAAATAGTAACTAAATATTTACAAAAATTGCTTAATAAATTATCAATTTCAAAAACTCATCCTTAACCTTAGGGGTTGGTGATGGAGTAAAGATGAAGCAATGAGCAGAGAATCATCTCTACATCCCCTCACGTGAATCCTGTGATGTCTATATTATATAATGACTCTTAATCCGGAGTCATTATTTCCACACATTCTCATGATTGTCATTTTTTTCCCTGTTTTGTCAGCTTTTCTTTTCTATCATTACAGTTGCTATTTTTAATAACATTATCAATAGCCCAGAGCCTAAGGATAAAATATACGTTAAAACTTTTAAATTATGTTCAAAATTAAGGTCGCTATTAAAGAGTGCCTAATTTTCCGCCTTATCAAAAGTGCCTAAATTTCTGGGTGCCTAAATATCCCATAAAGTGAATAGACAAACAACTAGTAAGGTAATCTCTGGAGGCCATCATGAGAATCCTGTCAGCTGGAGGTCCCCCACAGAGCATGGTGGTGATGTATAGGAATATGAAGAAATTCCCAGTGAAGCACAGTGGTGAAGAGTTAGAGTCACTCCTGTAGACTGAAAGAAATCCTTCGCAGACGGCAAAGGGTTCATGGAGATAACCTGCATTCTGATACCTTAAATAGACTTTTTCAAAGCTAGACATATGGAAAGTTTTTAAGAAAAATATTTCAGACATTAATTGTTGAACCAAGCCAAAGATAACAGTTTAAAAATTGAAAAGGTGAAGGTGGAGATGACAGTGCTGCCTGAAGATGGTCTGCTCAGCTGGGCATTGATTGCACTGATCAGATGTGTAGTTGTAGCACCTCAATTATGTAAAGATTAATATATTAATACCAGAAAAATATATAAGTGTGGTAGTATGTTTAACAAAATAAATTTATGGCACTGTAATTAAATAATGCTTACTTTTCAGATATTTTTTGTAAGCCTGTTGTCCCTCTAACCTTGACTGAAGATTAGTGAATTCACGATATCTTCTCTTTACTATACCAGTACGCATCACAGATTTGCCTTCTTCAGTAAAATACAAAGCTTCATACTACAGAGATTATAATATTAGATTTAACAAGTTATTAAATATATAACATTAGTAATTGTCAATTTTAAACAATTATGATCCTAATAAAAAATTATGCCTGATCTGAAATTTATAAGTCTATACAAAAGAAATCTCTGTATTTGTCTCAAATTTTGTAGCTATGAGCTATATGTACACAATTAGCTTATAAAGGGTTTCAACCCTGGAGTAGGTAATAAATCTCTTTTTGTGTGTGTGTGAATATCATCCTGCTCAAAATTATGATTGTAATGTTTCTATTAAAAGTAAAGTTCTCCTTTCAGACCTGCAATCTAAAGGGCAGATTATGTAAAGGTCATCTGTTTCTATGACCCAAGGTTAACGAGGGTGTCATGTGGCCAGCACAACAACCAACAACCTTTACTTTTTCCCAATAATGTCAGGTACCCATTAGAGTTGGTTGGACTCAGAGGCACCCAAGATCCCGAAATTAAAAATTCCAGTCTTCAGTAGGATTTGAACCTGGGACCCCGGTTCAGAAGCCAAACATTTTACTGCTCAGCCACCATACCTCCTGTTTCTGTTAGCTATTAATTATTAAGAATGCCTCTCAGAGACTCTACCTTTCTTACCTATTTTTCTTTGCTCTATTTGGGGGAAAAAAATAGTTTAAATTTAGAATATAATGAGATTAACGGCTAACGATCAGTTTTGTGGACTTCAAAAAAGCGTTTGATAGTGTCCACCAAGAATCACTATGGAAAATAGTTAGAGAATACGGTATCCCAGAAAAATTCGTCCAGATCCGACACCTTTACAGTCAGTCTAGTTGCTGCATTAAAACAGAAGAGGGAACAACCGAGTTTTTTACAATCGAGACAGGTGTGCATCTTATCTCCCTTCCTTTTCCTCCTAGCCATCGACTACATAATGAGGAGAGCAATGAACCAGACTGCCTTTGGTATTCCATGGCATGAACAACTCCGATTGACGGACTTGGACTTTGCTGATGATTTTGCACTACTCTGGGCTACAAATAAATGCATTCAAGAAATGACAGAGAGCCTAGACAGAGAGGCATCCAAAATTGGCCTCCGCATAAACTTGGATAAGACTAAAATTATGCGAGTGGGATATAAGGCAAAGGGTCTCCCCATCAGACTTGGCGAGTCAAAGCTTGAAGAGCTGGACAAGTTCACGTACCTTGGCAGCATCAAAACAAATGATGGAGCTGCTTACCATGATGTAGCGTGCCGAATAGGAAAGGCAGGGAGCATTTTCCAATTAAGAAAAGACTAAATGTGGCTCAACAGAGATGGCTGAGACGGATTTTGGGAGTCAGTTACACAGATCGGGTCTCAAACAAGGAAATCCTATGCCGAACTGGTATTCGAACACTTAGTGAGGTTGTGACTGAGCGTCGCATGAGGTTTGCGGGACATGTTCTACATCAAAATGAATTACGCACACCAAGAGTTGCGATAACATGGAAGCCAAAACGAGGAAAGCGCAAACAGGGAAGTCCTTGTATTACTTGGTGACACACCTTCATGGAGGACCTCAGAACAGTGTACACCAGGTGGGAGGGGGCTTCAGACATTGCCAGTGGCAGATCTTTATGGAGACAGCTTGCCTCCCAATGCGCCGAACGGCGCGGGAGGACTTAAGTCTAAGTCTAAGTAAGAGATTAAGTTTATGTTTATAAAAGTAACAATTTAACACTTACCTCTATTGTATACAGTGAGTAAGTAGAAGAACTTTTTTCATCCCGAAATGGAAATGCTTCAGGTATGGCAATATCCTGAAATATCCTCATGTCCTCAGAAATAGAAGGGTTTATTTGCTCAATCTCATCTTTTGACACAGTAGTATCATTCCAGTTTAAGGACATATCCCTTGGCAAAGGTTTGAGATCAGTGTACTCAATGAGGCTAGTAAACACTTGAGATGTTGATGATGATAAGCTTAAAAAGCTTGCTAATCCTGTGCTTGATATTAAATCAGTTTCTATGTATGCAGGAGAAATTAAATTAGTACTTTCTACTAAAACATCATCCACTAATACCTCAGGTGTATATAAGTCACTATCTAATTCTTTTTTCAAAGTTGTAGATTCAGTAAAAAGTGTTAAACATTTGTTGTTTTTTATGTTTTGCTGTGGCTCACTAGATTTTAAATCTGTACTTTTTTTTTTAAATAATGTATGTTTTGGAAAAGAGTTTGACATTTCAACAGCAATGCCATCACTGGTTGTTAAATAGCTTTTTTCACCCTCTACCAACAAACTTGGCAGCTGATGCAATGGTAGATAATGTGAATTTGGATCAACACCTGATACAGTGTTTTGTTGACCATCTATTACATCTTCTTGCTGATCAGAGTTTTCTTTCAGAGCTGTCAAAGCCAATTCAGATGAATTGATTTCAGTCAAATTACTGGGAGTATCCATAAACATTTGAGCATTCATATTATCTTTCTGCAAATCAGTGGTAAGTTCAACATGGCTTTCGGGGGATGTATACTTTTGATCTAGATATTCACTGTCTATATTGTTTAAGAAGGTATTGACAGGACTGTGATTTTGAGCAGACAAATGTGATTCAGAACTTTTTAGTTGATCTAGAAATTCCAAATTATTACCATGATAATCAGCTTTTCCAATTAGATCAGCTTCCTTTAATGTATAGATGTGATGACTAAATTTATCATTTGTGACCATTTCATTGATTTTAGTATTCAATTTCAAAGGTTCTTCAGTTACATTCCAATCATCATTTAAAATAACTTTTTTCTGAGATGTTGCAAGAATAATTGCTTCCAAAAGCCAGTCAGGATCTGATATTAAGTTAATAGCAGGAATGAAAATTTTGCTTGTAAGAATCTCTATTAATAAAATTTTAACTGAGATGCCATGCAGCAGATGTGGTTCAGCTAAACTCGAAAGAAGCAAGTTTACAATACCTCTCATGTATTTAATTTCATTAGATGTAGATTGCACAGCATAATGAATGTCTACTTTATTACAGAAAGCTTCATCGACAATTAAACATTTCTTAATATTGTCATTTTGAAAGACTTTCATATTATCCCTCTCATAAATCAGCTTAGCTTTTTTAAATGAGGCAAAATGATGCTGATAAAGCTGTAAAAATGCAATAACTAATATTTCTGTATGCTTTTGGTAACAATGCTCAGCTAGGTTTATGAAGGTTTGTTGCAATAACTGTTTTATATCTTTGGGAAATAGTGAATCACTGGAGATAGGAGAAAACCATGAATTCACAAAATCTCGAAATATTAAAAGCTGTATGGAGTTTAATTCTAAAACAACTGACTTGGGAATGTTTTCAGCCTTTTTCAAGTTTTTATTTCTTTGAATCCATTGCAAATCATTTACTAAATTTACTTGTTGTGCAAGTGATTCTTTTGATATAGATCTAGATGAATTATATGAGTGAGAGTTAGATATATTATCCAGTTTATCTTTCTTTTGCAAAATATAATAATATAAATCAAGATCATTGAAAAAATAGTCCAATCCCCATAATGATGATATATTTATAATATTGTGCAATAAACCATTCAAACAATAATAATCCTGTGTCACTATTATATTTGATATTTTTAATCCTAAAAAAACACTTGTAATGTACACAACCAGTAACGTCCAGCTAGAACATATCCATGAACAAAAGCAAACAAGTAGAAAAAGTAAAGATAATTTTTGTACACTTAAGTATCCAGATAAATGTAAATTTCCTAAATCTGAGACTGAGTTTGTTAATTGTGAATCCATTGTAATGATATCTCCAAGCTTGCCATTCAATATACACTGAGACCCTAGGGTATGTCTAGAGTCTAGTGTGAAGTTCGTCTTAGATTAAAGCCTAGAATTTGGAATAAAAAAAATGTATAGAATAGATCAAGTATAGATCTACTTTTATAGATCTACATCTAGATAAGGTTATGATTGAATACTTCAAGTTCATTGTTCATCATAATATTGACCCTCAAGAGTTCAAAATGTGTAGTTAAATCCCAGGCCGGGCCAAGCCAATACAGTTCAAAACTAGAATTTATATAGGTCTACATTCATACTAAATCAAGATACTCATATCGTATCAAATCATGGTATGTACTAAGACTGGGCCTACTACTTTTGGTAATTGCCGCATTGCATTGGGCATGATTATGATTGGTAAATTCACTTAAGACTTAGATACTAGACAGTCTAAGTCACACTAACTACTAAACTTTACTAAATTAAAACTTAAAACTAGATCTACTCATGATCTAGACCTAGAATACTAAGTCTAAGTCTGAGTCTAGTGGCTCTAGACATTTAGTTTATTAATTTAAATTTAATAAATAACAGTTACAATTATTATAATTAGGTCTAGAGTCTATATAGTAATATACTTATAATATTAATTATTATATAGACCTACGTCACCTAGTATAGATTATAGAGATCTAGACCTATTACTACTATTACTAGTATTACTATTAAATTACTATGACTATTAGACTTTAGTCTAATTAGTAGTATAGTTGTATCATTGTATACTATTACATTATTAGCCATGATTAGCATATTATAATTTAATATTTATATGAAAATATTAATATACTTGACTGACTGGTTGAATGCCTAGAATTTTACACTTACACTATAATCTATAAAATACTAGTCTATTAAGGGTAATTTAAGTCTATATATGCATATTACTAGACTAGATCTAGTATTCGTCTACCTATTCAGGCTATTGAATTAGCCAGAATTGACTATTGGTATTATAAAGAAGTAAAAGCTTCTGCCTTTATTGTTTACACTGTCTAGAGAGTGTTTGCGTTTCACACTGAACTATGTAATATAAAAGAAGCTCCTCTCTTCACACCATTTGTAAGCCTCCATGTATTAAGACTAAGGCTCCATACTGGGATTAATTCATTGTAGCACGGTCCAGGTATCTGGCAGTGCTCTGTAGGGTCTGCTTTTCTCCGTACAAAGCGAGACCCCCGCATGCACCATATCTATCTGTTGTTAGACACTTAGTTTGTATTTTTAGTTAAATAGAGACGCACCATAGACGCCATAGTAGACGCATTTTGAACGTGACTAGTGACTCTTTGACTTAGATGGGTTAGAGAATAATTAATGACAGAAAATCAGTTGGTGAAAGGATTCCATAGGGTTAGAACCCTAACAAAGACATCGACTGTGAATTAAACCTTATTCAAACTGTTCAACGGAGTTTCAGACTCGTCTCTTTACTGTTCAAACCGGTGGTACTTGTTTTGCTTGTGTGTTAATTGCACTGGAATACACCCGAACAAGAAACTCATACATTTGCTGAATAATCTGTCATAATCTAACAGTCATCAACAATTTAACTACAAGACAGGCATGCTTCCTTCACAGTGTTTCAAGACTAGTCGTATCTTCAAAATCACTAGCGGGTCCAGAGCTTTGGGTTGGGAGGGGGGGGCGAATTTTTTTCAAAACCCTAACCCTATGCATAAAAGTGCGAACAGCGCGCGCGCGCGCACACACACACACACATTGTGAAGAATGCAAGAAAACGCTTTTGTCGTTGGGGTTTTGCCCCGAACTCCATTAATAATTAATGAGCTGTAGATGTCAGAAGAATACGTTTCTGCAGTGAAAAAAAAGCAAGAAAGCGCTTTTGTCTTCGCCCCAAACTCCATTGATGGATAATGAGCTGTCATCATCATCATCATCACCAAACTCCATTAGAGTGAGGGTTGAGAGGCTCAAATCCTCTCTTGCAAAAGCCCTAAGCAGAAACCCTGCTGGCTTGCGTAGTGCATAAATGTCGCCGTACAGGTCGAGAATTTTGGGTTTCCAAGACTTGTGAATCAAAATTTGGTCATAGCCGCGAGAAATATGAGCCAACAGGACAGTGGCCTGTCCTGTACTGTGCTATAATAGCTTGCTCAGGCCTGGACAGCCTCCACCACAGGGAAGTGCGGTCAGGGCGACTCATGCGCTCCCAGACTCCATAGGCTTTTTGGGACTTGTCCCAGCACTCAAACAACTTTTCCATTTCTGTTTTTTGTATTATAGCCAGGGCTTGATGTAGATGTCAGGAGTATACGTTTCTGCAGTGAAAAAGCAAGAAAACGCTTTTGTCTTCGCCTCAAACTCCATTGATGATTAATGAGCTGTAGATATCAGGAAAATACGTTTCTGCAGTGAAAAAAGGAAGAAAACGCTTTTGTCGCCGGGGTTTCGCCCCGAACTCTATTGATGAGTAATTGTAGATGTCAGGAAAATGCGTTTCTACAGTGAAGAATGCAAGAAAACGCTTTTGTCGTCGGGGTTTCGCCCCGAACACCATTGATTATTAATGAGCTGTAGATGTCAGGAGAATACGTTTCTGCTATTCTTATATCCTTACTGGCGCCAAGTTGTACTAGGATGTCATCGCAACCCTTAGTATGCGTACTTCATTTTGAAGATTTAACAATATTAGTATTACTTTCTGCTTGAAGATTTAGTTACTAGTTTTTCTCCCCTGATAGAATTCAGTCCAAATCTGTGGAGAAAGAAACAAAAAGTTGAATAATTTAAAATGGAATTAGATGCTGGCTTTGGACAAATAGGGATTTATTGTCTTAAATATTGTTGTTACAGAATAATAATATTCTTCTACAATTAATCATTATTATGTGAGCTTCTGTCTTAACTTTTCTCTCAATACTCTGCTTTTAATATTCTTTAGTTCTTTAGAGACCTTATGCAGCGAAGATAGATACTTCTAAATAAATTCTAAGAAATAATAAAACAAAAAGGGCAATACATTTTCATCATATCAGAATGATCTTCCTTGTCAGCATAGATGATGTTACAAAATTATTTCTAATATAAAACAGCATATTTGTTTTGATTATTTAGCATAAATGTAATAAATTAATACAATGCTTCTTTCCTCTTGTAATAGGTGTCTAGGGGCTAGGGCTGATGTTGTAAATAGTGTGTTGCTATGCTTGAACTAGGTGAAAAATGATATGTTGTTCTTGTAATCTCACTTTCAATATATCATTATCATGACTTTCATCTTGCTTAGTACTGTAAATATATGTAAGTGTAATTTATCAATGTTGGTTGGCAGAAACAATAAATATAGAAAATAAAAACAACAAAAGATACAGAAATTTTATGAAGAGATTAGAAAATTACAGAAGTGGGAATCAAAATGGAGCATTTCTCTTCACCCAAAAAATGTCAATTATAAAGAGAAACAAAAAAACTAAAACAAATAAATACCACTAATCATATAAAAACTCCAAATACATAGGTGAAATAATAAATGACAAATTCCCATATTGATGAAATAATAAAAAAAAGATCAAACAAAGCATTAGGGTTTATTAAAAGAAATGTGTAGAAATCAAATTCACCTTGGTTTGGCCAATAATAGAATATGCATCCTCTGTGACCCTCAACTCAAGAAAACTAGAACAGACATAAAATAGAGCAGTGAGATTCATAACAAATGAATAATCACATTTGAATAGAGTAAACCTATGGAAAAATCATTCAATTAAGAATCCTTTAGGACAGAAGACTAAAAAGTAAGATAGCAATTATACATTAAACACTGAACCATAATCTTCAAATACAAAAACTAAACTTAATAAAATACTCAGAAAGACACCAAGATAAAGGCACATTTCTTGTTCCATATGCTAGGACAAACTTGTACAAATTCTTCTTACCTAGTGCTATTAGAGTAGGGAATGGGTTACCCAAATCAGCCACAGTTCAAGTCATTGATTAACATGCAAGACTTGATTGACCTAGGGACATGCGTAGAACTTAATTATCTTCTTTAAAAAAAAATTATGTCTGTATTTTATTAGATAAGAAAAAATGAAGCTCACCTTAATGCCTACTTCATCGAAACATCAACTTAATAGAGTCTCTGTATAAACCTTACTGTCTTAAAAATGCACACTAAACATGATAGTAATTAGTTTTGGAATGAAAAGAAAATTTATATAACCAGCAATAATAGTGCATGTTTTTCCACTTAGTATTAACAATGAATAATCCCCAGGTTACCTGGAGAGAAGAATTCAAGCATTTGTCTTAAGAGAGCTAGAATACAAATTATCATTAGTAAGGGTTGCTTAAAAAATTGTTAAGAAAAAACATCACTCTTGCATTTATCAAATTAACCAAAACTGTGGCCCAGGGTGAAGCTGGAGGAGCCATACATGAGTTAGGTAGTTTGCAGTACTTAGAACTACACCCTAGCAGAGCCTGCAACTCCGCTGATGCCAAAAGCTATTGGCACTTGCCACTCCTTTGGATACATCCCAGTTCTGTGGAGAGGGGGAAACTGTTGAGTGTGCAACATCATTCCAACCACAGCTAATGCCCAGGCATTCATCTCAATTTCATAAGAGGATCCAGAGTTGTTTTGCAACTCTAGGAGGCCATACATGCTTTTTTATAGTTGGGGAGTTACTTTAGAGGCAGGTTTAAAAAAAAAGAGATTTAGCTTGATGACATTCAACATTCCTTAACAGTATCAACTAACTTATATTGTTGGCCCTTCACATGTGTTATTTGACTTTGTTTTTTTAATGTTACTGCCGTTTGACTTATCTGCATAAGACACAGTGGGAAAGTGCCTAACAGATCCTTGTCTTCTGCGTTTAATTTTACTCTTTACTGACCTTCCATTCATAATAGCATGGCTATTTGTACAATTTTTGAAACCCTAAATATTAGCTTATTTATTAGAAATTAAATTCATGCTGATCCTTCTGCTCAAAAGGTGTGAGTTCTTGTTAATCTACATTCCATTGTAAAACATATGTTCTTTTTAATAGATTACAAAACAAGCTCCAATGTAGAAGGGCTGTAAGTTAATGATAGTTTTTAACTGAATTGAAACTCACTTAATAACTGCTAAAGCCTACTTCATCAAAAACATTCAGTGCCTTATTAGCTATGCATTATCTCCATCTTACCTTGAAAGAAGTTCTCTTGACCATTCAATCTGAATGTTTACAAGACAGCTAGAATACAATTTACCCTTTGTAAGGAATCCTTAAAAATACAAAAATGTTATAACATTTGCACTCATGTATTTGGCCAGTTAGCCAAAACTGTTGCCCGGAGTGCGGCTTGAGGAGCCATACATGAGCTAGGTAGTTGGAATTGCAGGTTTTTGACTATTCAAGAGAATATGGCTGTCATTTACCTTTCCAACTACCACACACTCCGTTAGTAGTTAGCGCATGCGATTCTGTGATTCTTGTTGATGAATGTGACAGATAAACTTGGTCCAATTATTCTTTCCTTTGATCCAATCTTGCCGCTGTCACTTTTGTAGCAATTTTTAGTAGGATAAGTAGTAACAAAGCAAGCAAACAAACAAACAAACAAACAAAAAAGACATGCTTGATGTATAAACCTGTGATTGCTGAAATACAAATTTCATTAATGGAAAGAAAAGCATTTAAAATATGAACAATGCAAACAAAAAAGTAATGAATGTAATTACACTGAAGTTTTAGATGGCCATTGTATGCATTGAGCAATTTTGTCTTGTTTTGGATTATTCAGTGTTATGTAACTTTCTGTACTGCGACATTTTTAGTCTAAATGTATTCAAAACATACCAAGATTGTTTTATGGAATTATATTACAATGTTTTTTTTAGAATCTTCACCTTTACTGTGTTTATGTGTAATTTTGTGCTGTGTTTTGTTACAGAGGAAATTTTGGACTATGAACTGTATGGTAGTAAAGCATTTATTTCTCTGGCCATGACCTCTATTGTGTCATAGCATAGTTTATCTGGCAAGAAGATATACCTGTCAGGTGGGTTTTGTCGCTTAGGTATGATATTATGGTCCCGTACCCTAACCTGAACAGAGTAACGCAAGAACCTAAAGGCAACAGCAATGTACATTATTTAACAACAAGATTGTATGTTAACAATTTAATGAATATATGATATGATGAAGCATACATTATGAATAATTATCAATAACATTTATAAAGCAATTCAAAGTACATTCAAAGCACACCTTAATCTCGGTGCCATAGTCGATCAGGCCTCTCAACACCAAAAAAACGCCACAAGCACTAGTCAACTACCAAACCTACATCTCAGACCTGACTCCAGCAGAGTCCCAAGCCTGCGTCCCTAGATAAGTAAAATACACACTCCTTTGAGACCGCCATTCTCACGATTATAAGAGCAACGATTTTAGATCTACGACATTTAGAAGATAGTAAAATAACTAACTTACCCAATACTGGGGAAAAAAACACATACAAGAAACTCACAGGAGATCTAGCCTCATCACACAACAGCAGCAAACACAAGTAAGCAAAAATGACATCAACAAAAGCGCGTTCCTAGAAACCAAAACTCTCAATCTCTTATGGTACACAAAGGAAAACACCAAAAGAAGATGCGCATGACAATACCATGTTGAATTTTGTGAAATTTGTGTTGTAATGAGCATTACGTCTAGCTGTCTATGGGCCTTAAATTGATTTTATAGATGGATTTTAAATAGATACAGAGTTTAAATACATTTTCTCTGACCATTGATATTACTGTGTTATGGTGGTATTGATACTGTTGAAACCTTCAAGTGTTGTACATTTCTATGGTGTACATCATTATTAAGTTATGGTTTAATTAATTCTTGAGCTACATTTTTTTTTCAGCATTATCTTATGTAGTAATAAACAAAACATTTAGTTTTAGTAGACATGTAACTTATGTCTTGTTATATGTTTTAGGTGTTAATTATCTAACCAGAAAAGTGATTGTCTTATGGAATTCTAGTAATTTTTAAAATCGTAAGCTGTTTAGTGCTGTACTGTGCTACAGAGAAAAATGAACTGTATGATGGTAAAGCAAAAAGTTCTCTAGCCATATCCTCTTATATGTTATAGCATAGTTTAAGGTGGCCAGAAGATGTACTATATATTCAGTTTAGTCTGAAATGTGTGTAGCAATAAACAATCAGATTTTGTCAACACATTGATATTGCAGATTACAGTGTCATGCAATATTATTTGGCTAAAAGCTCTACTGTTAAAAACTTCATGAGTTGTTCATTTTTTATGGTGTACATTTTTATCAGTTAATATCTTTTTTACTCTCAAGTCTTATGGTAGAAATGTATTCAGTAATAGACAAAACATTTTAATTTTATTTTACATGGCCATTCAGTGTCACTACAGAACTTGGTCTAAAGGTTGAAAAGTATTAATATTTGGATCAGGAGCAATACAGATGTAAGATTCTATGACAAATATTTGACCTGTTTATAGGTTCTACATTGCTTTGTCAGAAATGTATATGGAAGAGCAGAAATTAATCTACCAATGATCTGTATATTTTAGTAAAAATTTATCTGGTAAAATAAAACAAAAATGGCATCATTTTCTTTGGGTATTATCATTTCAGTGTCACAGGCATTGGTGTGTTTATTGATTGTTTTATTGTGATTTTTATTTTAGCCCATTTTGTTTATTGTCAAGGTAAAAATAGTCTTCTTAAGCATTATAATTAATACACAGAAATTTTACTTGGCCATGAATTGTCTATTTTACATTGTTGTGTTAGAAAGTGTTTCTCCACTCAAATTCCAACCATCATCCTACAAAAACAAGCACTACACAGGCCCCAACTAGTAAAATTGACTGCACAACAGATGGGCCATAGTCCTTTTCAGAACTATAGATTCCATCTATCAGCTGCCAAATTGAAGAGATAATAACCTTCACCACCCAAAGTAATTCCTCTTTTAACCTTTAAGTCTTCTAACAGAATAAGAAATGGCAGACCTAAGCTCCTAAGTCTGTATTTCTTTTATATCTAAGCTAACCTAACCTAAGAAAAAGCAGCTTTAAGAAAATTAAGGCTGTATTTCTTTTAGCTCTATGTCCCAAATAACCCTGAGTGGAGAAAAAATGTGTTTCTAAAGAGGAGATCAGCTTTTGTATGCAGATGATGCAGTGTAAATGAGAAGGGTGTAAAATAAAAAAAGGTTTTCCCAGCTGATGTCAGGTAATTTCTGTTAGGCTTTAATGAACAAAATGTTTTGGTCACACAACTAATCTAAGTAAAGTATCCAATTCAGAAATTTATGATCTATAGGTCTTTTTTCTGTGGCCCATGTTTACCAAGGATGTCAGGCAAACACAACTTTACTTTGCCCAACTATTGTTAGGTACCCAAATAAAGTTGATTCAATGCACACTAAAAGCCTGAAACTCAAACCCCATGTTTTCAAATGAATTGTTTGAGAGCCAAACACTTTACAACACTCCAAATAAAACATACAAAACATATATAAGGTGCTTGTGTCTAAATATTGTTTTTATTTTTTAATTCATAGCAGCCTAAAATTGAAGGTAAAAAAACAAACTCATCTGGTTTTGAATTCCACACCAAAATATCTAAAACCCAACCTGAAAGAAAAGCTTTCATAGAAAAAAAAAATTGACTTTTTTCTCACCCAACACAAACTAATAAAAGTAAAAATAAATAGAAAAAATCAAACAATATATGAGGAGAAAACAATTTTTAAAAGCTGTAGGCAGGACTCATTAAAGGAAACAAAATAACTTCACCTTAATCTAGAAGTGACATGATGAGTTCTAGGATTTTGGCTTCCTTTTCATCCATGGCTCTTCATTGTAAAAGAAATTGCTTATCAATGGCTGGAAAAAGTAACTAAGATTTTAAATTTTCATCCTGAGGTATAACCATTTTTTTAACGTAATTAAATCTAGGCAGCAAAAAAGGATATTACAAAAATAACTTACCTGTTTCACATTCCACACTTGATGGTCTTCTAAGGGTAACTTCAGCTGAAAGAAATGCTTTCAAACTAAAAGAATTAGACTTTTTCTCTTAAATCACTAACTTAAAATGCTAACAAAAGTTGGAAAGGATTGGAAGAGGACATAACAGAAGAAAAAGAGAAGAAATCAAAACAAACTATAATATAGACGGAAGATATAAAAAAATGTAAAGATATTACAAAAAGACTGACACTACAAAACAGAGAAAAGATGTGAACAACTCTCTTTAAGGTGCTTTAAATCAAATCGTTCACAGAAAATGAAAGACAATACAACTGAAGAAAGACCCACATAAGAGACACAGACATCAAATGGGTAAAACACCCCTACACATAGAACTCATTAAAGGAATCAAATTAACTTCACCTTTATCTAGAAGTGACATGATGAGTTCTAGGATTTCGGCTTCCTTTTCATCCATGGCTCTTCATCTGTAAAAGAAATTGCTTATCAAAGGCTGGAAAAAGTAACTAAGATTTTAAATTTTCATCCTAAGGTATAACCTATTTTTGAAAGTAATTAAATCTAGGCAGCAAAAAAGGATATTACAAAAATAACTTACCTGTTTCACATTCCACACTTGATGGTCTTCTAAGGGTAACTTCAGCTGAAAGAAATGCTTTCAAACTAAAAGAATTAGACTTTTTCTCTTTAATCACTAACTTAAAATGCTAACAAAAGTTGGAAAGGATTGGAAGAGGACAAAACAGAAGAAAAAGAGAAGCAATCAAAACAAACTATAATATAGACATAAGATATACAAAAATGTAAAGAAAGTACAAAAAGACTGACACTACAAAATAGAGAAAAGATGTGAACAACTCTCTTTAAGGTGCTTTAAATCAAATCGTTCACAGAAAATGAAAGACAATACAACTGAAGAAAGACCCACATAAGAGACACAGACATCAAATGGGTAAAACACCCCTATAAATAGAACTCATTAAAGGAATCAAATTAACTTCACCTTTATCTAGAAGTGACATGATGAGTTCTAGGATTTTGGCTTCCTTTTCATCCATGGCTCTTCATCTGTAAAAGAAATTGCTTATCAATGGCTGGAAAAAGTAACTAAGATTTTAAATTTTCATCCTGAGGTATAACCATTTTTTAATGTAATTAAATCTAGGCAGCAAAAAAGGATATTACAAAAATAACTTACCTGTTTCACATTCCACACTTGATGGTCTTCAAAGGGTAACTTCAGCTGAAAGAAATGCTTTCAAACTAAAAGAATTAGACTTTTTCTCTTTAATCACTAACTTAAAATGCTAACAAAAGTTGGAAAGGATTGGAAGAGGACAAAACAGAAGAAAAAGAGAAGCAATCAAAACAAACTATAATATAGACATAAGATATAAAAAAATGTAAAGAAAGTACAAAAAGACTGACACTACAAAACAGAGAAAAGATGTGAACAACTCTCTTTAAGGTGCTTTAAATCAAATCGTTCACAGAAAATGAAAGACAATACAACTGAAGAAAGACCCACATAAGAGACACAGACATCAAATGGGTAAAACACCCCTACACATAGAACTCATTAAAGGAATCAAATTAACTTCACCTTTATCTAGAAGTGACATGATGAGTTCTAGGATTTTGGCTTCCTTTTCATCCATGGCTCTTCATCTGTAAAAGAAATTGCTTATCAATGGCTGGAAAAAGTAACTAAGATTTTAAATTTTCATCCTGAGGTATAACCATTCTTTAAACGTAATTAAATCTAGGCAGCAAAAAAGGATATTACAAAAATAACTTACCTGTTTCACATTCCACACTTGATGGTCTTCTAAGGGTAACTTCAGCTGAAAAAAATGCTTTCAAACTAAAAGAATTAGACTTTTTCTCTTTAATCACTAACTTAAAATACTAACAAAAGTTGGAAAGGATTGGAAGAGGACAAAACAGAAGAAAAAGAGAAGCAATCAAAACAAACTATAATATAGACGGAAGATATAAAAAAATGTAAAGACATTACAAAAAGACTGACACTACAAAACAGAGAAAAGATGTGAACAACTCTCTTTAAGGTGCTTTAAATCAAATCGTTCACAGACACGAACAAAGAAAATGAAAGACAATACAACTGAAGAAAGACCCACATAAGAGACACAGACATCAAATGGGTAAAACACCCCTATAAATAGAACTCATTAAAGGAATCAAATTAACTTCACCTTTATCTAGAAGTGACATGATGAGTTCTAGGATTTTGGCTTCCTTTTCATCCATGGCTCTTCATCTGTAAAAGAAATTGCTTATCAATGGCTGGAAAAAGTAACTAAGATTTTAAATTTTCATCCTGAGGTATAACCATTTTTTTAACGTAATTAAATCTAGGCAGCAAAAAAGGATATTACAAAAATAACTTACCTGTTTCACATTCCACACTTGATGGTCTTCTAAGGGTAACTTCAGCTGAAAGAAATGCTTTCAAACTAAAAGAATTAGACTTTTTCTCTTAAATCACTAACTTAAAATGCTAACAAAAGTTGGAAAGGATTGGAAGAGGACATAACAGAAGAAAAAGAGAAGAAATCAAAACAAACTATAATATAGACATAAGATATAAAAAAATGTAAAGACAGTACAAAAAGACTGACACTACAAAACAGAGAAAAGATGTGAACAACTCTCTTTAAGGTGCTTTAAATCAAATCGTTCACAGAAAATGAAAGACAATACAACTGAAGAAAGACCCACATAAGAGACACAGACATCAAATGGGTAAAACACCCCTACACATAGAACTCATTAAAGGAATCAAATTAACTTCACCTTTATCTAGAAGTGACATGATGAGTTCTAGGATTTTGGCTTCCTTTTCATCCATGGCTCTTCATCTGTAAAAGAAATTGCTTATCAATAGCTGGAAAAAGTAACTAAGATTTTAAATTTTCATCCTGAGGTATAACCATTTTTTTAACGTAATTAAATCTAGGCAGCAAAAAAGGATATTACAAAAATAACTTACCTGTTTCACATTCCACACTTGATGGTCTTCAAAGGGTAACTTCAGCTGAAAGAAATGCTTTCAAACTAAAAGAATTAGACTTTTTCTCTTTAATCACTAACTTAAAATGCTAACAAAAGTTGGAAAGGATTGGAAGAGGACAAAACAGAAGAAAAAGAGAAGCAATCAAAACAAACTATAATATAGACATAAGATATAAAAAAAATGTAAAGAAAGTACAAAAAGACTGACACTACAAAATAGAGAAAAGATGTGAACAACTCTCTTTAAGGTGCTTTAAATCAAATCGTTCACAGAAAATGAAAGACAATACAACTGAAGAAAGACCCATATAAGAGACACAGACATCAAATGGGTAAAACACCCATACACATAGAACTCATTAAAGGAATCAAATTAACTTCACCTTTATCTAGAAGTGACATGATGAGTTCTAGGATTTTGGCTTCCTTTTCATCCATGGCTCTTCATCTGTAAAAGAAATTGCTTATCAATGCCTGGAAAAAGTAACTAAGATTTTAAATTTTCATCCTAAGGTATAACCTATTTTTGAAAGTAATTAAATCTAGGCAGCAAAAAAGGATATTACAAAAATAACTTACCTGTTTCACATTCCACACTTGATGGTCTTCTAAGGGTAACTTCAGCTGAAAGAAATGCTTTCAAACTAAAAGAATTAGACTTTTTCTCTTTAATCACTAACTTAAAATGCTAACAAAAGTTGGAAAGGATTGGAAGAGGACAAAACAGAAGAAAAAGAGAAGCAATCAAAACAAACTATAATATAGACATAAGATATACAAAAATGTAAAGAAAGTACAAAAAGACTGACACTACAAAATAGAGAAAAGATGTGAACAACTCTCTTTAAGGTGCTTTAAATCAAATCGTTCACAGAAAATGAAAGACAATACAACTGAAGAAAGACCCACATAAGAGACACAGACATCAAATGGGTAAAACACCCATACACATAGAACTCATTAAAGGAATCAAATTAACTTCACCTTTATCTAGAAGTGACATGATGAGTTCTAGGATTTTGGCTTCCTTTTCATCCATGGCTCTTCATCTGTAAAAGAAATTGCTTATCAATGGCTGGAAAAAGTAACTAAGATTTTAAATTTTCATCCTGAGGTATAACCATTTTTTTAACGTAATTAAATCTAGGCAGCAAAAAAGGATATTACAAAAATAACTTACCTGTTTCACATTCCACACTTGATGGTCTTCTAAGGGTAACTTCAGCTGAAAGAAATGCTTTCAAACTAAAAGAATTAGACTTTTTCTCTTAAATCACTAACTTAAAATGCTAACAAAAGTTGGAAAGGATTGGAAGAGGACATAACAGAAGAAAAAGAGAAGAAATCAAAACAAACTATAATATAGACATAAGATATAAAAAAATGTAAAGACATTACAAAAAGACTGACACTACAAAACAGAGAAAAGATGTGAACAACTCTCTTTAAGGTGCTTTAAATCAAATCGTTCACAGAAAATGAAACACAATACAACTGAAGAAAGACCCACATAAGAGACACAGACATCAAATGGGTAAAACACCCCTACACATAGAACTCATTAAAGGAATCAAATTAACTTCACCTTTATCTAGAAGTGACATGATGAGTTCTAGGATTTTGGCTTCCTTTTCATCCATGGCTCTTCATCTGTAAAAGAAATTGCTTATCAATAGCTGGAAAAAGTAACTAAGATTTTAAATTTTCATCCTGAGGTATAACCATTTTTTTAACGTAATTAAATCTAGGCAGCAAAAAAGGATATTACAAAAATAACTTACCTGTTTCACATTCCACACTTGATGGTCTTCAAAGGGTAACTTCAGCTGAAAGAAATGCTTTCAAACTAAAAGAATTAGACTTTTCTCTTTAATCACTAACTTAAAATGCTAACAAAAGTTGGAAAGGATTGGAAGAGGACAAAACAGAAGAAAAAGAGAAGCAATCAAAACAAACTATAATATAGACATAAGATATAAAAAAATGTAAAGACATTACAAAAAGACTGACACTACAAAACAGAGAAAAGATGTGAACAACTCTCTTTAAGGTGCTTTAAATCAAATTGTTCACAGACACGAACAAAGAAAATGAAAGACAATACAACTGAAGAAAGACCCACATAAGAGACACAGACATCAAATGGGTAAAACACCCCTATAAATAGAACTCATTAAAGGAATCAAATTAACTTCACCTTTATCTAGAAGTGACATGATGAGTTCTAGGATTTTGGCTTCCTTTTCATCCATGGCTCTTCATTGTAAAAGAAATTGCTTATCAATGGCTGGAAAAAGTAACTAAGATTTTAAATTTTCATCCTGAGGTATAACCATTTTTTTAACGTAATTAAATCTAGGCAGCAAAAAAGGATATTACAAAAATAACTTACCTGTTTCACATTCCACACTTGATGGTCTTCTAAGGGTAACTTCAGCTGAAAGAAATGCTTTCAAACTAAAAGAATTAGACTTTTTCTCTTAAATCACTAACTTAAAATGCTAACAAAAGTTGGAAAGGATTGGAAGAGGACATAACAGAAGAAAAAGAGAAGAAATCAAAACAAACTATAATATAGACATAAGATATAAAAAAATGTAAAGACAGTACAAAAAAGACTGACACTACAAAACAGAGAAAAGATGTGAACAACTCTCTTTAAGGTGCTTTAAATCAAATCGTTCACAGAAAATGAAAGACAATACAACTGAAGAAAGACCCACATAAGAGACACAGACATCAAATGGGTAAAACACCCATACACATAGAACTCATTAAAGGAATCAAATTAACTTCACCTTTATCTAGAAGTGACATGATGAGTTCTAGGATTTTGGCTTCCTTTTCATCCATGGCTCTTCATCTGTAAAAGAAATTGCTTATCAATGGCTGGAAAAAGTAACTAAGATTTTAAATTTTCATCCTGAGGTATAACCATTCTTTAAACGTAATTAAATCTAGGCAGCAAAAAAGGATATTACAAAAATAACTTACCTGTTTCACATTCCACACTTGATGGTCTTCTAAGGGTAACTTCAGCTGAAAAAAATGCTTTCAAACTAAAAGAATTAGACTTTTTCTCTTTAATCACTAACTTAAAATACTAACAAAAGTTGGAAAGGATTGGAAGAGGACAAAACAGAAGAAAAAGAGAAGCAATCAAAACAAACTATAATATAGACGGAAGATATAAAAAAATGTAAAGACATTACAAAAAGACTGACACTACAAAACAGAGAAAAGATGTGAACAACTCTCTTTAAGGTGCTTTAAATCAAATCGTTCACAGACACGAACAAAGAAAATGAAAGACAATACAACTGAAGAAAGACCCACATAAGAGACACAGACATCAAATGGGTAAAACACCCCTATAAATAGAACTCATTAAAGGAATCAAATTAACTTCACCTTTATCTAGAAGTGACATGATGAGTTCTAGGATTTTGGCTTCCTTTTTCATCCATGGCTCTTCATCTGTAAAAGAAATTGCTTATCAATGGCTGGAAAAAGTAACTAAGATTTAAAATTTTCATCCTGAGGTATAACCATTTTTTTAACGTAATTAAATCTAGGCAGCAAAAAAGGATATTACAAAAATAACTTACCTGTTTCACATTCCACACTTGATGGTCTTCTAAGGGTAACTTCAGCTGAAAGAAATGCTTTCAAACTAAAAGAATTAGACTTTTTCTCTTAAATCACTAACTTAAAATGCTAACAAAAGTTGGAAAGGATTGGAAGAGGACATAACAGAAGAAAAAGAGAAGAAATCAAAACAAACTATAATATAGACATAAGATATAAAAAAATGTAAAGACAGTACAAAAAGACTGACACTACAAAACAGAGAAAAGATGTGAACAACTCTCTTTAAGGTGCTTTAAATCAAATCGTTCACAGAAAATGAAAGACAATACAACTGAAGAAAGACCCACATAAGAGACACAGACATCAAATGGGTAAAACACCCCTACACATAGAACTCATTAAAGGAATCAAATTCACTTCACCTTTATCTAGAAGTGACATGATGAGTTCTAGGATTTTGGCTTCCTTTTCATCCATGGCTCTTCATCTGTAAAAGAAATTGCTTATCAATAGCTGGAAAAAGTAACTAAGATTTTAAATTTTCATCCTGAGGTATAACCATTTTTTTAACGTAATTAAATCTAGGCAGCAAAAAAGGATATTACAAAAATAACTTACCTGTTTCACATTCCACACTTGATGGTCTTCAAAGGGTAACTTCAGCTGAAAGAAATGCTTTCAAACTAAAAGAATTAGACTTTTTCTCTTTAATCACTAACTTAAAATGCTAACAAAAGTTGGAAAGGATTGGAAGAGGACAAAACAGAAGAAAAAGAGAAGCAATCAAAACAAACTATAATATAGACATAAGATATAAAAAAAATGTAAAGAAAGTACAAAAAGACTGACACTACAAAATAGAGAAAAGATGTGAACAACTCTCTTTAAGGTGCTTTAAATCAAATCGTTCACAGAAAATGAAAGACAATACAACTGAAGAAAGACCCATATAAGAGACACAGACATCAAATGGGTAAAACACCCATACACATAGAACTCATTAAAGGAATCAAATTAACTTCACCTTTATCTAGAAGTGACATGATGAGTTCTAGGATTTTGGCTTCCTTTTCATCCATGGCTCTTCATCTGTAAAAGAAATTGCTTATCAATGCCTGGAAAAAGTAACTAAGATTTTAAATTTTCATCCTAAGGTATAACCTATTTTTGAAAGTAATTAAATCTAGGCAGCAAAAAAGGATATTACAAAAATAACTTACCTGTTTCACATTCCACACTTGATGGTCTTCTAAGGGTAACTTCAGCTGAAAGAAATGCTTTCAAACTAAAAGAATTAGACTTTTTCTCTTTAATCACTAACTTAAAATGCTAACAAAAGTTGGAAAGGATTGGAAGAGGACAAAACAGAAGAAAAAGAGAAGCAATCAAAACAAACTATAATATAGACATAAGATATACAAAAATGTAAAGAAAGTACAAAAAGACTGACACTACAAAATAGAGAAAAGATGTGAACAACTCTCTTTAAGGTGCTTTAAATCAAATCGTTCACAGAAAATGAAAGACAATACAACTGAAGAAAGACCCACATAAGAGACACAGACATCAAATGGGTAAAACACCCATACACATAGAACTCATTAAAGGAATCAAATTAACTTCACCTTTATCTAGAAGTGACATGATGAGTTCTAGGATTTTGGCTTCCTTTTCATCCATGGCTCTTCATCTGTAAAAGAAATTGCTTATCAATGGCTGGAAAAAAGTAACTAAGATTTTAAATTTTCATCCTGAGGTATAACCATTTTTTTAACGTAATTAAATCTAGGCAGCAAAAAAGGATATTACAAAAATAACTTACCTGTTTCACATTCCACACTTGATGGTCTTCTAAGGGTAACTTCAGCTGAAAGAAATGCTTTCAAACTAAAAGAATTAGACTTTTTCTCTTAAATCACTAACTTAAAATGCTAACAAAAGTTGGAAAGGATTAGAAGAGGACATAACAGAAGAAAAAGAGAAGAAATCAAAACAAACTATAATATAGACATAAGATATAAAAAAATGTAAAGACATTACAAAAAGACTGACACTACAAAACAGAGAAAAGATGTGAACAACTCTCTTTAAGGTGCTTTAAATCAAATCGTTCACAGAAAATGAAACACAATACAACTGAAGAAAGACCCACATAAGAGACACAGACATCAAATGGGTAAAAACACCCCTACACATAGAACTCATTAAAGGAATCAAATTAACTTCACCTTTATCTAGAAGTGACATGATGAGTTCTAGGATTTTGGCTTCCTTTTCATCCATGGCTCTTCATCTGTAAAAGAAATTGCTTATCAATAGCTGGAAAAAGTAACTAAGATTTTAAATTTTCATCCTGAGGTATAACCATTTTTTTAACGTAATTAAATCTAGGCAGCAAAAAAGGATATTACAAAAATAACTTACCTGTTTCACATTCCACACTTGATGGTCTTCAAAGGGTAACTTCAGCTGAAAGAAATGCTTTCAAACTAAAAGAATTAGACTTTTCTCTTTAATCACTAACTTAAAATGCTAACAAAAGTTGGAAAGGATTGGAAGAGGACAAAACAGAAGAAAAAGAGAAGCAATCAAAACAAACTATAATATAGACATAAGATATAAAAAAATGTAAAGACATTACAAAAAGACTGACACTACAAAACAGAGAAAAGATGTGAACAACTCTCTTTAAGGTGCTTTAAATCAAATCGTTCACAGACACGAACAAAGAAAATGAAAGACAATACAACTGAAGAAAGACCCACATAAGAGACACAGACATCAAATGGGTAAAACACCCCTATAAATAGAACTCATTAAAGGAATCAAATTAACTTCACCTTTATCTAGAAGTGACATGATGAGTTCTAGGATTTTGGCTTCCTTTTCATCCATGGCTCTTCATTGTAAAAGAAATTGCTTATCAATGGCTGGAAAAAGTAACTAAGATTTTAAATTTTCATCCTGAGGTATAACCATTTTTTTAACGTAATTAAATCTAGGCAGCAAAAAAGGATATTACAAAAATAACTTACCTGTTTCACATTCCACACTTGATGGTCTTCTAAGGGTAACTTCAGCTGAAAGAAATGCTTTCAAACTAAAAGAATTAGACTTTTTCTCTTAAATCACTAACTTAAAATGCTAACAAAAGTTGGAAAGGATTGGAAGAGGACATAACAGAAGAAAAAGAGAAGAAATCAAAACAAACTATAATATAGACATAAGATATAAAAAAATGTAAAGACAGTACAAAAAGACTGACACTACAAAACAGAGAAAAGATGTGAACAACTCTCTTTAAGGTGCTTTAAATCAAATCGTTCACAGAAAATGAAAGACAATACAACTGAAGAAAGACCCACATAAGAGACACAGACATCAAATGGGTAAAACACCCATACACATAGAACTCATTAAAGGAATCAAATTAACTTCACCTTTATCTAGAAGTGACATGATGAGTTCTAGGATTTTGGCTTCCTTTTCATCCATGGCTCTTCATCTGTAAAAGAAATTGCTTATCAATGGCTGGAAAAAGTAACTAAGATTTTAAATTTTCATCCTAAGGTATAACCTATTTTTGAAAGTAATTAAATCTAGGCAGCAAAAAAGGATATTACAAAAATAACTTACCTGTTTCACATTCCACACTTGATGGTCTTCTAAGGGTAACTTCAGCTGAAAGAAATGCTTTCAAACTAAAAGAATTAGACTTTTTCTCTTTAATCACTAACTTAAAATGCTAACAAAAGTTGGAAAGGATTGGAAGAGGACAAAACAGAAGAAAAAGAGAAGCAATCAAAACAAACTATAATATAGACATAAGATATACAAAAATGTAAAGAAAGTACAAAAAGACTGACACTACAAAATAGAGAAAAGATGTGAACAACTTTCTTTAAGGTGCTTTAAATCAAATCGTTCACAGAAAATGAAAGACAATACAACTGAAGAAAGACCCACATAAGAGACACAGACATCAAATGGGTAAAACACCCCTACACATAGAACTCATTAAAGGAATCAAATTAACTTCACCTTTATCTAGAAGTGACATGATGAGTTCTAGGATTTTGGCTTCCTTTTCATCCATGGCTCTTCATCTGTAAAAGAAATTGCTTATCAATAGCTGGAAAAAGTAACTAAGATTTAAATTTTCATCCTGAGGTATAACCATTTTTTTAACGTAATTAAATCTAGGCAGCAAAAAAGGATATTACAAAAATAACTTACCTGTTTCACATTCCACACTTGATGGTCTTCAAAGGGTAACTTCAGCTGAAAGAAATGCTTTCAAACTAAAAGAATTAGACTTTTTCTTTTTAATCACTAACTTAAAATGCTAACAAAAGATGGAAAGGATTGGAAGAGGACAAAACAGAATAAAAAGAGAAGAAATCAAAACAAACTATAATATAGACATAAATTATAAAAAAATGTAAAGACAGTACAAAAAGACTGACACTACAAAACAGAGAAAAGATGTGAACAACTCTCTTTAAGGTGCTTTAAATCAAATCGTTCACAGACACGAACAAAGAAAATGAAAGACAATACAACTAAAGAAAGACCCACATAAGAGACACAGACATCAAATGGGTAAAACACCCATACACATAGAACTCATTAAAGGAATCAAATTAACTTCACCTTTATCTAGAAGTGACATGATGAGTTCTAGGATTTTGGCTTCCTTTTCATCCATGGCTCTTCATCTGTAAAAGAAATTGCTTATCAATGGCTGGAAAAAGTAACTAAGATTTTAAATTTTCATCCTAAGGTATAACCTATTTTTGAAAGTAATTAAATCTAGGCAGCAAAAAAGGATATTACAAAAATAACTTACCTGTTTCACATTCCACACTTGATGGTCTTCAAAGGGTAACTTCAGCTGAAAGAAATGCTTTCAAACTAAAAGAATTAGACTTTTTCTCTTTAATCACTAACTTAAAATGCTAACAAAAGTTGGAAAGGATTGGAAGAGGACAAAACAGAAGAAAAAGAGAAGCAATCAAAACAAACTATAATATAGACATAAGATATAAAAAAAATGTAAAGAAAGTACAAAAAGACTGACACTACAAAATAGAGAAAAGATGTGAACAACTCTCTTTAAGGTGCTTTAAATCAAATCGTTCACAGAAAATGAAAGACAATACAACTGAAGAAAGACCCATATAAGAGACACAGACATCAAATGGGTAAAACACCCATACACATAGAACTCATTAAAGGAATCAAATTAACTTCACCTTTATCTAGAAGTGACATGATGAGTTCTAGGATTTTGGCTTCCTTTTCATCCATGGCTCTTCATCTGTAAAAGAAATTGCTTATCAATGCCTGGAAAAAGTAACTAAGATTTTAAATTTTCATCCTAAGGTATAACCTATTTTTGAAAGTAATTAAATCTAGGCAGCAAAAAAGGATATTACAAAAATAACTTACCTGTTTCACATTCCACACTTGATGGTCTTCTAAGGGTAACTTCAGCTGAAAGAAATGCTTTCAAACTAAAAGAATTAGACTTTTTCTCTTTAATCACTAACTTAAAATGCTAACAAAAGTTGGAAAGGATTGGAAGAGGACAAAACAGAAGAAAAAGAGAAGCAATCAAAACAAACTATAATATAGACATAAGATATACAAAAATGTAAAGAAAGTACAAAAAGACTGACACTACAAAATAGAGAAAAGATGTGAACAACTCTCTTTAAGGTGCTTTAAATCAAATCGTTCACAGAAAATGAAAGACAATACAACTGAAGAAAGACCCACATAAGAGACACAGACATCAAATGGGTAAAACACCCATACACATAGAACTCATTAAAGGAATCAAATTAACTTCACCTTTATCTAGAAGTGACATGATGAGTTCTAGGATTTTGGCTTCCTTTTCATCCATGGCTCTTCATCTGTAAAAGAAATTGCTTATCAATGGCTGGAAAAAGTAACTAAGATTTTAAATTTTCATCCTGAGGTATAACCATTTTTTTAACGTAATTAAATCTAGGCAGCAAAAAAGGATATTACAAAAATAACTTACCTGTTTCACATTCCACACTTGATGGTCTTCTAAGGGTAACTTCAGCTGAAAGAAATGCTTTCAAACTAAAAGAATTAGACTTTTTCTCTTAAATCACTAACTTAAAATGCTAACAAAAGTTGGAAAGGATTGGAAGAGGACATAACAGAAGAAAAAGAGAAGAAATCAAAACAAACTATAATATAGACATAAGATATAAAAAAATGTAAAGACATTACAAAAAGACTGACACTACAAAACAGAGAAAAGATGTGAACAACTCTCTTTAAGGTGCTTTAAATCAAATCGTTCACAGAAAATGAAACACAATACAACTGAAGAAAGACCCACATAAGAGACACAGACATCAAATGGGTAAAACACCCCTACACATAGAACTCATTAAAGGAATCAAATTAACTTCACCTTTATCTAGAAGTGACATGATGAGTTCTAGGATTTTGGCTTCCTTTTCATCCATGGCTCTTCATCTGTAAAAGAAATTGCTTATCAATAGCTGGAAAAAGTAACTAAGATTTTAAATTTTCATCCTGAGGTATAACCATTTTTTTAACGTAATTAAATCTAGGCAGCAAAAAAGGATATTACAAAAATAACTTACCTGTTTCACATTCCACACTTGATGGTCTTCAAAGGGTAACTTCAGCTGAAAGAAATGCTTTCAAACTAAAAGAATTAGACTTTTCTCTTTAATCACTAACTTAAAATGCTAACAAAAGTTGGAAAGGATTGGAAGAGGACAAAACAGAAGAAAAAGAGAAGCAATCAAAACAAACTATAATATAGACATAAGATATAAAAAAATGTAAAGACATTACAAAAAGACTGACACTACAAAACAGAGAAAAGATGTGAACAACTCTCTTTAAGGTGCTTTAAATCAAATCGTTCACAGACACGAACAAAGAAAATGAAAGACAATACAACTGAAGAAAGACCCACATAAGAGACACAGACATCAAATGGGTAAAACACCCCTATAAATAGAACTCATTAAAGGAATCAAATTAACTTCACCTTTATCTAGAAGTGACATGATGAGTTCTAGGATTTTGGCTTCCTTTTCATCCATGGCTCTTCATTGTAAAAGAAATTGCTTATCAATGGCTGGAAAAAGTAACTAAGATTTTAAATTTTCATCCTGAGGTATAACCATTTTTTTAACGTAATTAAATCTAGGCAGCAAAAAAGGATATTACAAAAATAACTTACCTGTTTCACATTCCACACTTGATGGTCTTCTAAGGGTAACTTCAGCTGAAAGAAATGCTTTCAAACTAAAAGAATTAGACTTTTTCTCTTAAATCACTAACTTAAAATGCTAACAAAAGTTGGAAAGGATTGGAAGAGGACATAACAGAAGAAAAAGAGAAGAAATCAAAACAAACTATAATATAGACATAAGATATAAAAAAATGTAAAGACAGTACAAAAAGACTGACACTACAAAACAGAGAAAAGATGTGAACAACTCTCTTTAAGGTGCTTTAAATCAAATCGTTCACAGAAAATGAAAGACAATACAACTGAAGAAAGACCCACATAAGAGACACAGACATCAAATGGGTAAAACACCCATACACATAGAACTCATTAAAGGAATCAAATTAACTTCACCTTTATCTAGAAGTGACATGATGAGTTCTAGGATTTTGGCTTCCTTTTCATCCATGGCTCTTCATCTGTAAAAGAAATTGCTTATCAATGGCTGGAAAAAGTAACTAAGATTTTAAATTTTCATCCTAAGGTATAACCTATTTTTGAAAGTAATTAAATCTAGGCAGCAAAAAAGGATATTACAAAAATAACTTACCTGTTTCACATTCCACACTTGATGGTCTTCTAAGGGTAACTTCAGCTGAAAGAAATGCTTTCAAACTAAAAGAATTAGACTTTTTCTCTTTAATCACTAACTTAAAATTCTAACAAAAGTTGGAAAGGATTGGAAGAGGACAAAACAGAAGAAAAAGAGAAGCAATCAAAACAAACTATAATATAGACATAAGATATACAAAAATGTAAAGAAAGTACAAAAAGACTGACACTACAAAATAGAGAAAAGATGTGAACAACTTTCTTTAAGGTGCTTTAAATCAAATCGTTCACAGAAAATGAAAGACAATACAACTGAAGAAAGACCCACATAAGAGACACAGACATCAAATGGGTAAAACACCCCTACACATAGAACTCATTAAAGGAATCAAATTAACTTCACCTTTATCTAGAAGTGACATGATGAGTTCTAGGATTTTGGCTTCCTTTTCATCCATGGCTCTTCATCTGTAAAAGAAATTGCTTATCAATAGCTGGAAAAAGTAACTAAGATTTTAAATTTTCATCCTGAGGTATAACCATTTTTTTAACGTAATTAAATCTAGGCAGCAAAAAAGGATATTACAAAAATAACTTACCTGTTTCACATTCCACACTTGATGGTCTTCAAAGGGTAACTTCAGCTGAAAGAAATGCTTTCAAACTAAAAGAATTAGACTTTTTCTTTTTAATCACTAACTTAAAATGCTAACAAAAGATGGAAAGGATTGGAAGAGGACAAAACAGAATAAAAAGAGAAGAAATCAAAACAAACTATAATATAGACATAAATTATAAAAAAATGTAAAGACAGTACAAAAAGACTGACACTACAAAACAGAGAAAAGATGTGAACAACTCTCTTTAAGGTGCTTTAAATCAAATCGTTCACAGACACGAACAAAGAAAATGAAAGACAATACAACTAAAGAAAGACCCACATAAGAGACACAGACATCAAATGGGTAAAACACCCATACACATAGAACTCATTAAAGGAATCAAATTAACTTCACCTTTATCTAGAAGTGACATGATGAGTTCTAGGATTTTGGCTTCCTTTTCATCCATGGCTCTTCATCTGTAAAAGAAATTGCTTATCAATGGCTGGAAAAAGTAACTAAGATTTTAAATTTTCATCCTAAGGTATAACCTATTTTTGAAAGTAATTAAATCTAGGCAGCAAAAAAGGATATTACAAAAATAACTTACCTGTTTCACATTCCACACTTGATGGTCTTCAAAGGGTAACTTCAGCTGAAAGAAATGCTTTCAAACTAAAAGAATTAGACTTTTTCTCTTTAATCACTAACTTAAAATGCTAACAAAAGTTGGAAAGGATTGGAAGAGGACAAAACAGAAGAAAAAGAGAAGCAATCAAAACAAACTATAATATAGACATAAGATATAAAAAAAATGTAAAGAAAGTACAAAAAGACTGACACTACAAAATAGAGAAAAGATGTGAACAACTCTCTTTAAGGTGCTTTAAATCAAATCGTTCACAGAAAATGAAAGACAATACAACTGAAGAAAGACCCATATAAGAGACACAGACATCAAATGGGTAAAACACCCATACACATAGAACTCATTAAAGGAATCAAATTAACTTCACCTTTATCTAGAAGTGACATGATGAGTTCTAGGATTTTGGCTTCCTTTTCATCCATGGCTCTTCATCTGTAAAAGAAATTGCTTATCAATGCCTGGAAAAAGTAACTAAGATTTTAAATTTTCATCCTAAGGTATAACCTATTTTTGAAAGTAATTAAATCTAGGCAGCAAAAAAGGATATTACAAAAATAACTTACCTGTTTCACATTCCACACTTGATGGTCTTCTAAGGGTAACTTCAGCTGAAAGAAATGCTTTCAAACTAAAAGAATTAGACTTTTTCTCTTTAATCACTAACTTAAAATGCTAACAAAAGTTGGAAAGGATTGGAAGAGGACAAAACAGAAGAAAAAGAGAAGCAATCAAAACAAACTATAATATAGACATAAGATATACAAAAATGTAAAGAAAGTACAAAAAGACTGACACTACAAAATAGAGAAAAGATGTGAACAACTCTCTTTAAGGTGCTTTAAATCAAATCGTTCACAGAAAATGAAAGACAATACAACTGAAGAAAGACCCACATAAGAGACACAGACATCAAATGGGTAAAACACCCATACACATAGAACTCATTAAAGGAATCAAATTAACTTCACCTTTATCTAGAAGTGACATGATGAGTTCTAGGATTTTGGCTTCCTTTTCATCCATGGCTCTTCATCTGTAAAAGAAATTGCTTATCAATGGCTGGAAAAAGTAACTAAGATTTTAAATTTTCATCCTGAGGTATAACCATTTTTTTAACGTAATTAAATCTAGGCAGCAAAAAAGGATATTACAAAAATAACTTACCTGTTTCACATTCCACACTTGATGGTCTTCTAAGGGTAACTTCAGCTGAAAGAAATGCTTTCAAACTAAAAGAATTAGACTTTTTCTCTTAAATCACTAACTTAAAATGCTAACAAAAGTTGGAAAGGATTGGAAGAGGACATAACAGAAGAAAAAGAGAAGAAATCAAAACAAACTATAATATAGACATAAGATATAAAAAAATGTAAAGACATTACAAAAAGACTGACACTACAAAATAGAGAAAAGATGTGAACAACTTTCTTTAAGGTGCTTTAAATCAAATCGTTCACAGAAAATGAAAGACAATACAACTGAAGAAAGACCCACATAAGAGACACAGACATCAAATGGGTAAAACACCCCTACACATAGAACTCATTAAAGGAATCAAATTAACTTCACCTTTATCTAGAAGTGACATGATGAGTTCTAGGATTTTGGCTTCCTTTTCATCCATGGCTCTTCATCTGTAAAAGAAATTGCTTATCAATGGCTGGAAAAAGTAACTAAGATTTTAAATTTTCATCCTGAGGTATAACCATTTTTTTAACGTAATTAAATCTAGGCAGCAAAAAAGGATATTACAAAAATAACTTACCTGTTTCACATTCCACACTTGATGGTCTTCAAAGGGTAACTTCAGCTGAAAGAAATGCTTTCAAACTAAAAGAATTAGACTTTTTCTCTTTAATCACTAACTTAAAATGCTAACAAAAGTTGGAAAGGATTGGAAGAGGACAAAACAGAAGAAAAAGAGAAGCAATCAAAACAAACTATAATATAGACATAAGATATAAAAAAATGTAAAGAAAGTACAAAAAGACTGACACTACAAAATAGAGAAAAGATGTGAACAACTCTCTTTAAGGTGCTTTAAATCAAATCGTTCACAGAAAATGAAAGACAATACAACTGAAGAAAGACCCACATAAGAGACACAGACATCAAATGGGTAAAACACCCATACACATAGAACTCATTAAAGGAATCAAATTAACTTCACCTTTATCTAGAAGTGACATGATGAGTTCTAGGATTTTGGCTTCCTTTTCATCCATGGCTCTTCATCTGTAAATGAAATTGCTTATCAATGGCTGGAAAAAGTAACTAAGATTTTAAATTTTCATCCTAAGGTATAACCTATTTTTGAAAGTAATTAAATCTAGGCAGCAAAAAAGGATATTACAAAAATAACTTACCTGTTTCACATTCCACACTTGATGGTCTTCTAAGGGTAACTTCAGCTGAAAGAAATGCTTTCAAACTAAAAGAATTAGACTTTTTCTCTTTAATCACTAACTTAAAATGCTAACAAAAGTTGGAAAGGATTGGAAGAGGACAAAACAGAAGAAAAAGAGAAGCAATCAAAACAAACTATAATATAGACATAAGATATACAAAAATGTAAAGAAAGTACAAAAAGACTGACACTACAAAATAGAGAAAAGATGTGAACAACTTTCTTTAAGGTGCTTTAAATCAAATCGTTCACAGAAAATGAAAGACAATACAACTGAAGAAAGACCCACATAAGAGACACAGACATCAAATGGGTAAAACACCCCTACACATAGAACTCATTAAAGGAATCAAATTAACTTCACCTTTATCTAGAAGTGACATGATGAGTTCTAGGATTTTGGCTTCCTTTTCATCCATGGCTCTTCATCTGTAAAAGAAATTGCTTATCAATGGCTGGAAAAAGTAACTAAGATTTTAAATTTTCATCCTGAGGTATAACCATTTTTTTAACGTAATTAAATCTAGGCAGCAAAAAAGGATATTACAAAAATAACTTACCTGTTTCACATTCCACACTTGATGGTCTTCAAAGGGTAACTTCAGCTGAAAGAAATGCTTTCAAACTAAAAGAATTAGACTTTTTCTCTTTAATCACTAACTTAAAATGCTAACAAAAGTTGGAAAGGATTGGAAGAGGACAAAACAGAAGAAAAAGAGAAGCAATCAAAACAAACTATAATATAGACATAAGATATAAAAAAATGTAAAGAAAGTACAAAAAGACTGACACTACAAAATAGAGAAAAGATGTGAACAACTCTCTTTAAGGTGCTTTAAATCAAATCGTTCACAGAAAATGAAAGACAATACAACTGAAGAAAGACCCACATAAGAGACACAGACATCAAATGGGTAAAACACCCATACACATAGAACTCATTAAAGGAATCAAATTAACTTCACCTTTATCTAGAAGTGACATGATGAGTTCTAGGATTTTGGCTTCCTTTTCATCCATGGCTCTTCATCTGTAAATGAAATTGCTTATCAATGGCTGGAAAAAGTAACTAAGATTTTAAATTTTCATCCTAAGGTATAACCTATTTTTGAAAGTAATTAAATCTAGGCAGCAAAAAAGGATATTACAAAAATAACTTACCTGTTTCACATTCCACACTTGATGGTCTTCTAAGGGTAACTTCAGCTGAAAGAAATGCTTTCAAACTAAAAGAATTAGACTTTTTCTCTTTAATCACTAACTTAAAATGCTAACAAAAGTTGGAAAGGATTGGAAGAGGACAAAACAGAAGAAAAAGAGAAGCAATCAAAACAAACTATAATATAGACATAAGATATACAAAAATGTAAAGAAAGTACAAAAAGACTGACACTACAAAATAGAGAAAAGATGTGAACAACTTTCTTTAAGGTGCTTTAAATCAAATCGTTCACAGAAAATGAAAGACAATACAACTGAAGAAAGACCCACATAAGAGACACAGACATCAAATGGGTAAAACACCCCTACACATAGAACTCATTAAAGGAATCAAATTAACTTCACCTTTATCTAGAAGTGACATGATGAGTTCTAGGATTTTGGCTTCCTTTTCATCCATGGCTCTTCATCTGTAAAAGAAATTGCTTATCAATGGCTGGAAAAAGTAACTAAGATTTTAAATTTTCATCCTGAGGTATAACCATTTTTTTAACGTAATTAAATCTAGGCAGCAAAAAAGGATATTACAAAAATAACTTACCTGTTTCACATTCCACACTTGATGGTCTTCAAAGGGTAACTTCAGCTGAAAGAAATGCTTTCAAACTAAAAGAATTAGACTTTTTCTCTTTAATCACTAACTTAAAATGCTAACAAAAGTTGGAAAGGATTGGAAGAGGACAAAACAGAAGAAAAAGAGAAGCAATCAAAACAAACTATAATATAGACATAAGATATAAAAAAATGTAAAGAAAGTACAAAAAGACTGACACTACAAAATAGAGAAAAGATGTGAACAACTCTCTTTAAGGTGCTTTAAATCAAATCGTTCACAGAAAATGAAAGACAATACAACTGAAGAAAGACCCACATAAGAGACACAGACATCAAATGGGTAAAACACCCATACACATAGAACTCATTAAAGGAATCAAATTAACTTCACCTTTATCTAGAAGTGACATGATGAGTTCTAGGATTTTGGCTTCCTTTTCATCCATGGCTCTTCATCTGTAAAAGAAATTGCTTATCAATGCCTGGAAAAAGTAACTAAGATTTTAAATTTTCATCCTAAGGTATAACCTATTTTTGAAAGTAATTAAATCTAGGCAGCAAAAAAGGATATTACAAAAATAACTTACCTGTTTCACATTCCACACTTGATGGTCTTCTAAGGGTAACTTCAGCTGAAAGAAATGCTTTCAAACTAAAAGAATTAGACTTTTTCTCTTTAATCACTAACTTAAAATGCTAACAAAAGTTGGAAAGGATTGGAAGAGGACAAAACAGAAGAAAAAGAGAAGCAATCAAAACAAACTATAATATAGACATAAGATATAAAAAAATGTAAAGAAAGTACAAAAAGACTGACACTACAAAATAGAGAAAAGATGTGAACAACTCTCTTTAAGGTGCTTTAAATCAAATCGTTCACAGAAAATGAAAGACAATACAACTGAAGAAAGACCCACATAAGAGACACAGACATCAAATGGGTAAAACACCCATACACATAGAACTCATTAAAGGAATCAAATTAACTTCACCTTTATCTAGAAGTGACATGATGAGTTCTAGGATTTTGGCTTCCTTTTCATCCATGGCTCTTCATCTGTAAAAGAAATTGCTTATCAATGGCTGGAAAAAGTAACTAAGATTTTAAATTTTCATCCTGAGTTATAACCTTTCTTTTAACGTAATAAAATCTAGGCAGCAAAAAAGGGATATTACAAAAATAACTTACCTGTTTCACATTCCACACTTGATAATCTTCTAAGGGTAACTTCAGCTGAAAGAAATGCTTTCAAACTAAAAGAATTAGACTTTTTCTCTTAAATCACTAACTTAAAATGCTGACAAAAGTTGGAAAGGATTGAAAGAGGACATAACAGAAGAAAAAGAGAAGAAATCAAAACAAACTATAATATAGACGGAAGATATAAAAAAATGTAAAGACATTACAAAAAGACTGACACTACAAAACAGAGAAAAGATGTGAACAACTCTCTTTAAGGTGCTTTAAATCAAATCGTTCACAGACACGAACAAAGAAAATGAAAGACAATACAACTGAAGAAAGACCCACATAAGAGACACAGACATCAAATGGGTAAAACACCCATACACATAGAACTCATTAAAGGAATCAAATTAACTTCACCTTTATCTAGAAGTGACATGATGAGTTCTAGGATTTTGGCTTCCTTTTCATCCATGGCTCTTCATCTGTAAAAGAAATTGCTTATCAATGGCTGGAAAAAGTAACTAAGATTTTAAATTTTCATCCTGAGGTATAACCATTTTTTTAACGTAATTAAATCTAGGCAGCAAAAAAGGATATTACAAAAATAACTTACCTGTTTCACATTCCACACTTGATGGTCTTCAAAGGGTAACTTCAGCTGAAAGAAATGCTTTCAAACTAAAAGAATTAGACTTTTTCTCTTTAATCACTAACTTAAAATGCTAACAAAAGTTGGAAAGGATTGGAAGAGGACAAAACAGAAGAAAAAGAGAAGCAATCAAAACAAACTATAATATAGACATAAGATATAAAAAAATGTAAAGAAAGTACAAAAAGACTGACACTACAAAACAGAGAAAAGATGTGAACAACTCTCTTTAAGGTGCTTTAAATCAAATCGTTCACAGAAAATGAAAGACAATACAACTGAAGAAAGACCCACATAAGAGACACAGACATCAAATGGGTAAAACACCCCTACACATAGAACTCATTAAAGGAATCAAATTAACTTCACCTTTATCTAGAAGTGACATGATGAGTTCTAGGATTTTGGCTTCCTTTTCATCCATGGCTCTTCATCTGTAAAAGAAATTGCTTATCAATGGCTGGAAAAAGTAACTAAGATTTTAAATTTTCATCCTGAGGTATAACCATTTTTTTAACGTAATTAAATCTAGGCAGCAAAAAAGGATATTACAAAAATAACTTACCTGTTTCACATTCCACACTTGATGGTCTTCAAAGGGTAACTTCAGCTGAAAGAAATGCTTTCAAACTAAAAGAATTAGACTTTTTCTCTTTAATCACTAACTTAAAATGCTAACAAAAGTTGGAAAGGATTGGAAGAGGACAAAACAGAAGAAAAAGAGAAGCAATCAAAACAAACTATAATATAGACATAAGATATAAAAAAATGTAAAGAAAGTACAAAAAGACTGACACTACAAAACAGAGAAAAGATGTGAACAACTCTCTTTAAGGTGCTTTAAATCAAATCGTTCACAGAAAATGAAAGACAATACAACTAAAGAAAGACCCACATAAGAGACACAGACATCAAATGGGTAAAACACCCATACACATAGAACTCATTAAAGGAATCAAATTAACTTCACCTTTATCTAGAAGTGACATGATGAGTTCTAGGATTTTGGCTTCCTTTTCATCCATGGCTCTTCATCTGTAAAAGAAATTGCTTATCAATGGCTGGAAAAAGTAACTAAGATTTTAAATTTTCATCCTAAGGTATAACCTATTTTTGAAAGTAATTAAATCTAGGCAGCAAAAAAGGATATTACAAAAATAACTTACCTGTTTCACATTCCACACTTGATGGTCTTCAAAGGGTAATTTCAGCTGAAAGAAATGCTTTCAAACTAAAAGAATTAGACTTTTTCTCCACCAGAGTGTTGCATTCCAAACAACAAACTCTTTGTTTTCCCCAGCTGATGCCAGGTACCCATTTAGAGCTGGGTTATTAAGGAGTCGCTACTCTTTATGGAATAAAGATAAAAACACAGTTCTGCAACTGCAATTATTCATGTCTAAATATTTGTTTATCATTTATTCTACTCAAAACTAACAAAGATTTAAATGGATAAAAAATTATTATTTTTTTACCTGTAACACATTCCAAACTAGAAAGCCTTGGAACGGGAACCACATCAGCTGAAAGAAAAACTTTGAAACTAAAAGAGTTAGACATATTCTCCTCAAGTCAAAAACTTAGACAAATAAATTATACATCTACTCCACAAACCCCATTCACACAAAATGTTGTGTGAACAGTTACACTAATGCATGTCACTACTGTTATGTTAGAATATGTTTGTATGAAAGTATGTGTTTCTCCACTCAAATCCCAACCGTCATCCAACAAAACAAATCACTACCCAGGCCCCATCTAGTAAAATTGACTGCACAAAAGAATGGGCCATAGTCCTTTTTAGAACTATAGAATCCATCTATCAGCTGCCAAATTGATTAGAGATTATAACCTTGAGCACCCAAAGTTATACCTCTTTTAAATCATCTTAACAGAATAAGAAATGGCAGACCTAAGCACCTAAGTCTGTATTTCTTCTATATCTAAGCTAACCTAACCTTAGAAAAAGCAGCATTAAGAAACTTAACGCTCTATTTCTTTAAACTCCTCTATGTCTCAAATAACCCTGAGTGGAGAAAAGATGTGTCGCTATAGAGGAGAAGAGCGTTTGTATGCTGGTGATGCAGAGTTTAAAAAAGTTGTGTACAAGAACTAACCTCACAGAAATTAATCCTTCATACCTTACAGTATGTTGGACAACCTATTTCTAAGAGAAAGGACTCCACCAGAGTGTTGCATTCCAAACAACAAACTCTTTGTTTTCCCCAGCTGATGCCAGGTACCCATTTAGAGCTGGGTTAACTCTTGTCCCAAGAAGAAATCTTGTCATTACAACCAAGATTTTAACCTCAGACAACCAGGTAAGCAGCAGAGTCTGCAATAACTCCACTACCATGCAGGCCTCTTCATAAATGAGAAAAAAATCAACTTCACCTTAACCACCATGTCTCAGTGACATGTTAAGTTCTTGACGGCTGGCATCGTTTTCTTCCATGTTCCTTTACCTGGGAAAGAAAAGACTAATTATTTAAGGAGTCGCTACTCTTTATGGAATAAAGATTAAAACACAGTTCTGCAACTGCAATTATTCATGTCTAAATATTTGTTTATCATTTATTCTACTCAAAACTAACAAAGATTTAAATGGATAAAAATTATTTTTTTTTTACCTGTAACACATTCCAAACTAAAAAACCTTGGAACGGGAACCACATCAGCTGAAAGAAAAACTTTGAAACTAAAAGAGTTAGACATATTCTCCTCAAGTCAAAAACTTAGACAAATAAATTATACATCTACTCCACAAACCCCATTCACACAAAATGTTGTGTGAACAGTTACACTAATGCATGTCACTACTGTTATGTTAGAATATGTTTGTATGAAAGTATGTGTTTCTCCACTCAAATCCCAACCGTCATCCAACAAAACAAATCACTACCCAGGCCCCATCTAGTAAAATTGACTGCACAAAAGAATGGGCCATAGTCCTTTTTAGAACTATAGAATCCATCTATCAGCTGCCAAATTGATTAGAGATTATAACCTTGAGCACCCAAAGTTATACCTCTTTTAAATCATCTTAACAGAATAAGAAATGGCAGACCTAAGCACCTAAGTCTGTATTTCTTCTATATCTAAGCTAACCTAACCTTAGAAAAAGCAGCATTAAGAAACTTAACGCTCTATTTCTTTAAACTCCTCTATGTCTCAAATAACCCTGAGTGGAGAAAAGATGTGTCGCTATAGAGGAGAAGAGCGTTTGTATGCTGGTGATGCAGAGTTTAAAAAAGTTGTGTACAAGAACTAACCTCACAGAAATTAATCCTTCATACCTTACAGTATGTTGGACAACCTATTTCTAAGAGAAAGGACTCCACCAGAGTGTTGCATTCCAAACAACAAACTCTTTGTTTTCCCCAGCTGATGCCAGGTACCCATTTAGAGCTGGGTTAACTCTTGTCCCAAGAAGAAATCTTGTCATTACAACCAAGATTTTAACCTCAGACAACCAGGTAAGCAGCAGAGTCTGCAATAACTCCACTACCATGCAGGCCTCTTCATAAATGAGAAAAAAATCAACTTCACCTTAACCACCATGTCTCAGTGACATGTTAAGTTCTTGACGGCTGGCATCGTTTTCTTCCATGTTCCTTTACCTGGGAAAGAAAAGACTAATTATTAAGGAGTCGCTACTCTTTATGGAATAAAGATAAAAACACAGTTCTGCAACTGCAATTATTCATGTCTAAATATTTGTTTATCATTTATTCTACTCAAAACTAACAAAGATTTAAATGGATAAAAAATTATTATTTTTTTACCTGTAACACATTCCAAACTAGAAAGCCTTGGAACGGGAACCACATCAGCTGAAAGAAAAACTTTGAAACTAAAAGAGTTAGACATATTCTCCTCAAGTCAATAACTTAAGACAAATAAATTATACATCTACTCCACAAACCCCATTCACACAAAATGTTGTGTGAACAGTTACACTAATGCATGTCACTACTGTTATGTTAGAATATGTTTGTATGAAAGTATGTGTTTCTCCACTCAAATCCCAACCGTCATCCTACAAAACAAATCACTACCCAGGCCCCATCTAGTAAAATTGACTGCACAAAAGAATGGGCCATAGTCCTTTTTAGAACTATAGAATCCATCTATCAGCTGCCAAATTGATTAAGGATTACAACCTTGAGCACCCAAAGTTATACCTCTTTTAAATCATCTTAACAGAATAAGAAATGGCAGACCTAAGCACCTAAGTCTGTATTTCTTCTATATCTAAGCTAACCTAACCTTAGAAAAAGCAGCATTAAGAAACTTAACGCTCTATTTCTTTAAACTCCTCTATGTCTAAAATAACCCTGAGTGGAGAAAAGATGTGTCGCTATAGAGGAGAAGAGCGTTTGTATGCTGGTGATGCAGAGTTTAAAAAAGTTGTGTACAAGAACTAACCTCACAGAAATTAATCCTTCATACCTTACAGTATGTTGGACAACCTATTTCTGAGAGAAAGGACTCCACCAGAGTGTTGCATTCCAAACAACAAACTCTTTGTTTTCCCCAGCTGATGCCAGGTACCCATTTAGAGCTGGGTTAACTCTTGTCCCAAGAAGAAATCTTGTCATTACAACCAAGATTTTAACCTCAGACAACCAGGTAAGCAGCAGAGTCTGCAATAACTCCACTACCATGCAGGCCTCTTCATAAATGAGAAAAAAATCAACTTCACCTTAATCACCATGTCTCAGTGACATGTTAAGTTCTTGATGGCTGGCATCCTTTTCTTCCATGTTCCTTTACCTGGGAAAGAAAAGACTAATTATTTAAGGAGTCGCTACTCTTTATGGAATAAAGATTAAAACACAGTTCTGCAACTGCAATTATTCATGTCTAAATATTTGTTTATCATTTATTCTACTCAAAACTAACAAAGATTTAAATGGATAAAAATTATTTTTTTTTTACCTGTAACACATTCCAAACTAAAAAACCTTGGAACGGGAACCACATCAGCTGAAAGAAAAACTTTGAAACTAAAAGAGTTAGACATATTCTCCTCAAGTCAATAACTTAAGACAAATAAATTATACATCTACTCCACAAACCCCATTCACACAAACTGTTGTGTGAACAGTTACACTAATGCATGTCACTACTGTTATGTTAGAATATGTTTGTATGAAAATATGTGTTTCTCCACTCAAATCCCAACCGTCATCCTACAAAACAAATCACTACCCAGGCCCCATCTAGTAAAATTGACTGCACAAAAGAATGGGCCATAGTCCTTTTCAGAACTATAGAATCAATCTATCAGCTGCCAAATTGAAGAGATTACAACCTTGAGCACCCAAGGTTATACCTCTTTTAAATCATCTTAACAAAATAAGAAAATGCAGACCTAAGCACCTAAGTCTGTATTTCTTCTATATCTAAGCTAACCTAACCTTAGAAAAAGCAGCATTAAGAAACTTAACGCTCTATTTCTTTAAACTCCTCTATGTCTCAAATAACCCTGAGTGGAGAAAAGATGTGTCGCTATAGAGGAGAAGAGCGTTTGTATGCTGGTGATGCAGAGTTTTAAAAAGTTGTGTACAAGAACTAACCTCACAGAAATTAACCCTTCATACCTTACAGTATGTTGGACAACCTATTTCTGAGAGAAAGGACTCCACCAGAGTGTTGCATTCCAAACAACAAACTCTTTGTTTTCCCCAGCTGATGCCAGGTACCCATTTAGAGCTGGGTTAACTCTTGTCCCAAGAAGAAATCTTGTCATTACAACCAAGATTTTAACCTCAGACAACCAGGTAAGCAGCAGAGTCTGCAATAACTCCACTACCATGCAGGCCTCTTCATAAATGAGAAAAAAATCAACTTCACCTTAATCACCATGTCTCAGTGACATGTTAAGTTCTTGACGGCTGGCATCGTTTTCTTCCATGTTCCTTTACCTGGGAAAGAAAAGACTAATTATTAAGGAGTCGCTACTCTTTATGGAATAAAGATAAAAACACAGTTCTGCAACTGCAATTATTCATGTCTAAATATTTGTTTATCATTTATTCTACTCAAAACTAACAAAGATTTAAATGGATAAAAAATTATTATTTTTTTACCTGTAACACATTCCAAACTAGAAAGTCCTTAAACGGGAACCACATCAGCTGAAAGAAAAACTTTGAAACTAAAAGAGTTAGACATATTCTCCTCAAGTCAAAAACTTAGACAAATAAATTATACATCTACTCCACAAACCCCATTCACACAAACTGTTGTGTGAACAGTTACACTAATGCATGTCACTACTGTTATGTTAGAATATGTTTGTATGAAAGTATGTGTTTCTCCACTCAAATCCCAACCGTCATCCTACAAAACAAATCACTACCCAGGCCCCATCTAGTAAAATTGACTGCACAAAAGAATGGGCCATAGTCCTTTTTAGAACTATAGAATCCATCTATCAGCTGCCAAATTGAAGAGATTACAACCTTGAGCACCCAAAGTTATACCTCTTTTAAATCATCTTAACAAAATAAGAAATGGCAGACCTAAGCACCTAAGTCTGTATTTCTTCTATATCTAAGCTAACCTAACCTTAGAAAAAGCAGCATTAAGAAACTTAACGCTCTATTTCTTTAAACTCCTCTATGTCTCAAATAACCCTGAGTGGAGAAAAGATGTGTCGCTATAGAGGAGAAGAGCGTTTGTATGCTGGTGATGCAGAGTTTAAAAAAGTTGTGTACAAGAACTAACCTCACAGAAATTAATCCTTCATACCTTACAGTATGTTGGACAACCTATTTCTGAGAGAAAGGACTCCACCAGAGTGTTGCATTCCAAACAACAAACTCTTTGTTTTCCCCAGCTGATGCCAGGTACCCATTTAGAGCTGGGTTAACTCTTGTCCCAAGAAGAAATCTTGTCATTACAACCAAGATTTTAACCTCAGACAACCAGGTAAGCAGCAGAGTCTGCAATAACTCCACTACCATGCAGGCCTCTTCATAAATGAGAAAAAAATCAACTTCACCTTAATCACCATGTCTCAGTGACATGTTAAGTTCTTGACGGCTGGCATCGTTTTCTTCCATGTTCCTTTACCTGGGAAAGAAAAGACTAATTATTAAGGAGTCGCTACTCTTTATGGAATAAAGATAAAAACACAATTCTACAACTGCAATTATTCATGTCTAAATATTTGTTTATCATTCATTCTACTCAAAACTAACAAAGATTTAAATGGATAAAAATTTTTTTTTTTTTACCTGTAACACATTCCAAACTAGAAAGCCTTGGAACGGGAACCACATCAGCTGAAAGAAAAACTTTGAAACTAAAAGAGTTAGACATATTCTCTTCAAATCAATAACTTAAGACAAATAAATTATACATCTACTCCACAAACCCCATTCACACAAACTGTTGTGTGAACAGTTACACTAATGCATGTCACTACTGTTATGTTAGAATATGTTTGTATGAAAGTATGTGTTTCTCCACTCAAATCCCAACCGTCATCCTACAAAACAAATCACTACCCAGGCCCCATCTAGTAAAATTGACTGCACAAAAGAATGGGCCATAGTCCTTTTTAGAACTATAGAATCCATCTATCAGCTGCCAAATTGAAGAGATTACAACCTTGAGCACCCAAAGTTATACCTCTTTTAAATCATCTTAACAAAATAAGAAATGGCAGACCTAAGCACCTAAGTCTGTATTTCTTCTATATCTAAGCTAACCTAACCTTAGAAAAAGCAGCATTAAGAAACTTAACGCTCTATTTCTTTAAACTCCTCTATGTCTCAAATAACCCTGAGTGGAGAAAAGATGTGTCGCTATAGAGGAGAAGAGCGTTTGTATGCTGGTGATGCAGAGTTTAAAAAAGTTGTGTACAAGAACTAACCTCACAGAAATTAATCCTTCATACCTTACAGTATGTTGGACAACCTATTTCTGAGAGAAAGGACTCCACCAGAGTGTTGCATTCCAAACAACAAACTCTTTGTTTTCCCCAGCTGATGCCAGGTACCCATTTAGAGCTGGGTTAACTCTTGTCCCAAGAAGAAATCTTGTCATTACAACCAAGATTTTAACCTCAGACAACCAGGTAAGCAGCAGAGTCTGCAATAACTCCACTACCATGCAGGCCTCTTCATAAATGAGAAAAAAATCAACTTCACCTTAATCACCATGTCTCAGTGACATGTTAAGTTCTTGACGGCTGGCATCGTTTTCTTCCATGTTCCTTTACCTGGGAAAGAAAAGACTAATTATTAAGGAGTCGCTACTCTTTATGGAATAAAGATAAAAACACAATTCTACAACTGCAATTATTCATGTCTAAATATTTGTTTATCATTCATTCTACTCAAAACTAACAAAGATTTAAATGGATAAAAATTTTTTTTTTTTTACCTGTAACACATTCCAAACTAGAAAGCCTTGGAACGGGAACCACATCAGCTGAAAGAAAAACTTTGAAACTAAAAGAGTTAGACATATTCTCTTCAAATCAATAACTTAAGACAAATAAATTATACATCTACTCCACAAACCCCATTCACACAAACTGTTGTGTGAACAGTTACACTAATGCATGTCACTACTGTTATGTTAGAATATGTTTGTATGAAAGTATGTGTTTCTCCACTCAAATCCCAACCGTCATCCTACAAAACAAATCACTACCCAGGCCCCATCTAGTAAAATTGACTGCACAAAAGAATGGGCCATAGTCCTTTTTAGAACTATAGAATCCATCTATCAGCTGCCAAATTGATTAGAGATTACAACCTTGAGCACCCAAAGTTATACCTCTTTTAAATCATCTTAACAGAATAAGAAATAGTAGACCTAAGCACCTAAGTCTGTATTTCTTCTATATCTAAGCTAACCTAACTTAAGAAAAAGCAGCATTAAGAAACTTAAGGCTCTATTTCTTTAAACTCCTCTATGTCTCAAATAACCCTGAGTGGAGAAAAGATGTGTCGCTATAGAGGAGAAGAGCGTTTGTATGCTGGTGATGCAGAGTTTAAAAACGTTGTGTACAAGAACTAACCTCACAGAAATTAATCCTTCATACCTTACAGTATGTTGGACAACCTATTTCTGAGAGAAAGGACTCCACCAGAGTGTTGCATTCCAAACAACAAACTCATTGTTTTCCCCAGCTGATGCCAGGTACCCATTTAGAGCTGGGTTAACTCTTGTCCCAAGAAGAAATCTTGTCATTACAACCAAGATTTTAACCTCAGACAACCAGGAAAGCAGCAGAGTCTGCAATAACTCCACTACCATGCAGGCCTCTTCATAAATGAGAAAAAAATCAACTTCACCTTAACCACCATGTCTCAGTGACATGTTAAGTTCTTGATTGCTGGCATCCTTTTCTTCCATGTTCCTTCACCTGGGAAAGAAATGACTAATTATTAAGGAGTGGCTACTCTTTATGGAATTAAGATTAAAACAAAGTTCTGCAACTGCAATTATTCATGTCTAAATATTTGTTCATCATTCATTTTACTCAAAACTAACAAAGATGTAAATGGATAAAAATTATTATTTTTTTTTACCTTTAACACATTCCAAACTAGAAAGCCTTGGAATGGGAACCACATCAGCTGAAAGAAAAACTTTGAAACTAAAAGAGTTAGACATATTCTCCTCAAGTCAATAACTTAAGACAAAAAAATTATACATCTACTCCACAAACCCCATTCACACATACTGTTGTGTGAACAGTTACACTAATGCATGTATTGTATGCATGTTTCTGTATGTTTGTTGTGTGTATATTTATTGAAATGTGTACATGTATGTATTTATATGTATGCATATGTTTGTATGTGTTTGTTATGCATGAGTGAGTTGTATTTGTGTGTCACAATTATTAAAAATTATAAACACAGTACAAAAACCCTGAACAAAAGGGAATCAATAAACTGAAATGCAAATAGTTAAAACATCAAAATTAGAACACAAATTGTTACATTAAAGATGAACTTAACTTGTTAGTAAAATTAATTGATGGAAGTACAATAGAAATAGGAAAGGAAGGTGAAAGTGAAATAGTTTGATCATCCTTGGCATACAAATGTGTGCCAAAATGTAGCAATCTTTAACTTCTACAGAGCAGAGAAGATAGATGTATGTGTATGCATGTGTGTGTGCATGTATGTGTGTTGTATGTTTACCAGTTTGTATTGTATGCATGTGTCTGTATGTTTGTTGTGTGTATATTTATTTAAATGTGTACATGTATGTATTTATATGTATGCATATGTTTGTATGTGTTTGTTATGCATGAGTGAGTTGTATGTGTATGTCACAATTATTAAAAATTATGAACACAGTACAAAAACCCTGAACAAAAGGGAAACATTTAACTTATACAGAGCAGAGAAGATAGAAAAGAAAATGAGAATGTGAATTAAAACTTTGATCAGAAAAAAAATTAAATCCAAACTATATTGTGTAGAAAATATTGTACATGACCTTTATGTATTAGTGAAGTCCTCAGACATCAACTTGGGTAGACCAGCATCTTGACACAAAGTTTCTAGGACCACTGGAGTAAAAAATATAAAACTAGGAATATAGTTAATAAAATTAAGGTCAAGTTCATTCATTAGAAGAAAAAAAAAAGATGAGAATAGATATCTAGCTCTACATTTGTATTGTGGTTAAGGAAAGTGAATTTCATTTTGTTTAAATTGATTTCAACTACAACTACAATCTTGTATTCATATAGGTGAGACTTGTCACGTGTTCCTCTTTGAAAAACACAAATGGAATGTGTGGCTGGGTAGCAAAAACTGCTTTGCTTCCTATCAAGGGGCATGAGTTCAAATCCTGACTCTTCTGAGTTGTATTTGCTAAGTGCCTAAATGTAGTATGGAAACTTTTCCCCCATATTCGTCCCACATACACACAAATAAGAGATTGGACCATAGCACTCTGAGCACTATACACGAGCAATTTGTTTAAAAGGCTCTAATATTTTCATTTTGCAACTTATAAAGTAAACACTAGTTATTTCTTCTCTGTTTGCTGTAATAGTATAACTACTTACTTTTAGATAAAGTTCTATTCCTAGTAACCCTAAGCAAGCTAACAGTCTGCCAAACAACCTTCATTTAAAAGAAAATCTAAAAAAGTACATCTTTAGATTCTTTGTAATTTTCAGTCTTAAAGTAAGTTTCTATAATGAGGACTAATTATATAAATTACTGCATTGCCTCCAGACTACGCAAATTATTTTTAAAATGAAATTTGGCTAAGGCAGACCAATACCACTCTTTAAACAGTTACGCTGGGCAGGGCACATATACCGTCTGGGGGACGAATGTATGCCAAAAGCAGTATTTTTTGCTGAGCTATAAGGTAGTCAATGTAACAGAGGTGCCCCACGAAAAATGCTTTAAAGATCAGCTTAGGCACGAACTTGCCTTAGCTGACATAGAAGAGAGCACCTGGTTGCATGCGGTCTCAGAACGAGACAGCTGGAGGTCACTCACAAAGGCAGCAGAATATACATTTGAGACCGAAAGAAAATCTGCTGCTGAAGACAGGCGCAGACAACAAAAAGAAAATCTTAATTGACCACTGGCGAACAAAGATTATGCTTGCCCTGGATGTGCCAAAATATGTAGGTCACAACTGGGCTGCGTATCCATAGGAAATACTGCATTCCTTATTAATCTTTGGACTCGAAGACAAGCCTTATTATTATTACAATAAAGAACTGAGCTTGATTATCACAATTGTTGTGATATCAAGGTCAATGGGTTCTCCTAGGGAGAAGAGGGGGATAAAAGGTGTGTGGAAGATTTTTTTTTATTAGTGAGAGAAGGAGAAAAGAGTTTCAGCTTCTGAATGCAGTTTGTACTCTTTTCTGTTCACTTTGATGGATTGATCTTATAAGTATACAATACAGTACATATTCTGCATATTGAGTTAACTTGAAATATTAATCTTGACTATATGCACAAGTTTTTTGTTGAGAAAACTAGCATGCTTTGAGAGCCAGGTACCTCAAAGCAGATAAGATCATCCTGCCAGCTAAATACTGGACTGGAATTTGTTATATGATCAAAACCCTGGACAGATGTCCTTGTACAACCACCCCAAAGATAGTAATGGACATTGTAGAGGAATGGATTTCATACACACACAAAGTTAAACTTTACTTAATGGATATTTCTCAATAAGCATTGATAAGTTTAATTAATTATTTCTAAATGTACTGCTAATTAAATATGAATACTTTAAGCTGTTTTCAATTTTTTTAAATTTTAATACAGTCAAGTTAAATAGATTTTATTGAAATATACATTATCAAGATAAATTCACAACTGACAGCAACTGACAATTCATTAGCTTTTAATCTATTGAGACCTCAGTTGTTTCTTTACAATTTTCTATAATCTTCTGAGATCATATTCCATATATAAAAGTTCACAATATGAACTGAATGCTCTTCTGTTTAATCCTCTGACTCTTATTTTATTTACATACTTTACTACTGGTACCATAAAATGCTGCTTCTTCAAAACTGTTTGCACCCAAGTTTGTTCATGGAGGTTTCCTTACTCTTGGGCCCATGATTTGTGACTAATTGGGGCCCAAGTGAGCCCATGGGGATGACAGAAAAATGGAATAATTATTGCACTTTTGTTAAGTCCTATTTTGTCAGTGCTCATCAATATGAGATTTGGCTTTCTTTTTTTTTTTTATTTCATAGACAACTACATTGTCAAGTTGTCCAAACATTGTCAGAGCATGACATTATTGCTTATGCAAAAAAAGGTACACTATAATCTAGTTGGCCTCTTTCAGTAGTAGAACGACTATGGTTCATCTCGCACACTTCCTCATGTGGCTGTGGAGCACTATTTTGGAGAGACACTCCCATCCACAAATATCGCAGGCTAAGGTGGCTTTTGCTTTGGTGGTAGAGAAGCTGGCCATTTTTTGCATTGTACGTTTTTCTTCCTGAGCTGAGACCCATGTTCTTTCACTGTCTATAGCTTTCTTGGTCACTGTCTCTCTCCATCTGGTGCGGTTTAGAGCTGTTTTCCCAAAGTTTACATCTATGTAACAGAGGTGGGGGCGACCAGTTTTTCTTGAGCCAGTCGCGAGTTGTCCGTAGAGGATGACTTTCAGGATGTGATTGTCCTCCATCCGGCGAACATGTCCAAGCCAGTGCAAGCGGCGTTGTCTGAGGGCTGTAAAGATGCTGGGAATATCTGTTTGCGCAAGGATCTCAGTATTGCACACTTTTTCTTTCCATGTGATTTTCGAGATCCTACAGAGACATCGCAAATGGAATGAGTTTAGTTTTCTCTCTTGCTTTGCATAGGTGGTCCATGATTCACTGCCATACAGTTGTGTACTCATTGCCTTGTAGATTTCCATTTTGGTCACTGTAGTGAGCTTCTGGTTTTCCCAAACTCTTGGCCTTCCTATGCATTTTATTATCTCCTCTTCTAGAGACCGGTCATCTTGAATTGTGAATACCAGATAGCAGAATTCATTTAAGGCGTCCAACTTGTTATTGTCTATGAGGATGGAGGGTGGTGCTGTAGCAGGTGGTCCCATAACATTTGTTTTCTTCGTGCTAATAGTTAAGCCATATTCTTTACAGAACATTAGTGACTGAATTTCCTCGTGTGTGTGCCACTACCGCTGCATCATCCGTGAATAACATATCTTTATGAGGGTGGTTCTGATTTTAGTTTTGGCTCTGAGTCTGGCAATATTTAGGAGTTTGCCATCAAATCTGGAATGGAGATGGATGCCTTCGGTGGATTTGTCAAACGCGTTGTGGATTAGCAGTGAAAAATAGTATTTCAAAGAGGGTTGGGGCCAGGACACATCCTTGATTAACTCCACTGTTTATTCTGAAACTTTCAGAGCTGGCACCGTTGAATTGCACTGTAGCCATCAATTTTGGTGGAAAGATATGATTACATTATATTTTCAAATAAATCTAGATCCTCCCAATAAAGGGTTAGGATCAGTTAAAAGGGAGGATATCATCTCAGCCCCCCTATTTTGATGTACAAGTTCTATTATATTATCAAACTAGACTTGTTCCCAGAGGTGTGGGAGTGATTTCAATAAAATATTTTCTCCTTCCATACCCTCACCTAAAATTGTATATTTTCTATGGATTCCAAGAATGCCAATTTTAGCTAACCCAATATTAGAATGTACTAAAATATTATCAAGGGACAAAAATTTAATAATTACATAAATTATATAATTTCTCCATTTAAAAAATGCTACTCCATCGGATTGTCAGTATTGTCAGTGGGTCGTGGGTCATATTTGAACTATTTGCATTCTTCTAGAGTTAACAAGAGAAGCATTTCATGCCATTCAACTTTGACCTTAAGTTTAACTTCTTCTAAAGATCTCAAATTTTACATAATGTAGTTGGGATACCTAAAATAAATATTGAGACTTCTCTAAATCTAGGTAATAGTATAGAGTATAAAATAGTGTAGATGTGGATCAAGATTATACCTACAATGTTTCTAATCTGAAAACAAGAGTGTAGTGTAGGCCAAGATCTAATTATAGATATATCTAGATTTATTTAATGTAGACAATGGGTAGATCTACATATATGACTTTTAAGACTATCATATTGAAAAATGAAATGCAGCTAGACCTATTAGTCATTAGAAGAGAAGAGTAGATATGAATCATATGTCTATTAAGCCTATTACCATTATCATATGTCTATAGGCATATTATAGGATCTAGATATATGTTTAGATCTTTCTAGCCTGAGCAATATTTTTCAGCCTCTGTGATGCTAGACTGGAAATGGTCATTAGAAGAGATAATTAGACCAGTATGGGGGAAGCATAACAGAACCTGGTTGGGGTGCCAAATTATATAAGGACCGAGACCATTGCCTGGTGGGCATGAAGAAAGCAACAAACATCCACACACTATTTATATGGCAGACAACTGGATGGGCTGAGTAGGAATACGGGGGAGTTTTCCTGATGAGCTCGGCCTTTGCCCTCACTTCTAACTCAACCTCTTGGGATATGATCCATTGGTAATACATGACCACCTTCAGTTGTGAAGTGACTATGGAACATCTCATGGGTGGTGGAATTTCATGACTTTTTTTTGCTTTAATTTTGTTTATTGTAGCCCCAGCCAGCCAAGGTAGGTTTTGAGTTTAAAAATCCCCCTCCAAGGGTTTTTTGAGGTTTAAAACCCCCCTATTCTATAAAACAACAATAAAGCAAATCACAGTTACCAAATTCCATGAGCGTATCCAAGGGAGATTTTGAGTTTAAAACCACCTCCAATTTTTGGGGGCGATAAAACCCCCTCTTCAAAATACTATAGCATACAACAGTCATCAGATTCTGATGAGCATAGCCAAGAAGGGTTTTGAGTTTAAAAACCCCATCTAGAGGGCTTTAAGCTAAAAAAATCCTCCAGATGGTTTTTGAGTTTTTAAATCTCCTTTCAGTGTTGTTTTTAAAGTTAAAAACCACCTCTTCAATATAAACTAAAGCAAACTACAGTCACAAAATTTTATGAGTGTAGCCAAATAGTGTTTTGAGTTTAAAACAGAGTGCTTAAAGTTTGAAAACTCCCTCCAGATGGTTTTTGAGCTTAAAACCCACCTACAGAGAATTTTGAGTTTAACCCCATTCCCCTCTTCAATATTATTATATGGTTTAGGTTTCCCTTTTCGATATAAAATTAAAGCAAACTACAATCACCAATTCTAAAAGTTTCTAGGCTAGACAGTAGTTTAAATATTGTGCACACCTATTTAAATGGCTACTATTAGTATTTACTATTTACCTATTAGCTTACTACCAATAGATCTAAAATATATCTATTAATTATTCCATCATGACTAGATCTATGATTCTATAGAATCTTTAATACATATATTATATTATAAAAATTTATTACAGATCTAGACATCTAGACTAATACTATATTTATATTAGTATATTATAATATATATTAATATTAATAATATAGATCTAGATTAGATCTATAGTCAGTATAGTCTATAAATTATAATAATTTTTTTATTTTATTTATAATTATTTAATAATATATAATAAATAATAATACTCAACAGTTGAAACTCGTCTAGAAAGAGTATTTGTACTTTAGTTTAATTAATAAAGATCTATCTAGAATCTTTTTCATACTTCGAGCTGGAAATCCGAAGTGTTGATTTTACGAAGTGATCACAGGGAAGTGAGTGATTAAATTCGAATATGCTGAATATTGGGGTCTGCCTACATCTTATCTCCATCAGATAACCGACAACTTTGTCAATAAGCGCCGTAACTCTCCATTGGTCAGTTAAGGACGGAAATGACGGAATGTGTTTTTTGTTTATGACAACAAATCAGCTGTTAATAATCCTCCACTGTTCCTACCCCCTTCCCCTCAAATCTATTTTAGCGGCCCCCCGAAAGAGGAAAAGGCGCTATTAGTTTTGTGTGGATTGTCTGTCCGTCCCGTTTGGATCTCGTAAACTAGAAAAGATAGTGAAATCCGACATCATAATATTTTAGACCATTCTGATTCAAAGTTCCGATGCAACAGCTACTTTTTTTCTTTTCTGAAAAAGAGAAATCTAATTTTTTAAATCACTTATTCAAGCAATTTTTTGCATAAAAATACACCACTTTTACAACTATTCACTATTAATTAATAGTAACAAACACGGGAGGCTCCATAGTGGTGGTGGATTCAATTTACCATATAATTGTTAACACATTTATGCCAACGGTTTTATTATTTATTTTTTTTTTGTGAATTTTTTTTTTTTTACATTTGTCTTGCTAAGTTAAGTAAGTTCTGTAACATACAACTACTACATTTACACAAAAAAAATGTTTCCTTTTTTAAAGAGAAAAAACTCTATTTAGTATGCATATAAGTTGGACATAATTTAAAACAACAATTAATAAGTAGTTTTCATATTATCGCGTGAACTGCAGCTGTGCATCATTGCGTCAAAACACTGAACTAAAGATTTTTTTAACGGAATTTTTTTTTTCTTGAGAAATGAGAGATTGTCCCTTTACAAAACAATTAAAGCAATTATACATTCATTATAAGACATTAGTTAGGCCAGGTTTACATCTAAATTCACTTTCACCTATCCTTTGGTCTGTGGACGCTGGGGCACCACACAAGATCCATCAACGTTCTTTCTCCATTCTTCTCAGTCATTTGTATTTAATAGAATTTTCATTCTGATGTTCTTTCTGAAAAATATTGAAACCTGTCTTTTTACCTGCCTGGGTGGACCACTTCGGGGGGCCGATTTTGAGTTTGTGTCTCCGCACAAACTGATTTGTAACCTTGGTTTTTAAATGCCTTTAATTTAACTGTACCACGGAAAACTAGATTTTTAAAAAATATATAGATTTGGATAGCATATCAAGTACACACTTTTTATAGTCTTAAGACTTCTTATTGAGATCTAAGTCTAAATTGACAGCTAGGCCTATATAGATCTAAAAGCATTAGGATAACCAACTGTAGAAAAAAATCTTATTTCACACCCTCTCTGACCATAGACTGTGTCCAGCTGATTTTAACAGCCTGGTCAGCTAGACATGCACATGTAGGCCGTGTACATGTGTCCTTCTGTGACACTACAAGACTACCCTGCATTTTTTTTCATTACGTGTTATGCAATAGTGTTTGCTTGATGTGGAGTGGTCAGACAAGAAAATAATACACTGGCGTGGCTAGTCAAGCATGTTCGTGGATATATCTTTACACTAAAATAGTTACACACTCTCCTTGCCCAGAAAGTAAATAGACTTTGTCCGACTGATTTCAACAACCTGTCCAGATAGGCGTACACTTGTAGGCCTATATAGTGTAGGCCCTATACTGAGTGTGCAGTCCATAATGACAAGACCACCCTTTTTTCCCTTGCGTTTTTAACGGTTATGCAATAGTGTTAGTTGTATTTTTAGTGGTCAGACATTAAGAAACTAGCACATGGGCATGGTTAATCAAGCATGTATTTTTACACTATAAAATAGTTATACAGGTCAAATGTTTATTAAAACGCCAACGATTTCGTTTCTATTTCTTTGGTTACTACATCTAAATTTTAAATAATCTTTTTGTAAAAAAAATTAGTTAAATGTGGACAAAATAAAGCTGTTTAAATCAATATTGAAATTAAATACAGCAATTTTTCGTTTGATTAGCAGGATACATATTTAAAGGGATTAACTAAGGTACAAATCATATACTAGTGCATGAAATAATTATCTGCTTAATTGAAATCCATTATCGTAGACCCCCGTAGGTACATCTCATAGACCCCCAATTTATTTTTACATTTTTGTAGAACATTGGAAGTCTCCGTAGACCCCTGGGGGTCTATATAGACCACTTTAGGAATAATCGTGTTAAAGGATGATAGCCTCTAAGAATCGACAGGTCATTAGATGCTGTATTTACCGAAAATGAACGGTATTTTGAAACCAAAAAAGTATGTTAAGAGCTTAAATGGAAATAGGTATCCTAAAGATACTGGTAAAATATTCAGTAACAAGTCCTAGTCTAGTTTATGACAACTGATTTGGTTTTCGAAAATTGTGGCAATAAAATCTCCGATCGCGGGGCCCCCCTCATGCGCGGGGCCTGGATGGTTGCCCCAGCCCCACTTGCCACTTCCTAAGGCCGCTACTGCCCTCATTAACCGTACGCCACAGAAACAGATGACCTTTACAACATCTGCCCTATAGACCAAAGCGTCTGAAAGGGGAACTTTACTTTCTTTATTTTATAGGTGTTTACAAACGAATTATTTAAAGATTACCTAAAATGAATTAGCTGGCATTCTAGTATTTGCCCCAATTGAAGAAACAGAAAACTTAATTGATACTAGCTATCACCGACGATTGAGTTGTAGTATGAACAAATTCTTATTTCATTTAATTATTTATTTATTAATGAATAAAGTTATCTACGTGGAACGGGGAAGTAAAGAAAAGTGTAGAGGACTAATGCTTTTTGGTGCGGACAACGGTGCTCAGTTTATTGTGGCATTTTACGTCTCGAGAGACGATCTTTTCCCTTTGCAACTTCTTGTGTGACTAAAGAGGCCAATCCTTGATACACAGTGCGATCGCAGGTAGGGCATATGTAATCACCAGGCGCCGACATCTGCAATCTGTGACCCTTCCTTTATGCTCTCTCTCATATAGATCTATCCAGAGCCACCTCTTCCCAACTGCTAGTGTCCGATTTTGAAGAGCCTTATGTCGCGTTTGCATACATCTGTATAACGTAAAAGTGGGAAACCAGCGGTTCTCCTGCCTTCTATTAGATAGCCATACAGAATGTCCTGTGGAAGTCGACCTACTGGCATTCTACGAACGTGGACAAGCCAGCGTCTGCTGCTGATAACAGAGCGATGTCCTGGCACCCTGCTCTTCGTAGCACTTCTTCATTGGTTATCTTATCTTGCCACCTTATTTTAAAGATCCGCCTTAAGTATCGTTGGTGGAAGACATTCAGCTTTTTTTCCCTGCCATGAGTAGGTTGACCATGTTTCACTTCCGTACAGCAAGGTGCTTTAGTACTGTTAGTCAGAAATATGTTGTTCCAGACTCTTTTCTGCAACCGTGACATGACATGGTGGCCATTGCCCCGGCTACCCTGCCGTTATTGTCTTTATTGACTCTTTATCCAGTAGAGTGTTGTTGGATATGATGGAGCCAATGTAACAAAAGTGATCAACAATTTCTAGTGGTTGGCCACGTGCAGTGTTTGTGTTTTGGACAAGCATCTTGGTCTTGCTTTGACTGATGTTTAAGCCGAACTTCTGGCAAGCAGCAGATAGTTTGTCAACCAGGGACTGTAACTGAATATCAGAATCAGCAACAATAGCTGCATCATCAGCATACAGGAGTTCCCTGATGAGTAACTTCTCAACCTTGGTTTTGCCCGCAGCCTTGATACATTAAATAGTTTATTACCGATGTAAATTATATATAATATGAAGTTAGGGGCTTATATTGAGCTACAGAAATGCATTCGCCTTGCATCTACAGCACCCACTTGATCATAGTAGGCCCCTTACAAGAGTGCAAGTCAAATAAGGTCTATAAATAAACCTGTAATTGTACTGAAGTGGGAGAATTTAAGTGTAGTGTACCTACTAATTTAGACATTTAATTCATTAACTAAATATATATGTCTAACGTGATAATGTTTAGTCTAGATCACAGACCTATATTATATCTAGACTGGACTCGCCGAGCTTTTAGCACTACAAGTGAACATACCGAAAGAGAAGTAAATCATGTTAAAACTATTTTGCAGACTGACAGGCAATTGTTTTTGAAAGTATGGACTTGATCTATATGGCTGTAATAGAAAGTTAGTAAAAATTAACATAAAGACGTTTACAGTTTCAAATCTCTTTACTTTCTGTCTTCTAAGAGACTTGTACCCAGCCAACCACTAGAATTAATTCTCTTCTATAAATCTTATCGGCTTATCTTATATAATACAGACGTTACTTCAGAAAAAAAAAGAAGATGATTACGTCTTAGGCGTCTACATTTAGTCATGCATATTAACCAATGACTTTAATTCTGCCAAACAACTGGTTTTTCTGGCTAGCTCAGGCAACCCGTTCCATGCTCTAATAGCACTAGGGAAGAAGAGCACTTGCACGAATAAAAATGAAATGTATCATTTATGACTCTATAACATCCTAACTGGTATAGTATTTACTGTATGTGGTCTAACATTGTCTACCTTCTTTAAAATGAAGAGAATGCACTATTTCACAAATCTATCTAGTTCTAGTTTATTTATAGTTTAGTGCTTAATTATTATTTTTCACGCTCCTCTCTAGTTACATACATATATTAAACATAAATGAATAACAGCACCAAGGACCAAGTTTTTAAGAGAGAAAGTAGTGAATCCCTGGTGCTGTTATTCATTTATGTTTAATATATGTATGCATCATTTGTTTCAGCACCTAGCTTCAACTCTATGTTTACATTTACAGCATTATTCTCTCTAGTTAGCTAGATATAATAAATAGAAGTCTACATAATATGTAAAAGGATGTACAATTTTTACTAGATCATGTGCTTTACACACTTTACTGGTCAATACATATGAAACTTGAATCTAGAATTCTAGATCTACTTGATATTTCGAAGAAAAAAAAATCTTCTCTATTTTTAATAAATGATAGATCCCTTTATAAAAGTTGCTTTCATTACTTTGTAGCAAAACGAACGCTACATTAAAATTTAGCATAACTTTTTCAACAGACATACATGAGATAGATCTAGATTCTAGATCTAGTTGGTCGTAAGGATCAATATGATCAATAGATTCGATCAAGCGAAAAAAAATCTGTTTAATACATCTGCATCTTTTTCTTTTATTATTATTTTAAAATAATACCTCCCATTCAGGTCAAAATAAATCTAATTTTGGCTTGACTAGACTTATGTCATCTGACTGTCTTAGATCTAGATTAGACTTTTCAAAAGGACTGTCGCTTTCCGAAATTTACAAATATATTTTATATATAAAAAGGCATATTATATATGATTATTGATTAAATTAAGGGAAATTTTGCGCATGGTCTTCTAAGTCTAGATTTAAAGGCATACATCTATCTATATCATTGGAATTATTCAATTTTAAAAAAGTCATTTACTAAATTTAAAGTTGCTTTAAGTTTATTGATAAATTATTTAAGCTTTGCTTATATTTTTATGTGAGCAGGTCAGGGTGGCGCTACTTAGTGAGGCCCTTAGCTGTTACTTGCTGCTCAACATTTGTTCATTTTTTTTACAGTAGGCAGGTGGTAGCTCTACTGGGGTGGGCCCAATCTGTGCACCTCGGTATGGTGACCAAGGGGGCTAGAGTAGCCTAAGCAACCAGACAGCACAATTAAACTAAGCTAAACTAACTAAAGATAAAATAACCAACTAAAATTATAAAATAAACTTATATACACTTTATTTATACGAGAAAAAAACAAATCAATAAAAATATGTGTGCAAACGAAAATATACGTAAACAACTAGACCAAAACAAATAGATAAACAAAACCTAAACAACTAATCAACTCTACTTAATCTATACTATTACAACTACAATCACTATCCAACAAACCAAACCCAATTAAAACCACTAGTTACCCCGATTCACCATAATCCACCAAGATACCTTACAAGACAATAAAACCACTAAAATAACCTACAAAACAATAACAGCTGTAACTGACATTTTCTAATCTAACTCTCACAATTACTAGATCAACAGGGGCAGAACTATACAACAGTTTGATAGCTATTTGCGGCAGCAAATAAAAGCAGCTAGACAGACAGTTAGACAGCTATACAGGCTAGACAGTATTAACTGCAGCAGACAGTTAGACAGCTAAACAACTAGACAACTAAGCAGTTGGACAGTAACAATGCAGCAGCAATGCAGGAATTATAGCCTGAAATTACAAAATAAGCAAACATAAGAAATAATGATAATAAAAATGAACTAGACATAGTCTAGCACATACACATAATACAAGCATGAGGTAATTTCAATTACCTACATGTAGCTAATAAAAGCAATACCTGAGTTATTAAAGTCCCAGCCACAACCAACACAGGTCAGGCTAGACTACAATAAACACAAGCTAGAACTAAATAATAGTATATAACACTAAACAAGCCGCCCATGACAGCGATGCTTAGGCCGCAGCCATCTTTTACATTAAAAAGAAGGACAAATTGCCAACTTAAATAAAGTGGTTATCCTCACGATAAAAATAATAAAATTACATAGGAAACAAAATAATAAAATATTTACACCTAGACATAGTATAGAAAAGCAAAAGCATTAAGGCGGGCGCAATTGGGTGACACTAACCAAATCTACAGAACTTCCGGCTCCATCAGAGGCAATCATGGCTAATTAACTGATATAAAAAAAATAACAACTAATCCAACACTAATGCCAAAGACAAAAATAAGCAGAACTAACCTGGGACAAAAAATAGAAAATAACATTTACAGCTCTAAGGCTAGTTAACTATTTTAAAAAACTACTTTTCCTCTACGAGTAAACCACAAATAACAGAAAAAGACTAAAACTAGCAGAAAGTTGTAAATAGCGGAAACTACAAAATAATCAGCACTGAACTATAAAAATTAAAAAGGACACTAAATTACAAACATCATAGCCCTGGCCTATGTAAATAATATAAATTAAATTAGATCTAGGAGCGCAAGCTCACATTCACCCCCGCCAAAACTTTTGCGTCCCTGCAAAACAAAATACACAAAATGCAAAACATAAAACATAGATACTGTAGGAATAAAATAAAAATGAATTCATACAAGAGAACGGAGAACTATAACCATAGCTCTCAGTATTAAAAGACATTAGCATTAATAAATGGCTTCACAAGTGGCAAAGCTTACAACTGAAAACAATCAGTTATAAAATGAAACTGAGAATACATTCAATAAAAATACAGGTCATGCAAAACATAAAACATGACATCTTAAACAAATGGAACAACAAAAAATAACATTAACCAAAACTATAGGGTTAGAGCAAATGACGCCCTAGCCAAACATGACACGCTTAGTCACACAGACCAACAGGAACTCTATGAGGCTTAACTCAGTTCCTTAGCCACACAGGCTAAAACAAAGTCACACAGACTTATACTAAGCCACCAAGGCTTCAACAGGTCCATAGTCACACAGACTTTGGTCAGCCACTAAAGGCTTTTCTAGGGTCACACAGACCAGAACATTTCAAAAATAAAACATGACATAGCTGACATGTTCAGCCATATGGCAAAACACAAAAAAATGACAGTGGCAACACACCAAAAATAGTAACGCGCAAAGTGACATAACACTATCGAGTACCTTGATGGCAACATCGAAAATTACATGACCAGAAAAGGGGCACATAAGCATACCACTATCCCAATTAAGCACAATATTGGCTTTTGAGCGCCCAATAGAGACTTTATACTATCAACTACTGGGTTTGCAACACATGCAAACACCACTAGTCAAGCATACATGGAAATACAAAAAAATATCATTATACAAAAACATAAGCATAAGACGTGATAAGAACAAACTAAAAATATTATGCATCCATAATTAAGCATGAAAAGACATAGCCACACAAAGAAAACAGTGTAGCTAAATCATACACATATAAAGAACAAAACATAATTAATAAAAGAGAAAAAAATAAATTACAGGTCCACTCTGTACACTGTCTCTTGACGGACTTCTACCGCTGCCCAGTAGAAGTAACCAGTGGTTGACCCAGAACACATGGCACCAGGGAGTGGTGGTTCAGGTAGACTTGATAGCATTATGTTACAGGAAAGGACCTTTCAGGGGTGTGGCAATGGCCACAAAACTGAATGTTGCAACTGGGCTGTCAGATGACCTAAATGGACAAACTGGCCCAGTTGTTAATATAACACAGAGGTGGCTGTGTAGTGTTTCACATCAACACAAATATAGTTCAAATTCACCAACCAGATGATAAGGACTGTAAGGCAGGTCTCCCTCCTACTATCTGGTAAAGTTGAGGCGCTTGTTGGGACTCACTGCCATTAATCTCCACACAGCTAATTACAACAAAGGGGCATTGTCGTCTGTTGATCTGATTTGTAAAAGTTGACCACTATCACTAGACAGATGGCCAATACTTGTCATCTTCTGATGCTGACTCTGGACATGCAATTTCATCTGCTGAAGCTGGGCTGGCATCTCTCTGCAGGCATGGGGGTAGCTGCAGACTTCTCGGATCATGCCCTTCCGAGGCCCCTCAACTTCAGACTGGGACAGCTGCATCCTTCCTGCCACTGCTGCCGACCTAACCTAGCAACCCTAACCATAAACAACAAATACTACTCATCTACAGATGCCCATACCGACAATCTCATAGAACTACATACTTAGCATTCTATCAACTTCTAGGCCTAACACTTCAACGACAATAAAAAAAACTTTACCGACTATAGAGAAACCACAACATAAAACAAAACTCAAAACAACAACCTAAACTATCTATATCCTAACAACTTCCTATCAACCTACAACAAAATAAACTCCCTAACATTGCTTCCTACCGATGCCAAAAACCTAAAATCATTACCAACCTATGCAAATCCTTACTATGCGCTAACAAAGCCTAAAAGAAACCTAACCAAACCTAAAGCAACCCAACAAAAGCCTAACCCCAAAAAAAATAATGTGTGTCTGGACACTCAAGCACAGATCCCCACTTCTGACACCAGAAAAATGTGAGCAGGTCAGGGTGGCGCTACTTAGTGAGGCCCTTAGCTGTTACTTGCTGCTCAACATTTGTTCATTTTTTTACAGTAGGCAGGTGGTAGCTCTACTGGGTGGGCCCAATCTGTGCACCTCGGTATGGTGACCAAGGGGCTAGAGTAGCCTAAGCAATCAGACAGCACAATTAAGCTAAGCTAAACTAACTAAAGATAAAATAACCAACTAAAATTATAAAATAAACTTATATACACTTTATTTATACGAGAAAAAAACAAATCAATAAAAATATGTGTGCAAACGAAAATATACGTAAACAACTAGACCAAAACAAATAGATAAAAAAAACCTAAACAACTAATCAACTCTACTTAATCTATACTATTACAACTACAATCACTATCCAACAAACCAAACCCCAATTAAAACCACTAGTTACCCCGATTCACCATAATCCACCAAGATACCTTACAAGACAATAAACCACTAAAATAACCTACAAACAATAACAGCTGTAACTGACATTTTCTAATCTAACTCTCACAATTACTAGATCAACAGGGCAGAACTATACAACAGTTTGATAGCTATTTGTGGCAGCAATAAAAGCAGCTAGACAGACAGTTAGACAGCTATACAGCTAGACAGTAATAACTGCAGCAGACAGTTAGACAGCTAAACAACTAGACAACTAAGCAGTTGGACAGTAACAATGCAGCAGCAATGCAGGAATTATAGCCTGAAATTACAAAATAAGCAAACATAAGAAATAATGATAATAAAAATGAACTAGACCTAGTCTAGCACATACACATAATACAAGCATGAGGTAATTTCAATTACCTACATGTAGCTAATAAAAGCAATACCTGAGTTATTAAAGTCCCAGCCACAACCAACACAGGTCAGGCTAGACTACAATAAACACAAGCTAGAACTAAATAATAGTATATAACACTAAACAAGCCGCCATGACAGCGATGCTTAGGCCGCAGCCATCTTTTACATTAAAAAGAAGGACAAATTGCCAACTTAAATAGAGTGGTTATCCTCACGATAAAAATAATAAAATTACATAGGAAACAAAATAATAAAATATTTACACCTAGACATAGTATAGAAAAGCAAAAGCATTAAGGCGGGCGCAATTGGGTGACACTAACCAAATCTACAGAACTTCCGGCTCCATCAGAGGCAATCATGGCTAATTAACTGATATAAAAAAAATAACAACTAATCCAACACTAATGCCAAAGACAAAAATAAGCAGAACTAACCTGGGACAAAAAATAGAAAATAACATTTACAGCTCTAAGGCTAGTTAACTATTTTAAAAACTACTTTTCCTCTAGGAGTAAAACACAAATAACAGAAAAAGACTAAAACTAGCAGAAAGTTGTAAATAGCGGAAACTACAAAATAATCAGCACTGAACTATAAAAATTTAAAAGGACACTAAATTACAAACATCATAGCCCTGGCCTATGTAAATAATATAAATTAAATTAGATCTAGGAGCGCAAGCTCACATTCACCCCCGCCCAAAACTTTTGCGTCCCTGCAAAACAAAATACACAAAATGCAAAACATAAAACATAGATACTGTAGGAATAAAATAAAAATGAATTCATACAAGAGAACGGAGAACTATAACCATAGCTCTCAGTATTAAAAGACATTAGCATTAATAAATGGCTTCACAAGTGGCAAAGCTTACAACTGAAAACAATCAGTTATAAAATGAAACTGAGAATACATTCAATAAAAATACAGGTCATGCAAAACATAAAACATGACATCTTAAACAAATGGAACAAAAAAAATAACATAACCAAAACTATATGGTTAGAGCAAATGACGCCCTAGCCAAACATGACACGCTTAGTCACACAGACCAACAGGAACTCTATGAGGCTTAACTCAGTTCCTTAGCCACACAGGCTAAAACAAAGTCACACAGACTTATACTAAGCCACCAAGGCTTCAAACAGGTCCATAGTCACACAGACTTTGGTCAGCCACTAAAGGCTTTTCTAGGGTCACACAGACCAGAACATTTCAAAAATAAAACATGACATAGCTGACATGTTCAGCCATATGGCAAAACACAAAAAAATGACAGTGGCAACACACCAAAAATAGTAACGCGCAAAGTGACATAACACTATCGAGTACCTTGATGGCAACATTGAAAATTACATGACCAGAAAAGGGCACATAAGCATACCACTATCCCAATTAAGCACAATATTGGCTTTTGAGCGCCCAATAGAGACTTTATACTATCAACTACTGGGTTGCAACACATGCAAACACCACTAGTCAAGCATACATGGAAATACAAAAAAATATCATTATACAAAAACATAAGCATAAGACGTGATAAGAACAAACTAAAAATATTATGCATCCATAATTAAGCATGAAAAGACATAGCCACACAAAGAAACAGTGTAGCTAAATCATACACATATAAAGAACAAAACATAATTAATAAAAGAGAAAAAAATAAATTACAGGTCCACTCTGTACACTGTCTCTTGACGGACTTCTACCGCTGCCCAGTAGAAGTAACCAGTGGTTGACCCAGAACACATGGCACCAGGGAGTGGTGGTTCAGGTAGACTTGATAGCATTATGTTACAGGAAAGGACCTTTCAGGGTGTGGCAATGGCCACAAAACTGAATGTTGCAACTGGGCTGTCAGATGACCTAAATGGACAAACTGGCCCAGTTGTTAATATAACACAGAGGTGGCTGTGTAGTGTTTCACATCAACACAAATATAGTTCAAATTCACCAACCAGATGATAAGGACTGTAAGGCAGGTCTCCCTCCTACTATCTGGTAAAGTTGAGGCGCTTGTTGGGACTCACTGCCATTAATCTCCACACAGCTAATTACAACAAAGGGGCATTGTCGTCTGTTGATCTGATTTGTAAAAGTTGACCACTATCACTAGACAGATGGCCAATACTTGTCATCTTCTGATGCTGACTCTGGACATGCAATTTCATCTGCTGAAGCTGGGCTGGCATCTCTCTGCAGGCATGGGGGTAGCTGCAGACTTCTCGGATCATGCCCTTCCGAGGCCCCTCAACTTCAGACTGGGACAGCTGCATCCTTCCTGCCACTGCTGCCGACCTAACCTAGCAACCCTAACCATAACAACAAATACTACTCATCTACAGATGCCCATACCGACAATCTCATAGAACTACATACTTAGCATTCTATCAACTTCTAGGCCTAACACTTCAACGACAATAAAAAAACTTTACCGACTATAGAGAAACCACAACATAAAACAAAACTCAAAAACAACAACCTAAACTATCTATATCCTAACAACTTCCTATCAACCTACAACAAAATAAACTCCCTAACATTGCTTCCTACCGATGCCAAAAACCTAAAATCATTACCAACCTATGCAATCCTTACTATGCGCTAACAAAGCCTAAAAGAAACCTAACCAAACCTAAAGCAACCCAACAAAAGCCTAACCCCAAAAAAAATAATGTGTGTCTGGACACTCAAGCACAGATCCCACTTCTGACACCAGAAAAA